>JAPKLW010000322.1:465752-498932 GCA_026898455.1 Plectranthus barbatus
GAGAAAGACGGCGAGGAGGAGAAAAAGGGCAAGGAGAAGAAGAGCAGCCACAAGGAGAAAAAACACAAGGAGAAAAATGGAGATGAGGAGAAGGAAGGGGAGGATGAGAAAAAAGGCAAGAAAAAACACAAGGAGAAAGACAAAGACGGGGATGAGAAGGATGTAAACTGCGATCATAAGGAGAAGAAAGGCGACAAAAAACACAAGGAGAAGAAAAAGAAGGATAAAAAGGGCGATCACGCGGAGGAGAAAGATAACAATGGAGGAGGAGGAGAAGAGGAGGAGGAGAAAGATGGTGGGAGTAGGAAGGAAAAGAAGGAGCAATGTGGAGATGAAAAGGAGAAAAAAAGCGAGAAAAAGAAGAAAAAATGGCGTTTCTTGGAGAAGAAAAGTTGTGATGAAAATAGCGAAAGATGTGACATAGTTACAGGCTCTTAGATCACAACACACAATCAATTCCATTCATATCTAAACATTTTGTTGTATATTCTTTTTGTACAATCATAGCAAGAATAGTAAATATTTCCTTTCCTTTCCTTTCATAATCTGTTAATTAATTCCATTTCTCATCTAAACATTACTAAGAATTGAAGTCTCTTTTTGCCTCAATAAAAATATATAAATCAACCGTGCTTATACCTTAAGTCATAAGAGCATAAATAAACAAAATCTAGTTTTCACAATTTTATTCTTTATGTAGAAATGGACAACTAAAACCCTAAACCCCATTCTAATGTTCTAAAATCTAAAACCCAATTATATCCTTGTTCTAAAATCTAAAACCCCAAGAACTGTGGCGTAGGACGAGGATGGGCAAAGGGCTAAAAGATTAGGGATGCATGCAATGTACAACACAAGAAAACATTACCTGTGGGAGGAAGGTGACACAGCAAAGGTTAGAGTGGAGATCATCCCTTTCGCGGCTTGTACAAGACAACAGTCACATATTTGGACTGGAACCGGTGAGTCAGGCCAAGGGCAACTACAGACTCTGACGATCTGTCTTTCTCCATGAAAAGGTGGTTCAGTACTACATGCTGCGGTTTTGAACGAGCCTGGTTTTCTGAGCTAACAGCACTTGATGTGAGCTGAGGTGGGACCAGCATCGGATCCTTAGCAAAGTCTTCATCTCCTGGAAAAAGCTGACTATAGCTTGACTCAGGTGATTGGGGAGCCTCGAATTCTGCCACACTTTCAAGGTTTTCAGGAACATAGTCCTATAGGTTTATGGTAAGATCATAAGCACCAATGCAAGCATAATAGACATGCATCTGAAATTTTCTCCCTTTGTTGTTAACTACATTTCCATAATTAATAGCTACTGATAGACCACAATGCAGGGAAAACTATTCTTACGATACAGCTGAGATACCAGAGCGAGGAGAAGAGAAAACCAGATCTAATCAATGTGGAATATGCATTAAAGACACGAGTACCAAAGGCACGAGGAGTGTGAGGTAAGGCCTGGACCTTTCAAAGGTGAGCAAAAACAAGAAGAAAATTATACAAAATGAAGCACTAAATAGAAACAGAGCCTGGACCTCTTGATATCTGCCTTTTGGAGAAGAAAAGTGAAAACGGAGATAGAAATAAGGTAGTGGTGATAGGTCTAAGATATAGAGTACTGGAAAGAGTGAGGGTGCCATTATATGGTGGTTTTGCAGTGGCTTTGGTGCAGTGGAGCTTGCAGTGGGGAATTCTGGGTTATCAGGTTTGGATGAGGAAGGGGAATTATCTACCTTCTTTAGGTTTTTGTTATGATATCCGGAAAGTCTAGGATTATTTAATGAAAGATAGCATATTAGCAATTAATGATTTAGTGAGTGTATGTAGTATTTTGGGGAGTATTCATTACTTCCTGGGTACACTTAACTTGATCACCACGAGAAACGAAAACAGACTTGAGGAAAATACGGTAAGGGAGATGAACTTACGATTCCTATTGATAAGCTCCTACAAATAGAAGTCCAAAAATAATTTAATTCTTGCCCTAAAAACCTAAATCTTATAAGATTTTATACATTTTACTATAAAAAAAACAATATCCATGTTCAGAAGGTGTTACTTTGGAGAGCCTCGCTTATGCCTAAGCCCTAAATCCAGGTGGACCTTGGTGCACACTCACCTTCTACCTTTTAGGAACAATGGGCTGCGCCTGGTGTGATTGTCATGGGGCACAGTTTTTTAGCTTGGGTAATTTGGGTGTTGGACATATTTATGTTATGGATATGTTAGCCTTTTATATATATATAACATTCAGAATTGGGAAACACGGAAATTTGTCTGGTAAGCTAATGTGCATTAAATGCATAAGATCAGGAAAGATAACATAACTAAGATACCAGCTGAATGCGCAATATTTTATTGAAATATTAGCAATTGGTGAAAGTATTAACTTACATGGACATCAAGAAGATTACAAACACGGCCCATCTCATCTGTTTCAGTTGGTTGATCAGGGATGTATTTCACTTCACCATCCACGATAAATCTATAACGAAATACGCCTGAAGGCAGCACCAAAAGAATAGAATGATCCTTGCCTGATCTTTGGAGTGTTTTACTGCAGGTAGAACAAGATATCTATCATAAGAAAAAAAGGCCAGCTCAAGAGATTAAACATACAAATCAAGAAGAAATGGCTGGAAAGAGCCGACACACCTCGTCCTCCAGTTGTCCCATGAACCCTCCACAGCCACATTATTACCACCAAAACTCCCAAGTTATAATAGTCGGTATAAGGGATGGGGAAAAATACCGAAATATCGGACATATCGTATCGAAAAAATACCGAAGTTACCGAATTTTTGGTATACCGTAATTTTTGGTAAGGTATCATACCGTACCGAAAATTTAAGGTACGGTAACGGTATGACAATCCTAATATTGAAGGTATACCGGCACATACCGTACCGAAAATATAATAATATTTTTTTATTTTTATTATTATTTTAAAAATAATAAATTAAAAATAAAATCATATAAATTAAGAATGAAATCATATCTTCTCTTTTCACCTAACAATATTATTGATATAAACATATTTCTAAAATAAATATCAACAGAAAAAATCGTAAAAATCAAAATATATAAAAAAAAATCGGTATATTAACGGTATATTGAAAAGTATATCAAAAAATTTTGGTATGTTAACCGTATATTGGAAGAATGATAAGATAAATGGTATATAAATTATGTCATGTCAAAATCATATTGAAATCATTTCAAGAACTCGATATGTCGAAGTAATAGTATATAAATTATCTCATACCGAAACCATACCGACTCATACCGAAATTATACCGAAAATTCGGTATACCGAAAACTTCGGTACGGTAACGGTATGAGTTTTCCTCATACCGAAAATTTCGGTAAGGTATAAGGTATGTAGAAAAATGTGCGGTATACCATACCGAACCATCCCTAGTCGGTATACCTTGTTCAAGGGGGTGATCAAGAGCTCTATGAGCTTCATACTCCCTCAATGGACTGAATGATGGGCCATCGTTTCTTTGTAAAGGAAGTACTGGGGCCTGCCTAGTTATATAAAGGATCAGGTACATAAACAAGCTGACAAACAAAATCATGAAATCAATTTTCCAGGAGCAATTACGTCGAACACAATCATGTTGCACCAAATGAACTTAAGAAAATACACTAAGAATGGTTTTTGGTAACATTTTTAACTTATTATTTTTATGTTCTAATCATAAGCTGAAATGTATACCTGCACATGAGCTGCCGCATGTACTTTCCAATAAGAAAAATTTCAAAGAAAGTGCATCCTTTAAAATTGCACAAAATCGATCCTTACATGCCCAAAATTGCTGAAAGCTTGGTTATTGAATTTGCCACTTCCTATAATCATCTGATGAATTTTGCATTTCATCTTCTTGAAGTATGATTGACTATAAACAAATAAGAGGTTGCATTCTATGCACAAAAAATTAAGTAGCATATAATTAATTAGATAGATGATATGACATATACTACATGATATCAGAATAAGAATTTATAATTAATTACAGATTTGAGTTTTAAGTGGAATTTTGGCCTGATACTTGTGTTTCAAACACTAAAATCTGTCGATGCATTTAAGCCAAAGGAAACCGTCATGGCATGACAATTAGCTATGTCGGCTTCTTCTCCAGCATCAATCCCTAATAAAAGAAGTTGGTGAATCCAATTACAATGAGATTACATCAGGATAAGAAAACAGAGTGAGAGCAAACATATAGGATCAGTACCGAATAAATAAACACAAAAAATAACTGTGCCTCAAGACATTGGTACATGAAATAACTGTACACCTAGACAACAACAATGCATGATGACCATAATGTGTGCCATAGAACTATAAACTTTTCGTATTCCTAAAGCACTTACAAACAACATTAGCGCCTAGTAAAGGCAGACATATCACCATATCGCCAATATGTGGGCACATATTGGGGCTCCAGTGAAGAGCAAATGTTCATAAAAGGCCAGCATGCATGAGCTTCAACTTGTTATAATCTCACAACTATTATAAGCAACATAGACTCCAATATTTACACTGTCCACATTTGAGTTGCATAGTCTGTAGCTAGAAGCCCCTACAGGACATACAAGCAACCTAGACTTCAATATTCTCTACTATCCATATCTGAGTCGGATGGTATACAGCTAGAAACACCAACATGGTACACAAACAAATATTATACAAACACCTACATGATACACAAACAAGTATCAGTAATAATAGAGTAAGCATACACTCTATTATTAGCCTGATCTAGCTACATAGATTACAATGCATTTGGGTTCAGCCGTACTACAGCGAGTTTCTCAACAAGTCCATTAGTATTACAATAACGATGGCAAATCAATATTTAATAAACCTATGTGTCTCGCACAGGAAAAAATCGTATTAGTTGTCACATAAACTGCAATAGCAGACAATATTAATGATCGAGACACGTTGTATTAATTTGAACTTCAATTACATATACCTACTGAAATTAACATTTCAGCTGCCAAAAGAAGTAAATGCAGAGAGTTGACTACTCATGATTACGGATAGCAACCCACATTACAATTCGCAACAACCAAAACTCCGCAATCAACAAACCAAAACCTAAAAAATAAAGTAAAACATACCTAAATGCAGGATTACAACATTCCTCATGATTATTAAAACCACCACGAGGCACAGCAAAGGATGTAAAGATGAAATCACTCGGTAAAAAACGCTTAAAAAAGATGTACGAGTTTCTGCCAATAAAAGCGAAGATCGATCAAAACAAAAGCCTCGAAAGAGAAAGGAAACCTCACCTGAGACGGAAACAAGAGAGGAGCGCGCGAGTGATGGGGATCACGCGGTGGAGAGCTCACCATTGGATCAGCGGAAGCGACGCGACCAGCTGGCGCGAGGTTGGAGCCTTCCGAGACCTCATCAGCGCCGAAATTTCCATTGCCTTCTTCTCTGCCATTCGCATTTCCCATACGAGCTAGGAAGGTGCATGCATGTATCCGCACTGCAAGTATAGAGAGAACGGTCGGTAGGTTTTCGACGGTGGCGGGGCGGAAGGATAAAAGTGGAAATAGAAGAAAGGTATGAAACGGAATGGATAGATTTGGCGACGTGGGATGATAGTGGACGTCGGATTTGGATAACCACTATTTTCAACGACCTCCTTTGACTCATTATCGATAGATTCTGATAACTATGATAATAATCACAAAGTCGGCGAGACTGGGAGATATTTATAATTTAAATTTAAAAGATTTAGTACACAATTTAAATGAACAAAAAACTCCCAATATAGTCAATTTCTTAATTAATTGATTATAAACCAACACCATAATTACAACACAAATATGTTCTTGAAAAGGAATTAAATAAAATAGATTTTGTAATGTTATAGAGCGTTATCATTTCTAAATAAATCTCATTATCACGATTCATATCTATTAATTATATATTTTCTCATCATCAAAAGCTGTATAATAGTAATATTTTTTTCCTAACAAATAAAACTGAAATTGCTATATTTGCAATCAAGCAAAAGAAATAGGGTTTAGGAAGTAAAACTAAAAATAGAATGAAACGCAAATGAGTTTAAATAAATACAATTTTATTAATTTAAAAAAAAAAAAACAGAATGGAACATTAAAGTAACATATTCGACAAAAGTGATACACAAAGGAATGCAACCCTCATTCCCTAATTCACACGTACATTTTCTAATTACACTTTGCTACCTAAACCTTCTATTATTCCTTATCAAAAGCAATACACACACATACACACAAACACCAACAATTTATATAGTTGGCTTAATGAATATAGAACTGAAATTAGGGCATCAACACAATTCCATTGACATCAATATCTTCTCATCTTCAGTCATCGGAGAAGACGCCGCCTCCTCAACCACCTGCAGAGATTGAAAAATGAGATATTGAAGGAGCTTGAAAAACCAAAATCACAGTACTATGGTTCCCTTCCCTCATCTACTCTTGTTTCTAATCATAACAAACATGCATGCATAACTCTGCAGACACATTTAACTAACGAGTGCTCTACAATATACTATTAATGAATGAAGGCTGGTGAAGAGAATAGAAGCAAGGCCATGAGAGAAGAACCACGGAATGTCTAGGTATAGTGAAAGGATGGAAGAAACATCTAGTAAAGGCAATGATAAAATATCTAAGCATTTCCAATGGTCGGAAAGAGGGAAGGAACAAGCAAACTCAAAAAGCATTCAACTTTTAGCTCAGAAATGACAAAATCACAGTTATACAAGTAAAAAGCTTCAGTTTATTCAGAGGGTTTAAGCAATTCACTTTAAAGCCAATCTTTTTGTACAGATCCTCCGCAGGCTTGTTGTCTGCATTTACATGGACGAAAAGCTGCTTCATCCCTGTTTCATGAACCAGGACATGTAAGCAAAGATATTAAGTTACCCAGGAAACACGAGGGGAGAAAATGAGATAAGAGGGATAAAAGCAAGTGATACAAAATTCAAAATATGCACTGTACAAAACCTCCCATTGTGGCTACGTCAGCAGCCAAGTATAACAAGTTTGAAGCAATACCCCGCCGTCGAGCAAATTTTGCCACACAAACATTTGCAATATAAGCATATTTACGTGTATCAAAGGGCTCTTGGTCAGCAAAAACAGGAGGAAGTTTTTTAAATTTCTGCAATAAAAGGAAAGAACTTGTCTGAGGCTCTGAGCAATGCCCTAGTTTAAACACATAAAGCAATCATGCATATTTTCTCACTCCAAGCTCTAGCGAACACAGATCAATTTAGACAAGGTAAATGGGTGTGAAAGCAAGGTTCTCTCCACAATGTTACGGAAGGTGTTGATGACATTATAGGAATAAGTGAAGAAGCAATGGCGTAATAATTAATAGGTTCTAAATTACACAGAAATCAAACATAATGTAATCTTCAAAAGTGCTTCAGTCAATAGACTAAAATTGTACCCCAGGATGTGTTTCCCCTGGCCTGAATTGCCTGATGCTTAAATCCAAAGTTCCCACTATACTGTTTAGGACTGTTCTTCTGACATTTTTATCTTCCTTCTTAACCTAGAAATAAATGTCAGGAAACGCAAAAAATAATTTAGTGCCTTCCAAGAGACTGTACATCCATTGATGGATAAAGTTCATAAAACATGAATGTCATAACCATGATTCCAAACAGCAACCGGGTTTGTTAATGCATAAATTCCTTCACTAGCTATAACTTTTTAGTCTATTACGGGGGAAGTGATGAACTGAAAACTGTCGAGACCATATAGCTACCAGGTAGTTGCAAGAAGACTACCAGTCACATACTGTGCTAATTTACTAATCCACTACCAGCCTTCATTATAACATTGTGAATAAAATAATATAAGAAAATAGAAATATTAAGGCAAAATGGCTTTGGTTGACAACCACATGCAATGATTCAGTCAACTTACTGCTACAAAACAGAAGCAGTTCAATGACTTCCCCTCTTGCCCAAGACATCTTCGTTTCAAAGCATAGAACTCCTGCCAATATTGGAAAAACAAAGTTGGTATAGAGACAATTAGCCATGCAGAAAAGTTGAAAGTTAATTATTGAAACTCACCGCCTCAGCATACTTTCTTTTGTAACTATCAACATGCCTGGAAAATCACATATTATCAAGATACGTAATTAACTCGGTCAAGCCCACAAACAGAACTTAAATAAAGATAATCGACCTCATATAAGACAAGGATTCCCAATGGGCTTCTGCACGGAGCCATGCTGCTGTCTGTGATTGTAAGTCAGACATGGAGACAAGAAATCTGATGTTCTTTTAGAAAAATCACATAACCAAGGTACATATAGTGCATTCAGACATGTATTTTACATTAATTCATTAGAAAGTGATAAAGAGAGCAAAACCAACCCAATATTCTTCATCCAGTATAGCTTTACGAGCAACAAAATTACCAAAATCCCGCCTTGCCATTCCTGTACATTCTTGGTCAGAAAGCTGCAGTCGGTCAAAGGAGAGCTTAGGCAGATTTGAATTCTCATTCTTAGGAAGATCCAAATGTTGTATGCTTTTTTCATTATTATTACAATGAATTTCAAGATGCTTCCATCGACTGTGCCGAGCGGGGAATGGCTCCCTGTCCAGTTTCAGCCACAAACAAAAAGATGCAGTCAATGCAAAATAATTAGGGGAGAAAAAATAAACAGTATACTTTGCGGGATGACAAAACAAGAAGGAAACATTCTTTCTTCATATCTCAACCCAACTTAAAAATTAGGGTGCATTCTAAAACTCCAAAATGTTCTTCCATTAATAGAGTAAAATTCATATCTAGTCAGAATGCAGCAACCACATCTTCTGAACAATTATTAAATCTTTCAAATGTTTGAGCTTATCTAAAGATCCCCTGCTTTTCTATATAAGTGTTTGACCTTCCCACCGTTACAAAAAAAGCATCATTTCTTATCTGAAATGGTGAAATCTGTAAGCCAGGAAATAGAAATCTGCATAAACTTTGTTCAAGTAATCACAACTGATACTACAAATCACCAAATATGCCAATTCTGCAACAGTCCATCAAAGCCTGGGCCCTCATGTCCATTTTGGACTTATGGAAAACTTATGCACGAATGAATAGCATCCTTACATAGAAAACAAATTAAGAAAGTAAATAAACTTCCAATAAAAGATCATCCGTGCGTAAATTGTTCACACTTCACTTGTTTTCCAAAGTAATCAGCTACAAAAATTGTTTTTATAAGATTGTTGTCTATCTTCTGGCAAAAAACATGTCACTCACAACAGCACCCAGAGATTAATTGGAAACCCTAACAAAGTCAGCCACAACCAAAACTATATGAGCTGAAGTCAAAATATAGCATTAATCTGGACAACAATCACACAGAGAGAGCTAAAGAAATTATAAGAAACGTAAAATTGTTCCAAGCTTACAGATTACTCGCAAGAACGAACGATTATGTCGATATATATGGATTCTTCCCCACTAAATATCATTTTACGAGAGATACACAAATAAAATGTAAAATCACCTAGTAAATGATGCGACAACAAGCAGAGAATCGCGCTTGGCTGAGGGAAGCAACGTGAATTGCGCCTCCTGCACTTTGAATTGAGGCAAGAAACTTTCCTTCAGTTCCATGTCTTCCAAAAATAAAAAAATCCCTTTCTTGGGTTATTCGAAAATCATGACGATGTCCATCAAAAAACCAATTGCGATGCTAAAAACATCAGCCAATTGAGAAATATGTCGGAAACTACGTGGGCACCAAGTAATTTGAAAACCAAACAGGAAACCGAAGGGAAAAAGCAGAAATCAAGTAGCGAATCAAGGGGAATTTTGGAAGTGCGTTGAATAAGATTCCCAGAAATGGTAAGTATCGAAGGTTCGGAAGGCGATTCTTGATACCCGCACCACATCTGTAAAATGGGTCCACAAATTACAATGAACGACTTCGCGTCAAAGCAACGAAGAAAACGCGGCCGGCATTCTGCTAAAGTCGCAATCACTTGTTAAAACCCGACTCTTATTTTTTTGTTTTTTTGCCCTTCATTTCGGTGAATTACATATCCTTCCTAAAAAATTAAGATAAATGGATATTTGTGGAAATGATATAAATATTTTTTCAATAATAATACTAGTAATAATAAAAGAAGCTGATTGATAGCAATATGGGAATTGGGACATAAATATATATATATATATATATATATATATAGTAGTGATCATATGAGAATAGTTTTTAGTATGAGAAATAAGAATAAATCTTAGCCTTTGATTTTGTGATTTCAACGCTCATGATTTATTTTACTCCGTGTGCAGTTTTCTTCGATTATCCTGCAGTTTTGCAAAATTAAGGTTATTTTTGTAATTTTAGCTTTTTTTTAAAATCTGAAATAGTATCTCATTAAATTTTTTATTCATTTCTTCGCGCGATTTGATTTCTTCTTCCTTCTTTGTTCGAATTGATTTATATTTCTTTTGTAGATCAGATTTTTTTCTTTGTTTCTGGATTTCGCATTCGTGTTCGGTCTCGACGTTGTTAATTATGCATGAATATAGTTTAAAAAATTTTGTTTTATTCAGATCGACGTTCATTTTTTCTATTATATTGTGCATCTTTAGTGTTAACTTTGTGCATTTTTTATCTTACATGTTCATTTATTTCTTCTTTGTTCGAATTAATTTATATTTTTTTTGTCGATCAGATTTTTTTTCTTTATTTCTAGATTTCACATTCGTGTTCGGTCTCGATGTTGTTAATTATGCATGAATATAGTTTAAAAAAAATTATTCAGATCGACGTTCATTTTTTCTATTATATTGTGCATCTTTAGTGTTAACTTTGTGCATTTTTGTATCTTACATGTTCATTTATTCCAAAGTGTGTTGATAAGATGAAGCATTTTAAGGGCATAGTTTTAAGAATTGTTGATGTTGGTATTGAGTTTTATAGAGACTACACTCGTGTTGTTGCTTTGAAGAAGATGTTTAATTTTTTTTTAATTCGTATTTATGTAAAAATGAATTAAATCGGGTTAAAAATGAAGTAAATTGGGCTAAAAATGAAGTAAATCGGGCTTAAAATGCAGGTTGCTGTTTGTGTTTGAATATTTTTTACAGTTTTAGCCTTTAAAGACTAAAACTGCACAATATTGGGGCAAAAATGCCGCGTTTTTCAATATGCTGAGAATGAATCATGTTCGTCGATTTGATGAGATGGACGCGCGAGATTTATTCTTATTTCTCATAGTAACTCCTATTCTCACCTGATCACTACCCTATATATATATATATATATATATAGGGAGTGAATCACATACAAAAAATTAGTATGTGCTAAATAGGAATGAATCTACACCATTCATCTAAAAAAATTAATGGTTGAGATTAAAATATTTTCCCAGATTTTATGCTTTTTTGCTTTATAAATCATGCTTAATCGAATTAAGCATGATTTATAAAGCAATTAAGCACGAACGGAAATTATGCTTATTTTTTTAATCTTTATGCTTTAATCTCAACCATTGATGCTATCAACCCAATGACTGAGATTCATTCCTATTTAGCGCAAAAATTGCACTTGAGTGGATCTATATATATTGTTAATGTACAAAAGTTTTTAGTATGATTTCAATACATTCGATATAACATGATTTATATAACATTATTGTACTGTTATTTTGTTTTACTGGTATGGAATATTTTTTTATATACTTTGATTTTTGAGGATCTTTTTCTAATATTTAATTAGTTAAAAATATGTGTATACCAATAATAATTATATTACTCTTAAGTAAAAAGGTAAGATATAATTTTATTTTCAATATAATATATTTCAATATATTTTAAATATTGAAGCACCGAGCATTTCGCAGCTTTGGGCTGGGGGTGCTGCTGCTAACCCCCGGCGGTGGTCGATTTTTTTTTTTTTTTTTAGTTATGTTTCATAAAAATTATAAGATTCGATCCAATCATAATATGGTCGAACCTCTATATATACATGCAATATCTCCGCACATGAACTCTGTATTTTATTGAAACACAATACTTCAACTCCCGATGTGGGAGCTAAAAAGCGGAAACCACAAGAAAAAAAAATTAAAATAGTATTTAATTGACAGCAAGGCGGGGTGGAGATATATGAATCAAGCAATATACATCCGCCTCATGCACTTGCACTTTATTGAGAATCAAACACCGACTGCACTTCAACTCCCGATGTGGGATCTCAAAAGCAGAAAGAGAGGTGTGATCGGCATGCAGTTGGATGAATTAGGGCTGAGGTCCAGAGGGAGGGGTGGTGAAGCAAGTATAGAGACAAACAACATCCTGGGAGCCGCAGCCTTGGTAGCAAGAAAGGGCGGCTGATGTGCCACAACCAATGGAGCAAGATATGGCTGCCTGAGAGCACTTGATAATGCACTGCCCCACTCCAGATTGCGCCTCCCCTCCACCTGTCATTAACAGAACCACCACAACAACCACCCATCCCGCAGCCGTCGTCATCGTCTTCATCGATCAATCTTCTTCTTTTCTCGACTGCAGGTGGATCGAGATCATCGTGTTTTTATAGCTAGCCTAGGACATGTGAAAGAGATTATGATCATTAATTATCTTGTTTGTTTTAGTTCAAGAGAATGACGTGAGGGTTTTTTAAATCTTATCCTAGTGCACAAATTAATGAAAGAAGACAAAAGGGTCGTTTCAACCCTAACTGATTTGCTAATTTTAGATGTTCATTAAAGAAAATGCTTCATGGGATAATATCGTTGTTCGCCAAAAATTTAGCAATGTATGCTAGTGTTGTTGAAAATTCGGGATTATTTAAATAAATTTTATATGATGAATATTTAATTTCATCATAATTAAATATTATATAATCAATCTACAATGAATAAATTATTGTGGTACATTTATTTTCTTAAATTATGTGTGAAAATAAATCTGCAAAGTTGACACGAATATTATGTATTTATGTTATTTTGTGTGCATGTATGAACTTTTATCATTACATTATATTACACATCCTTAGTTGTGTAAATGAGTTGCATTAAAGATGTGCAATAAATTAGTGTACTACGGTGCTGATAAAAAATCGGGTTAAATGATCCGAGTTAAAAGGGTTGCGGTTTAAACGGATTGGACCCGTTGGGCTGTGTGTTAGCCTGACGGACCAATCCATCTTTTAATAAAAAACTCAAAATATTTTAATATAATTAAAGAAAAGTTAAATATGAATTATTTTATACTATATACACATATTTTATAATTGGATGGAACTACTTAAATAAGTTTTATGCACACACATATAATATACCTATATATTTACTATTTAGAAATATCATTTTAAATAAATTATTTAAAAGAATATTTAAAAAATGATCGATTTCTAAAATATTAAACAGTATTTTAAATAAGTCATATTCTTAGAGTTATTTATATTCACAAATTTGTGAATTTAAATAACTCTAAATAATTATTTATATAATAATTTTATTAATAAATACTTTTATTTATAATAATAAATTTATTTATAATAATTATATTATTTAGTTATACAACTTTAATAATATTTAATATAATAATTTCGTGCAACACAAGGGTGAAGAAATAAAAATTGAAAAAAATCTTGATTTTGTCATCCCAAAAATCGAAGGGTTAGGGTTGAGAATTTCCAACCCGAAAAAAATTGCGGCCCGTTTAGCCTGGATCGATTAACCTGTAGCCTAATAGAGCTGGTCCGAAATCTAGCGAATTAACCCGTTTGACATCCCTAGCTCACCTTGCCTTCAAAAGCCGAGGGCCCGCGACCCTGGGCCCAATCTTGGTCTTGGTTAACAAAAGTAGCCACATACGGTTGTGATTCAGCCTTGAGAAGATGAAAACGTTTTATCTTTAAGGGCAGTCGCTGTTCAAATGAACACTACTGTAATACCCCATGTATAAATTGGATTTCATATAAGCTAATTGGAATTTATGAAATGAGAATTCCTTGATTTAGGAATTTTTGAAGTTATTTATGTTAATTTGAGGGATTAATATATATTAATGAGCTTGATATTGCTTATTATTGAAGAAAATATCAAGAATTTAGTGGAATGTTAATTGTTGGGATTGGAATTTTGGAGGTATATGCATGAGAAATTGGAAGTATTATGGTGGGAATTGAAATGTTATATTTTGAAATATTATGTTGGAATTTGGGAATTATTGGAAATTATGTTTAATTACATAATTATATATATGTATAAGTGAGAAATTATATAAAATATATATAAGGTTTATAATATATCAATTCCACCTTATATTATAATTTGGAGAGAGAAATAGTGAGAAAAACCCTCCAAGCAACCCAATCCCGTCAGCCACCTTCCAACCCATTTTCCGGCTAACTCCGGCGACCGACCGGCAAACCGCCACCACCATCGTGAAGCTCTCGTCTCAAGCTTCAATTTGAGTAATCGTGGGTTCCGAGAGGTCGAGTAACGACCGAGATATTGTAGAGAGAAGTTGAGGTGGGTTTATTATTGCGATTTTGAGATTTTGGAGTTTAATCACATTATTCCGGCCGAATTTCAGTGTTTTAACCTTGGATTCGTGTTCTTCTTCGCGTAGGGATCGTTCGCACGTTGAGAAATCTCAATTTGGATGGCAGAAATCGCCAGCGTCGCCGTGTGTGGAGGAGCTCCGGCGAGGTATTTTCACATCCCCGTTTTTCATCGTATTTCGGTGTTTCGTGGATATAATCGTGTTCCTGGTAGGTCGGGGAGTCTATATGTATGTTTGCATGTTGAATCGGAGTTGTGGGGAGTGAATTACGGCGAGTTGCAGGTTCAGCTCCGACGAACCCGTAGAGAAGATGACTCCTGTCGATCGACAGGGAGGTCGATCGATGGAGTAATATAGAACCGATCCTATCGATCGACAGGAGATGTGTCGTTCGACAGGGGAGGAATATCGAGCTACTCCTGTTGATCGACAGAAGGCAAGTCGATCGACAGGGATAGTCGACATGGGTTGTGTCGACAGAGAGTCTGTCGACCAAGAAGGATATGTCGACCAAGGGTGTGTCGACCGACACTGATCTCTGTCGGTCGACACAGAGGCTTGAAATGTTCTGATTGTTGTTCAGTCCTAATTCCTTCCGAGTCTCGTTTATTTACGATTAAGATGTATTGTCCTAGATCTATCGCACTGACTCAAATACCCTATTTGATTGTAGGAATTTGAAGCAAGGATAGTTGAGCTCATTCTAGCAGGAAGCATCTATACTAAAAGCCGAGAACGAGGTGGGAAACTATTTCAGTAAAAACCAAAATGCACGTTTTCATTTTCAAAATGTGTTATAAAATGTTTTGCTTTAAAATGAGACTGCTATGCATGTTTTGTGCTATTATATCTGTCCTCTGTCGTTTCCCATTGACAAGAGAGAAAACTAATGAGTTTAGAACCAGGTTCTCATAACTGCACTAGAACTCAATTAATAGTATGGAGTAGCGACTCCATATGATTGGGAATATGAAAGATATAAGGTGGAAATTGTTTGTATTTGGATACGGTGATTGTGAATGATGTTATTAAACGACCGAGTCTCAAAATAGATTGCTGAGACTAGTGCACTTAGATGACAGTAGGTTGAGTGTGTTTACATTCCTGACTGATGATCGTAACTTGGAAGCCGGCCAACTTCTAGTTACAACACTGAAACAGATATAATATCATGTAAATAGCACGTGCGTGAAAATAAAATGTTTTGGATAGCGTGGATCTTTTCAACAAAACCCCACGTCTATCTGTGTGAGTTGCATAGCATGTTTCTTATATAAATGTATGTTTCTCGGGCATGTTTCTCATTGGGTACGTAAGTACTCAGCCCCTCGCGTTATTTCTAAAACGTGCAGGTTAAGCAGCATGGATGGGAGTTGCGGGGTGTAAGCTGGTGAAGTGAAGGCGTTTTTGAGAAGTTAAACAGATCCTGTGACATGTATCTTCATATACATGTCACCATCACGTTACACACACTGCTGCACCACTCTCTGAAATTCCCTTCCCTTTCGAATGTTTTCACTCATTGAACTTTGTTACTAAATTGACTCGAAGTATGATTTCAACTGTTTTATTTTCTTTTAATTTATAAGGAAGTTTTCCGCTTTAATTTCCTGAAATGTGTTTGATAAAACCTGAAGCATCAATGTAACGTGACCCCACATTGGGAAGGTCAGTTGGGGGCGTCACAGAGGTGGTATCAGAGCTTGAATTTTCAAGTTTTAAAACGAATTTCAAAAGTATTTCTAAAACTTCGAGTCGAAGAATGATTTGAAAATTTTGTGAAATGTTCACTCATGCTTACACCGTATTCCATCCTGCGCTACCTGAGGTATGTTTTTAAGTTTTGAAGTTTAAAAAGTTTCCCTGCTTGCAATTTTTGTAAGATTTGGATATTTTGAAAATATTTCAAATGATTTAAAGGTTATTTGGGAATGGAAAGAAATCAAGTTAGGAGAAATAAGGAGTTGAAATGTTTGATTTGAACTTGATTGATTTTGTGTTAAGCAAGAGTGCTTACACCAATGATTTGAAAGTGAAATGGAAGTGTGGGGTTTGAGAAGTTTGTGTTTATGAAAGTTGAGAAATTGATGAATGGAAAGTTTGGCGTTTTACAATGTGAAAACTTATGTGTTTATTTGGCACCGGTAAGGTGACCTCTTTTGAAAATGTGGGGTAATTTGAATGATATATGGATGTTGAATAATTTGCAAGCATTTAAACCTCAATGTTATGGCTAAAGATGTGCTAGATGAATAATGAGCTCTAGGATGGCATAATTTGGTGATGAGTTGGAGGAATAATTGGTACTGAACAGGACTGACTATTTGATTGTGAGCCTTGAAAAGGCTTTGGCTTGGCTTGTTTGGGTTGGTTGTTACGTGGTGGTGTTGGGAGAGTGGAGTGAGTAGACATGTAACAGTTGGACTAGAATTTGAATTGGGTGTGGAAATTGAAAATTTCCTTATTTGTTGTTGACTGAGTGGTAAGGGTGAAGTTGACTTGTAGAAACTACAAGCTACTTTGTAATCGTACAAAATGTACAGTGAGCCTGATAGATGTAGACATACTCGAAGTGAGTTGAAGTATGTGAGGATCCAAAGGAACCTCAGTTGGGTGTGAGATATAGTTATTATGTATTTATGACATTGTACTGATCATTTATTATATGTTTTGGTGACAGATGGCATCCCAGGACATGATTGTGAGACGATTTAGAGAACGCCTTCCTTTCACTGATTCTAACCTTGCGTTGGCCTTAGTGGACTATCTAGCACTTTGGGAGAGAGTACGCTACTATGGAGTGTCAGACAGGGAGGCGACTGAGCTGACAATGAACCTGATGCCCGAGAGATGGACTAACTGGGTATCATCTTTGATTCGCTGGTACAACGACAGTACGACAGGTACCATGTTTAGCTATCAACGGTTTATGGGCGATTTGTTACAGAAAGTGGTTGCGGAAGATAATCCTTCGCCAGTATCTTCTAGAGGCACGCAGGTATCTCGGACCAGGACCTCATCGCCCGAGTACACTCCAGCTTCGCCACCCACACCAGCCAATGCTCAGATTGCATCTGCGCATGCTCCTACGTCGCGACCGAGAGTACGGCCAGTACCGAGTACCCCGACTGCTGCGTATATGCCGTTTCTACCTAGCTATCCGCAGGGAGGTACATATGATCCCTATGCATTTTGCGATTCCATTGCTTCGGTGCAGTCCCCTACGTTTCACCCGGATCCAACACTACCTTTTGGATACTCTAGACCAGCAGCACCATCAGTTCAGCAGCCACCACAGGACGTGGCAGGACCCAACAGGGTTAGATCGGCTCATGATTCAGGATGGGATAGTAATGAGGTGTGGCCCAGACAGACTTCCAGCGGACAGAGAGATATGTTTGGGGGTTATGTGACTGTTTACCCCTACGACATGAGCCAGGCGCCAATCTGCTTGTCCAGTGATACCGAGGGTAGTAGAGGCCAGAGACCAGTGATACCGGATAGGGGAGAGGAGCCAGCGCAGGCAGATGACGATGAGGAGGAGGAGGATCCGTCTTAGGGATCCGAGTGATAGATTTGATGACTCTACTATTTAGTCGCTTTGTATTTTGTATTGGACTCTTCCTATTGTTGAACGTATCTGTTGTTGTATTTTTGGACCTTTTATTCTGATGATGTATTTTAGAACGATGTATGGTGATATTATCTTGATTATGAAAAAGATGTTTTGATTAAGATATTGACTGTGGTTGTTTAAGAGCTTTGGGTGGATATTGAATATTTTGTTGAGATTATTGTGGGATTCTGATTGATATTGTTTTGCAGAAGAAAGTAATGGAATACATTGACCAAGGTTGAGGGAGAGGTCGAGGCCGAGGCAGAGGAAGAGGAAGAGGTAGATGATGGGTTTTGTATACTGAAAGCATTTATTACAATGAGTATACAACGGTTTATTTCTCCTATCTGTTAACAATCGTACATGTATGAACAATGGTATCCTCTTGTCTCACTGATAGGGACGATCATACGGCGTTAGGGCTGGCAATTCGTGCATGTTGGGTCATTATCGTGTCGTGTCTTATCGTGTCGTGTCATTATCGTGTTTGAGCTTAACGGGTTCGTGTTGGGTTCGTGTCTGAGCTTAACAGGTTCGTGTCGTGTTCGTGCTCATCGTTATCGTGTGTGTTCGTGTCGTGTTATCGTGTCGTATTAATTTTTTTTTGTCCTAAGTGTAAAACTAACAATTTTAGTAAGGTTAATTTTTATCGTGTCGGGTCGTTTTTGTGTCGTGTCATTATTGTGTTTGAGCTTAACAGGTTCGTGTCATGTTCGTGTTTGAGCTTAACAGGTTTGTGTCGTGTTCATGCTCGCTTTTATCGTGCGTGTTCGTGTCGTGTTATCGTGTCGTGTCAGAAATTGCCGGCCCTATACGGCGTGTTGTAGATCGCAGAAGACAGTATGATCACTTGACTTAGTGAGACATAAACATGATCACAGCCGAGACAGCGTATGAGGATACGTCTGTCCGGATGGCTGCAGCATTGTCGGAATAAGTAGTCTGTCTTGGTTACTTGACATGCTGGTACGCAGAGGTGGCGTATTGATGGACCGCAGTGAGATATATTCATCTGTCTAACATCAGCGAATAAAAGATCTCGTTATATTGATTGAGTCCAAACCCTAACGAAGGTTCAGGGGTTTGCACGGGTTGACTGTTGCTTTGACTTGCCATGGTGGAGAGCCAACACAGCGCGCTCGTATATCCGCATCTTGGGTAACAACAGTTCGTGTAGTACCGCCTGAGACTGAACTTAGGTAACCATATCCGAGTAATAGGATGGGGACATTCCCTGAGGAGCTCAATAACATTCATCGTGCCAAAGTCCTGCAGACTGATTAAGTTCAGACACGAGTGATAAGGTTTGAGTGGTACTACTCAGGAATTATAAGATATTAATTAATTGTAGTTAGAGCTTGTCAGAGGCTCCGATTAATTAATGAATGTCCGGTAACCTTAAATATGGGGATTCTCAATTAATGCAACCCGTGCTCATAACGTGGTAATAAAGGGGTAGGTCAGTATTAATTCTGTGGTGAAAAAGAATTAATATTAATTAATTAATTGTGTCCTGGGTTGTGGACATGGGAATTAATTAATTTATAGGCCCACTTTATTATTTGCATTAGGTCCCAGGTTTGGCCCAACAAGTGTGCTGAATTGAGCCCAAAATGGCCCATTAGGGTTTCCAACCCTAGGTCTATAAATAGACAGCTCTCTCTCATAAGTTGTAATTGAGTTGAAAAACCCTAAACCTAAGAGAGAGAGTGGGCGCTGTTTTTAGTTCAGAAGGAGGAGAATTTTGATTCTGGTCCTGCTCATGCCACAGATCTACGGAGTCCTCACCAGTAGTAGATCTGACCAGCACCGGGATACAGATCTGAAGATCTGATCTGGAGAACAGATTTCTCTTCTCTTCTCTTTCTGTTTTTCGAATTTAATCAAGAAATTAGGGTTTAATTTTTATTTCCGCAGATTAAATCGAATTGCGTGGTTGAATTGGTTCTTGGAATTCAAACGCAAAAGATCGGTACAGACACTACGGAATTACAGTAATCTCTCAATCCACAATCTTGTATTAAATTCATAGGAGCATGCTAGGGTTTTGAGAAATTTAATTGTGAGCAATATCCATAGATCGATCCGGTTCAGTTTGGTTTTTGTGATTCAGTTCACGTTAAAACCCTACAGTAGAGGCCAGAGGGGCCGAGGTTGCGGGAGAGCCATTCCGCAACCAGTGTATGAAGAACCATATTGGGAGGAGGCTCCCATGAATCAAGAACATGTGAACTATGAAATTCTGTCTGATGAGGAAAGTGCTGCGGAGCAGCAGGGACCAGTTCACCCACCTCAAGGGAACGCACCAGAGATTCCATCCGTTATGTGGGTGGAAACTTTCAGAAAACAGCACCCACTGACCTTTGATGGGACAGGAGGACCCTCAGCAGCAGAGGATTGGATCCGCGAGCTTGAAAAGATATTCAAGCACATGAGATGCTCGGAGGATGAGAAAATAAACTGCATATCCTATCAGCTCAAGGGAAAGGCAGATAGGTGGTGAGAGACTTATGTCAAGTCTATTGCGCCAGCAGAAAGGGACAATATCAGCTGGGAGAGGTTCAAAGAAGCGTTCTTTGAGAAATATGTCCCGAGGCAGTACAGAAAGGAGAGGGCAGTGGAGTTTTTCCTGTTTGAGCAAGGAAAATTGACCGTGGAGGAGTACGACACCAAATTCGGTGAGTTACTTCAGATGGCACCACACTTGGCGGATACACCGCAGAAGATGGCTGAAAAGTTTAGGGACGGTCTGTGTGAAGAGATTTGCACACAACTGGCGACCATGAAGGGATTGAGCTACCAGGAGCTGCTAAGCCATGCCTTGGACATCGAAGCGTCCAAGAACATGAAGAAGATGCCAGATTGGGGAGCGCAGGAGGCGCAAGCTTCAGGCTCGAACCAGAAGAGGAAATTTGAAGAGCTGCCAAGGCAATTTGTGCAAGGTCAAGGCAATCAGAAGCGCCACGACCAAGGCAGGCAGCAGAATTTCCAAGGGAGGCCAGACCATCAGAACTTTCAGAGGTTCAACCCCCATCAGGCTCAGAGGCGGGATCAGGAGGGACCGCAGAACTGCCAGAGGTGTGGCAGAAGATATACCGAAGGATGTCAAGGGAATGCAGTCAGATGCTTCAATTGTGGAGGGCAAGGACACTATGCTAACAATTGCCTTACACCGCTAGTTCAGGGAGGCAACCACCAGAATTTTCTGAGGCCGGTGAACCAGCAGTTGAGAGCCATCAGAAGACACCGCTAGCCGTGGAGAGGCAATGCTGGGAACCGAGGAGAAGGCCGACAGGGCAACCAGGCACCTCCCAGGAACCAAGAGGGTAACCCACAGGGCGGAGATGGACAACCGAGGAGAGCCCGAGCTTATGCTTTGGATGGTAACCTAGATGATGGCAATCTGACAGGTATGGGATGCATTAATGATATACCTGTTATGGTATTATTTGATACAGGAGCATCGCATACATTCATTTTATCTGCATGTGTTGAGGCGCTAGGACTTAAAGTAGAAAAGAATAGTCAGGATTTGAATGTAGCTATACCTTCAGGAGAAACGACTACTTCTACTTTAGTGTGCCGAGACTTGAGAATCAAGATGAACGAGAATGAAATTCAAGTAGCCGAGCTGAATGTTTTGGATATACATGATGTAGATGTAATCCTATGAATGGATTGGCTGTCGGAGAACAAGGCGACGATTTTGTGTCGTGAGAGAAGAGTAATCATTCCTCAGCTAGGGAATGAGGAAGCATTTGTACATGGATTTAAGAAGAGGCAGAGAGTACCCGTGATTTCAGCGATTCAAGCAACGAAGTTGTTGCGTAAGGTCGGAAATCAAGCCTTCTTAGTGTATTTGGAAGGAGAAGAGAAACCTGAACTGACTGTGCAAGATGTTCCAATCGTGAGGGAATTTGAAGACGTATTTCCGAAGGAACTACCAGGGCTGCCACCAGACAGGCAAGTAGAGTTCACCATTGATCTAGAACCGGGTGCGGCACCAATTTCTAAAGCGCGGTACCGCATAGCCCCGAAGGAGTTACAAGAATTAAAGGTCCAACTACACGAGCTATTGGACATGGGTTATATTAGGCCAACCGTGTCACCATGGGGTGCACCGGTTCTGTTTGTTAAGACGAAGGATGGGTCGATGCGTATGTGCATTGACTACAGAGAGCTGAACAAGTTAATGCTGAAGAATAGATACCCGTTGCCAAGGATTGATGATCTTTTCGATCAGCTCATGGGAGCAAAAGTGTTTTCTAAGATCGATCTCTGATCAGGGTACCATCAGTTGAGAATTCAGAAGGAGGATATTCCGAAGACAACGTTCAGGACTAGATACGGTCACTACGAGTTTGTAGTAATGCCGTTTGGACTTACGAATGCTCCTGCAGTATTCATGGACTTGATGAACCGAGTGTTTCATCCGTATTTGGACAATTTCGTTTTGGTATTCATAGATGATATTCTGATATACTCGAAGAATGAAGCAGAGCATGAACAACATCTGAGGACAGTTTTGCAGACTCTGCGAGATGAAAAGTTGTACGCCAAATTCAGCAAGTGTCAATTCTGGCTGAGAGAAGTGACATTCTTGGGTCACATTGTTTCGGCAGATGGAATTAAGGTAGATCCAGCCAAGATTCAGACGGTGATGGACTGGAAATCACCAACTACGCCGAATGAGATTCGTAGTTTTCTGGGCCTAGCAGGTTATTACAGGAGATTTATCGAGGGCTTTTCGAAAATTGCGAAGCCGATGACCCAGTTGTTACAAAAGAATGTAAAGTTCGAATGGACAGCGGAATGTGAGGAAAGCTTCCAGAAGTTGAAGCAGTTGTTAACAACCGCGCCAGTTCTAGCAGTGCCAGAGCCAGATAAGAATTTCGAAGTTTATACTGATGCTTCGAAGAACGGCCTGGGTTGTGTATTGATGCAAGATGGAAAGGTGATAGCATATGCGTCAAGGCAATTAAGTCCGCATGAAGTAAACTATCCAACTCACGATCTAGAGTTAGCGGCCGTAATCCACGCGTTAAAGATCTGGAGACACTATCCCTATGGAGTGAAATGTGCCATATTCACGGATCACAAGAGTTTGAAGTACTTCTTCGAACAAAAGAACCTGAATATGAGGCAAAGGAGATGGTTAGAACTCGTGAATGATTACGACTTGACGATCAATTATCACCCGAGAAAAGCGAATTCAGTAGCAGATGCCTTGAGCAGGAAAGGAGAAGCTCAGTTAGGCTGTATGCTTACAAGAGAGAACAGTTTGATCAGAGAGTTTGAGAAGCTTAGTTTGGAAGTGATATCGCCTTCGGAGAGGAAACAGTGCGATTTAGTAGCATTGATAGTAGTGCCAGATTTGAGAGAGAGGATTTTGGAGGCACAGAAGGGAGACGCAGAGATCGAGAAATTGCATCAGAAATTGAAAGTTAAGCCAGTAGGAGAGTATCGGGAAGCGCCCAACAATGCACTGTTATTCAGAGACAAAATTTTAGTGCCGAGCTGTGAAGAGTTAAGGAATGAGATATTGAGTGAGGCACATGATACGCCGTATACCGCTCACCCAAGAAGTACTAAGATGTATCAAGATTTGAAAACCAAGTACTGGTGGGATGGTATGAAAAAGGATGTAGCCTTATATGTAGAGAAGTGTTTAGTATGTCAGCAAGTCAAGGCGTTACATCAACGACCGTATGAGAAGTTGCAGCCGTTAGACATTCCTGAGTGGAAATGGGAACATATCACCATGGATTTCGTGACAGGGTTACCAAGGTCACAGAAGGGGAATACAGTGATATGGGTTATCGTGGATCGTCTAACGAAGAGTGCACATTTTCTACCGATTAAGGTAAATTATGGGTCAGATAAGCTGGCACAGATCTATGTTCGAGAGATAGTCAGACTGCATGGAGTGCCGAAGTCCATTACGTCTGACAGAGATGCAAAGTTTACATCTCAATTTTGGGTAAGTCTGCAACAGGAGTTGGGTACTCGCCTAAATTTTAGTACAGCGTTTCACCCTCAATCGGATGGTGAGTCTGAGAGGACCATTCAAACCCTCGAGGACATGTTAAGAACCGTGGTGTTAGACCGAAGGAGCAGTTGGGAGCCAATTTTGCCTTTGATCGAGTTTGCGTATAACAATAGTTATCAGGCGACAATCGGGATGGCTCCTTATGAGGTGTTGTATGGGAGGAAGTGTCGTTCACCTCTATATTGGGACGAGGTAGGAGAACGAAAGATTGTCGGACCGGACGCAGTGGGTGAAATGATTGAGATAGTCCGGCAAATCAGGGAAAGAATCAGAGAAGCGCAGAGTAGGCAGAAATCTTATGCCGACTCTAGGAGGGTGATCGATGCAAAATTTGCACACAGATTATAGCACAGGGCAAATAAATTTATAAATAACCCGAAGGTATGTCGAACCCACATAGATAGTGCAACGAATTCATATACTGAATGTAGTTTTTCAATCTTTTGTTTGGGCAAAACCAAATTTGAGAGTTTTTTGGGTTTTATGAAAATAACTTTTAAAGAAATTCAAATAAAAGATAGCACAGATCCTAGGGAAATCTACCAATCTGATCAACATGCAAGAAACAAATAATCCAAACCCATAAAAGACTTTTGGTGGAAAATCTGGTAAAGTGGAATTAACTCCTTGGTCGGGCAATTAAAACCTAGATTATTAACTAGTGATTATCTCCTCTCGGTCTCAAAAACACAAGTTAATCAATCTCAATAAAATCAGATTAATCCTACAATTGAATTCTTCTTTGTTGGACAGAAAATCAAATGTATTAAACTCTCACTTCCTATTATCAATTTTCACCTCTCGGTCCTTCAATTAATAACAAAAATCTATTCCAATTTTCATCTCTCGATCCTTCAATTGAAAAATAGATTTGAAATAAAACCAAAGAGTTTAAACCAATTTAAGGGTTTGAAGAATTCAAATCAAAACATGTATCACAAATGGAGAAACCCTAGAATCTGATAAAGAATCTAGCCTAGCATATTAAAGATAAAGATTGAAACAAAAATTAAAGATTACATTAAAATAAAGGTGCAGAAAAATAAAGGTACAATAAAATAAATGTTTTGATTCCAGCCCTTAAAAACTAAAGAAAATTAAACTTTAAACTGAAATTTAAAGTTGGACTGGAATGATCAATAATGAACTAGACATGAGTTTATATAGGAGTAGGGTTGAGGCCTTGGATGGTAGGAATTGATGAAATTAGAAATTCCCTTCTAGAGTTGATGGTATTTGATATTTTCCTTCTTTGCTCAAAACTTCAAAAGGATTGATTTTCTTGGTTGAAACTTCCCTTTTGGGGTCTTCATTGCTTCCACATTGATGTGTAACTTGAATCCCAAGAAATTCTCGCCCAAAATATGTAAAAATCTCGCAGAATCTCGCTAAAACAGTTCATCTCGGTCGAGATGGCCTTGCCACGGCCGAATGAAGCTGCCTCGGTCGAGATGGCCTTCATCTCGGTCGAAACAGAGACCATTTTCGCCACTTTCAACTCTTCTGCGTAGTCTCACAGTTTTGGCCATAACTTTCGTGTCCAAACTCCGATTGACCTGATTCCAGTTGCATTGGAAAGCTAACTCAAAGATCTTTTAAATGACATGCTCCATTTGCTCAGATTCCATTAGTGGAAGAAGTCGTGACTGTTTCTTTGAACATCTACTGCTTTTGGTATTGGTTTCCAATGAATTTGTTCTAAAACCTGCAAAATCATACCATGACAAGCATAATACCCTCTAATATATACTCATGCTCAATTTATCCAAGAAAACAAACTAAAATGCATAAAATAAATAAGAAAACAATGTGATAAGTGAGTAGCAATATGAGCTTATCAGAGGGCAGAGTTATGTTTTGAAGTTGGGGATAAGGTTGCGCTTCGGGGTAAAAGGCAAGCTGAGACCGCGTTATGTCGGACCGTATGAGATATTAGAACGCGTTGGTCCAGTAGCGTATAGATTGACATTACCCCCGAGTATGGGCAATATTCACAATGTGTTTCACGTGTCTCAATTGAGGAAGTATGTTTATGATCCGAGACATGTGATTCGCCAAGAGGAAGTGATATTGAGCCCAGAGTTACGGTATGAGGAGCAGCCGGAAGCTATATTAGATAAAAAAATGCAAGAGCTCTAGAATAAGTCGATTCCACTTGTTAAGGTGCTTTGGAGTCACCATGGGCATGAGGAAGCGACATGGGAACTAGAGGACAAGATGAAGGAGAGATATCCCGAGCTTTTTGAGGCTATGTAAATTTCGGGACGAAATTTTTATAAGGGTGAGGGGATGTAATACCCCATGTATAAATTGGATCTCATATAAGCTAATTGGAATTTATGAAATGAGAATTCCTTGATTTAGGAATTTTTGAAGTTATTTATGTTAATTTGAGGGATTAATATATATTAATGAGCTTGATATTGCTTATTATTGAAGAAAATATCAAGAATTTAGTGGAATGTTAATTGTTGGGATTGGAATTTTGGAGGTATATGCATGAGAAATTGGAAGTATTATGGTGGGAATTGAAATGTTATATTTTGGAATATTATGTTGGAATTTTGGGAATTATTGGAAATTATGTTTAATTACATAATTATATATATGTATATGTATAAGTAAGAAATTATATAAAATATATATAAGGTTTATAATATATCAATTCCACCTTATATTATAATTTGTAGAGAGAAATAGTGAGAAAAACCCTCCAAGCAACCCAATCCCATCAGCCACCTTCCAACCCATTTTCCGGCTAACTCCGGCGACCGACCGGCAAACCGCCATCATCATCGTGAAGCTCTCGTCTCAAGCTTCAATTTGAGTACTCGTGGGTTCCGAGAGGACGAGTAACAACCGAGATATTGTAGAGAGAAGTTGAGGTGGGTTTATTGTTGCGATTTTGAGATTTTGGAGTTTAATCTCATTATTCCGGCCGAATTTTGGTGTTTTAACCTTGGATTCGTGTTCTTCTTCGCGTAGGGATCGTTCGCACGTTGAGAAATCTCAATTTGGACGCCGGAAATTGCCAGCGCCGCCTTGTGTGGAGGAGCTCCGGCGAGGTATTTTCACGTCCCCGTTTTTCGTCGTATTTCTGTGTTTCGTGGATATAATCGTGTTCCTGGTAGTTCGGGGAGTCTATATTTATGTTTTCATGTTGAATCGGAGTTGTGGGGAGTGAATTACGACGAGTTGCAGGTTCAGCTCCGGCGAACCCGTGGAGAAGACGACTCCTGTCGATCGACAGGTGGTGTGTCGATCGACAGAGAGGTCGATCGATGGAGTAATATCGAACCGATCCTGTCAATCGATAGGAGATGTGTCGTTCGACAGGGAGTAATATCGAACCGATCCTGTTGATCGACAGAAGGCAAGTCGATCGACAGAGATAGTCGACATGGGTTGTGTCGACAGAGAGTCTGTCGACCGAGAAGGATGTGTCGACCAAGGGTGTGTTGACCGACACTGATCTCTGTCGGTCGACACAGAGGCTTGAAATGTTCTGATTGTTGTTCAGTCCTAATTCCTTCCGAGTCTCGTTTATTTACGATTAAGATGTATTGTCCTAGATCTATCGCACTGACTCAAATACCATATTTGATTGTAGGAATTTGAAGCAAGGATAGTTGAGCTCATTCTAGCAGGAAACATCTATACTAAAAGCCGAGAACGAGGTGGGAAACTATTTCAGTAAAAACCAAAATGCGCGTTTTCATTTTCAAAATGTGTTATAAAATGTTTTGCTTTAAAATGAGACTGCTATGCATGTTTTGTGCTATTATATCTGTCCTCTGTCGTTTCCCATCGACAAGAGAGAAAAACTAATGAGTCTAGAACCAGGTTCTCATAACTGCGCTAGAACTCAATTAGTAGTATAGAGTAGCGACTCCATATGATTGGGAATATGAAAGATATAAGGTGGAAATTGTTTGTATTTGGATACGGTGATTGTGAATGATGTTATTAAACGATCGGGTCTCAAAATGGATTGCTGAGACTAGTGCACTTAGATGACAGTAAGTTGAGTGTGTTTACATTCCTGACTGATGATCGTAACTTGGAAGCCGGCCAACTTCTAGTTACAACACTGAAACATATATAATATCATGTAAATAGCACGTGCGTGAAAATAAAATATTTTGGATAGCGTGGATCTTTTCAACAAAACCCCACGTCTATCTGTGTGAGTTGCATAGCATGTTTCTTACATAAATGTATGTTTTTCGGGCATGTTTCTCATTGGGTACGTAAGTACTCAGCCCCTCGCGTTACACACACTGCTGCACCACTCTCTGAAATTCCCTTCCCTTTCGAATGTTTTCACTCATTGAACTTTGTTACTAAATTGACTCGAAGTATGATTTCAACTGTTTTATTTTCTTTTAATTTATAATGAAGTTTTCCGCTTTAATTTCCTGAAATGTGTTTAATAAAACCTGAAGCATCAATGTAACGTGACCCTAAATTGGAAATGTCAGTTGGGGGCGTTACAACTACATTGCCAATTTCATCTTACGGAAAGAAATTAAAACTCCTCGCTGGCTATAATTCTGTTTTAATCACTTTTTTTTTATTCTTCTGTTTTATTACACTATCTCGTATATTCATGTTATGTTAAGCAGTTATACATTATAACATTATCTTTGTTCTCAAACTATACAAACAACAAGAGTCAAGTTCACAAACTATGTTAATTAGCTAGTGAATCCACTTATTTGCATTGATTTGATTCAATAAAAGAAGGAGATACAAATAGATCAACTAAACGGGCAAAACATATGAACTAATTTGCCCAAGTGTTTATTCATAAAATACACCAATTTATTGACATAAACAATGGTGGATAATGCAATGGTTGATCAAGGAAGCAGGGGATCAGCAGTACTATTCTTCTTCCCCACGCATGAGTCAATACATTTCAAATCCCTCTTCCCACAATCCTCGTAACATGCCGCTTTGTTGCCAGCACTTATCCCACACTGCACCGCGCATAACACCACTCTCTCCCCGCACTCCACCAGGCACAGCCCCGTGCCCTTACCCTCCACCACCTCCGCCACCATCGCCGCCGACACCACCAGCACAAGCACCGCCGCCACCAAACTAGTTCGACCCATCTTCTCAGTTGAGTTGATCACTCTTGCTAGATAATTGTGTGTATTTGATGTTTGTATATGTATATATCCTCGATGGTCACATGTATTTATATTAAATAGTTATGCTATAGATATAGTCATTTGATTAATTAGGAGTTGCTTCTCAAATAGGCCCTCCTTCAAAATGCTTGAGGCATGAAAGTTTGTTGTGGTATAGAAAATGCGATTTATGTGATGCGTAATATATCCTTCATTATCATAACTGACATCACAAATTAATTATACTACGTAACCTTTACTAATACATGTATAATCAGTAAGTTGGACATATGTAACTCCAACTAGCTAGTTAGTCTCATTTCTAAATAGTTGAGACTATTAGGAAATACTCCCTCCGTCCCACCTCAATTGTCCCACTTTCCTTTTTCGTCCGTCCCACCTCAATTGTCCCATTACTTAAAAAGGAAACTTTTTCACACTCAACAATAAAATATTAATTCCACTCAACTTACTTTATACTCACACTCCTTGGTTATTGTGCCCGGTCAACCCGGGACAATTCAGCCGGGACGGAGGGAGTAATTTATAAAAATAATTCGGAATGTCAATCGAACTAGCTTTTCGGATTTTGGATCAACCCTATAATTACAAGTTATTTAGTCTGGGTCAAATCGGGCTAAAAAAATTAACCTTAACCATTCAATTTTCAGGTTAACCTATCGGCCAATGAGATCTCCGTTCCGAGTAAATTATTCACATTTACTTTTTCGCCTGTCCCACAATATAAGTCCACTTTATTAAAATAACAAGTTTTTCACACTCATCAATAAAATAATTATCCCACTTCCACTCATATACTTTGGTTATTGTACCGATCGAATGTGGACAATTTGACCGGGATGGAGGGAATACTTTTTTTTATTTAATTTTAATCTTTTATAGGTTTTTTAATGTCATTAAATACTTTCATCTCTTTTCTAATCTTTAAAATGATAAAAATAGTATGAAATATTTATTCTCATTTATAGAAAAACTCCAAAGCACATATCAAACGTTATATATTCATTAATTTAAATATTATAAATACATTATTTTTTTTATTCTATCTATATTTAACTTCATAATTAAATTTCTTTTAAGAATATAATTATTTATTAAAATCTATTTGAACTAATTATTACTGTAAAACATGAAACTTACAAAATATTATCTTAAATATTAGAAATAGTTTTCGATAAAATAATTACGATAAAATCTAAATAAAAAAACTAATTAGGTTAATCGAGCTAACCCATCAATTTTCGGGCTTAATTCTATTGGGCATCAGTCTATTCTGTCCAAAGCTATTCAAACTAAGTTTTTTTTTTAAGCAAAAATATTTCAATCCTAATTAATTTTTAGCTAGGTTTAATTGAGCCAACAACAAACTTAAAGTTAATTTGACATCTCTAAAATTAATAGTTATCCATCAGACCCAAAAAAGAAGCCCCGCCCATATCTGCATGCAATAATTATTTCATTGGCCCAAGATTATTCTAATTCGTGAAGAAGGTTCGTCCAAAAAAAAAAGAAAAAAGAAAAAAAGAGCAGCCTAAATACAAATATCGTGCTAGTAATCTATTAACAAGAATATGAAAAAAATTCTATTTGTCATTGCCATTTTATAAACGACTTTATTTTGACAAAAAATAAAATAAAAATATCTATATTCATGGATAATTAGTGAGGGTTTGGTTTGTTACTATTGATTCTACATAATTCCTTATTACGATCGATGAGTGTCATATATTGCTCTTAGTTAAAAATAAGAAAAAACTATGAAAAATGCCATATAGTATTGATCAACTATGAAAAATACCATAATGTTTGCTTTTTCTTGAATTATATCATAATGTTTCATTTTGTTCATACCATCTAATATGAAATATGTCCTAAAGTTTCTCATATCACTGAATTATACTCTAATGTTTGATTCTGTAAATTAAAAATACTCTACATCGCTAACGGTGTTAAAATTTTAATACGATACATGTCACATATATACCAAAGAAAAGGAAATGTCACACATTATTTAATTTATGATTCATCAAAGTTCTAACATCATTCACGATTGAGGGTATTTTTAAAAGATAAAATCAAATATTAGGGTATAATTCAGTAATAAAGAGAAACATTGGGGTATTTTTTATAGTTGAGAGTATTTTTAATTGACAAAATGAAACATGAGAATATATTTCAGGGAAGGAGAAATAATAGGGTATTTTTCATAGTTGACCAATAGTTTAGGGTATCTTTCATAATTTTTCCTTAGAAATAATATGGTTTGAATCATTTTGTGTTACGTTGCTTTTTTCGTTTTAGTAAATGATGAAATATATTTGTTTTAATTAAGTTAAATCCAAGAATATGGGTAGGAGTGAGTAAGAAATCAAAAAAATTTCTATTATTTCGATTTTCTTTAAATTTTTCTTTAATCTACAGTTTACGAGTTCAGTAACATGTAACAGAGTTGACTAATATAATCCTATAAGGTTAACTGAGAAGCATACAGCAATAACAACCAACCAATTTCTAAAAAAAATTGAATGTAAGGAGAAACAACCAACAATAATTTTAAACATGTGTATGGAGAAACAAAACTAGAAATTAGACATATTTTATTGAAAAATTTTGAGATTTTATTAATGAATGTATGAATTAATATGTTTTATAATTATAAAATTGATATAGTTTATTTATTTATTTTTGTTAAAGGTTGCTTATTTGATGGATCCTAAAGATAAGAGAAAGCATGTACGTAAAAATGGGACAATGTTTGTGGATGAAAATTTAATCAATGTAGTTGTCATTCATGGTGGTACTTTTAAGAATGAGTATTGCTATGTTGGAGGTAAGACTCAAGCCATGGATATAGTTAATTGAGATCTTTTAGATTTCCAAACATTACAAGAATTTGTTAAGTCGTTGGGGTATCATAGTGGCTTGAAGAATGCTTTTAAAGGGTTGGGCTCTGTGGAACATTATACATTCTTCCATGATAATGATGGCTATCATACTGAAGTTTATAATCATGTTGATTTTGAGAACTCTAGTTTGAGAATTTTTGTCCAATGTCTTGGTAGTGATATCACTGAAGCAATTGATATTAATGGTGATGATGCTAGTATGGGTAAGATCAAGACCAAAGATAAAAGTTTAGTTGTTGAGGGAATTAAAAGAGTGAATATATTGATCAATCTTTCGAGTCTGAAGAAAGTGATGATAATGTGATATCGGAGTATGAGACTTCTAATGACTTGCCAAATTTATTGGACTCAGACGAAGATCTAGGTTATAGGAGTGTAGACACACAAAAATTCACGGCCAATTAAAACGCGTCACATGGATCCACATAATTAAATATCAATTTATTTATTTTTTAGGAAATAATTAAACAAATTCCTAAATTAAATAAATAAAAAGGTGATATTTATTAATCAATCCAATGAAAGACCGACACATGGCAAGCTCACTGATCGATGCTAAATCTGCATACAAATTATAGCAAACGGCAAATAAATTTATAAACAATCCAAGGGTTGGTCGATCCCACAAGGATAGTGCAATGAGAGAAAATCATGTACTGGATATGATTTTCAGATCTTTTGTTTGGGCAAATCAATTTTTGGGGTTTTGGGTTTTTCAAAACAAGTAATTAAAGAGATAAATTCAAATATTAAAAAGCACAGATTCTAGGGAAATCTACCAATCTGATCAACATGCAAGAAACAAATATTCAAACCCATAAAAGATAATTTTGGTGGAAAACCTTTTATTGTGGAGTTAATTCCTTGGTC
>JAPKLW010000322.1:498942-526302 GCA_026898455.1 Plectranthus barbatus
TAAAGAGGGGAAGGTTAATAATTCTGAGCTATTCAAGAGTTTATATAATAGTAGGGTTGAGGCATTGGATGGTATCTTGGTTCCAAAATTCGTCCCTATCTTGATATGGTATCTTTTCCTTTCAAATCTTCTATTTCGTGCAAATTTGAGCTGCAAAATCACGCGTCACGGCCGAGATGAACAGTGCCCCGGCCGAGATGGACATGCCTCGGTCGATACGGACTTCAAATCGGTCGAAACAGAGACCATTCTCGCCACTTCCGATCCTTTTGCGCAGTCTCACGGTTTTGATTATAACTTTCGCGTTCAAACTCTGATTGATCCGATTCCAGTTGCGTTGGAAAGCTAACTCGAAGATCTTTCAAATGACATGCTCCATTAGCTCAGATTCTATCGGTGGAAGAAGTAGTGACTGTTTCTTTGAACATCTACTGCTTTCGAAACGGGTTTCCATTGGAATTGGCCTAAAACCTGCGAAATCTTACCATAGCAAGCATAACACCCTCTAATATACACTCATGCTCAATTTATTCAAGAAAACAAACTAAAATGCATAAAAGAAAAGAAAAACAATGCGATAAGTGAGTAGAAAAACGAGCTTATCACTCACCCAAAATGAGATGCATGGGATCACCACTTGCTCAACCAATCAAATGTTGCCACATCTCTCAATTTTGCCTATAAATACAAGGCATTATTGAAGTGTAAAGAAGAAGAAAAGTGTGGACAAATTTGAAGTGCTCAAGACTTGAAAGAAGGATTCTCTCCAAAGTTCAAGGCATTTGTTTGAAGGTTCGAAGACGTTCTACGTCATCTTAAATGCGTTCTTCATCAAAAGCCAAGCAATTTCTACGTTTGATTCGGAATCAAGGCTCGTAGTCCCCGAAGAAACGTTAGAAGTCCTCCAAAGTGTTGAAGAAGAAGATCAAAGAGCAAATTCAAGAAGAACAAGAAGATCAAGCTTCAAGAACACGAAGAACAAGGTCGAAGATCTTCAAGAAATCATCCAAACATGACGTTTAATCCAAAAACAAGGTACAAACCCTTTGGATTAACGTTTTAAAACTTCAAAGATCAAATTGAAGAGGATCGACGGAGCCAAATTTTGTTGAAGACCTCGAAGAACACTCAAGCATCAAATTCGAAGAGAAGAATCAAAGGAAGAATAGAGATAGAATCCACAAAATGTATTTTGACCCAAATTGAATCGAATTGTATCCAAATTTCGTGTTTATATAATTGAACACGATTTTTGCGATTACAAGGAGAACCAAGCACGCTAAAAGATAAAAAAATATAAGGCTAATGTTGATAAAAAGAGTCTCATATTTGAAGTGGGGATGAGATTTAAGGGTTTTGCTGAATTCAAAAAAGGAATTAGGAATTGGGCAATAGAGAATGGGTATAATAGTCAATGGAAAAAGTCGAGTGAAAAAAACTTGAAGTAAGATGTGATGAAGATTGCCCATAGATGTTATACGTTGGCAAATTGGGCCATGAATCCACATTTGTAATCAAAACAATCATGGATCAATGCACATGTTAGAAGTAGCTACAACAAACAAGCCACTAATGAGTGGTTGGCTGATATTTTAGCACCGGTTGTAAAAAGAAATTCAAACTACCCCGTAAAAGAGATGATTTGTGATATTCAGTTGAGGTATGGTGTTATTGTGAATGAAGATCTATGTTACACGGCAAAGTGGAAAACATTGGATAAAGTAAGAGGATCATTGGAAGAACACCACACGAAGTTGAGATTTTATGTATCTCATTTACAACACATGGATAAGGAAGCGAGATTCTTATTGAAAACTTATTTGGATGACAGTGATCGACCTATTTTTCAGAGGGCTTATATTGGTTTTTCAGCTCTAAGAAAAATGATTTTTGGCAGGATGTCGAAGGTGTATCAGTTTTGATGCTTGTTTTTTGAAAACCAACTTGGGTGGAGCTTTATTGGTAGCAGTTGCTAATGACTGTAACAATAAGATGTGACCAATATCTTGGGTAGTGGTTGAGAAAGAAAATGAAGATACTTGGATTTGGTTTTTTCAACATTTGTTTGAAGATTTAAACATTGTTGATGACTTTGGTTGGATATTTATGAGTGATAAGCATAAGATAATATTTACATTATTTATGTAATTATATTTTAATAATGAATTTGAAGAGTTGATTTCTTTTTTCTAATGATATATGGTATCATAAATAACATCTCAAAGTTGACTTCTAATGCAGTGCATAGACATTGTGCACGATATATATATGCTAACTGGAAAAAGCAGTTCCCAGGCCCTAAGTTGAAAAGTTTATTTTGGGTGTAGTAAAGTACACAAATGAAGCTGACATTAAAATTAGGATGAATTTGCTCAAAGATGAATCAGATGGGGGTTATGATCAGTTCATGGATAGAGAGCCCCGAAAGTTTTGTAGGTCATAAATCTCTATGTACACTAAGGTGGACACAATCGATAATAACATATGTGAGTAAATTAATAATTATATCCTTAAGTTTAGGGATAAACCTATAATTGATATGTTAGAGGATATTTGGCAGAGATTAATGACTACGATGCCGGAGATTGTGAAGTCATTAAATGCATCTTCTGAGATTTTGTGCCCTAATGTAAATAAGATGCTAAGGAATTTACAAAAGCTTGTTCACCATTGTGTTATTAAGACGGCTATGGGGAATAAGTTTGAAGTTCATTCAATTGATGAGATTGTGATTGTAGACCTTGTAAAAAAGGATTGCAGTTGTAGATCTTGGAGTTTGACAGACATTCTTTGCTTTCATGGCCTAAGTTGCTTTAGACATTCTAGGGATGATCTAATTAAGTATGTATATGAATTCTTCCATAAAGAAAATTGTCTTGAGGCATATAAATATTATTTGTCTCCCATTTATGGTCCTAAACATTGGCCGGTTGTGAATGAACCTCCTATATTGCCTCCCCTCTTTGTACGGAAACCTAGTAGAGCAAGAAAAAAATAGGAGATAAAAAAGGTGTAGGTGAAGAAAGAAGGCAAGGAAAACAAAAGTTATCTAATAAAGGTGCGAGAGTTGCATGCACAAGATGTAAGATAGTTGGATATAATGCGAGGACATGTAAACAACCGGCACCGCAACGACATGAATCTTCCACAAAATTTCCTCCAAAGTGAAAAGCTGGAAGACCAAAGAAGCATTGTAGTGCACTTGGGGCAAGCCACCTCGAACGAGACATGTTAAGACTTTTCTTAAAATTTATTTAGAATATTATATTTTTAACAACTTTTTATATTTGATTTATGTAGGCAATGACGGGTTATGGATTATTAGTTGGTGAATCTGGAAATATTTATATTAGAACTCTAAGATCAAGACACACGAATATATACAGATAAGAAGAAAATGAAGGTGCAAGCCAAAGTTCTCACGTCATCGATGGGGGTACACCACAAGGATAGCGAACATGTTTTGCGTAATGCTATTAGATATTTTTTTTAAATTTTAATAGCAAGACATATATTTTTTATAAAAATTGATTTTATTTCTTTTATTTTTTTATAGGTGGAAGCTTGTAATTGCATTTTGGCAGATTCCAAATGGGTGATAGTTCATATTTTCACTCACATTGGATTTGATTAGTTAGGTGTTTTTCATTATTTTTTATTATATTCCCTTTATTTTTGTTGCATGAGTCTATCTAGAGTAGTTTTATACTTGGCATGGTAAGATTTGCAGGTTTGAGGTTAAATTCATTGGAAATCCGTACTGAAAGTAGCAGATATTCAAAGAAATAGTCACTACTTTTTCCACGCATGTAATTTGAGCTAATGGAGCATGCAATAGAAAGATCTTTGAATTATCTTTCCGATGCAACTGGAATCCGGTCAATCGGAGTTTGGGAGCAAAAGTTATGGCTAAAACCGTGAGACTACGCAAGTAAAGGATTTCTGGCGAAGCCTCTGTATCGACCGACATGTAGTCTGTTGATCAACACAACTGTGTTGACCGACAGACAGGGTGTCAAACGACACGCGGGACAATTTTGGAAGGAAATACAATTTTACACATTTTTTGGGCGAGATTTTGTTGAAATAAAAGATATACATCAACTTGGAAGCCTCGAAGACCCAAAAAGAAGATATATGTATAATAGGATATTAAGATTAAGATTTACATCAAATCTAATCTTATTCCTTATAGGATTCTGCCATGTAAATCCTACGCAAACTCTAAAAATACCCATCTAGAATAGATTATTTAGTGAACCCCCCTTTGGGGGCTTAGTCCCACAATCTTTTCTTCTTCTTAATTTCTGTAGTATTAGTTTATAATTTTATTTTAATACTTTAATTTATGCACTTTAGAATTCCTTTTTATTTTATTAATGCAATTTACTTTTCATTTAATTATGTCTCTTTATTTTATTATGTCTAGTTAATTTTCCTAGCATATTCTAGGGTTTGTACAACTGTTTTGGATGCATGTTTGATTAATTAATTCATTGTTGACGGTTTGTGATTTCTATTTTATTTTATAATTCTAAATTAGTTGAAGGACCGAAAGGTGAAGATTGATTTAGATGTCTAGCTATTGATAGAAGGACCAATAGGTGAATAATGATAGTGAGATTAGGAATGCATGATGCAATCTGTACTGTCGGACCAAGAAATGGTTGATAAGCTCGTATTTTGCCTCAATTATCACGTTTTTTTCTTTATTATTTCTTGCATTTGAATTAATTTTAGGTTAATAATCGAGCATAAGCTGTTTATAGTGGATATTACGCTTGTCGTGCTTAGTTTTGTAGGTTTTTGGGTACAAAAGATATGAAATGGTGAGAAGATTGACAAAAGATGAAAAATCCGCCCAAAAGACCTCTGTATTAGTCGACAACCAGTGTGTCGACCGACATATAGGATAAAAAGGAGTCTCGAGGTTGAAGGATGGCTCGGGCGACACAAGGGTTGTCGATCGACATCCATGTCGATCAACATCCTGAGTGTCAACCGATATCGAGGCCGATTTTTGATCGAGAAGAGGGTCGAAGGATGCATGTCGACTTGGCATGTGTGTCTATCGACACAGAAGGGTGGAAGACAACTTTTCACCAATTTGGAGTTTTTCCTTCTCAAGCCTATTACCTTTTGAAGATTCAATTTCTCCCCCTATAAAAAGGACTCATAAGCTCGAAAATTAGGGATCTTTATCTTTATTTTCAGTCTTTAATTTTTAGCATTAGACACTTTAATTTTCCAGTTTTTTTTTTAAATTCACAGTTCCCTTTACTTTACTTGTTGCTTTGGATTTGGATTCGAAGACATTGAAAAATTTAAGATTCCTATTTTCTTTATGATTCAAGTAAGCTTTATAGTGTTTATTGCAATTTGTGTTTTAATATGTTAACCCTAACAGGTACTAGGATTTTCTCCATCCTTTTCAGCATGTTGTAATTCAATTAAATCCAACCCTAATGAATTAGTTAAAATTCTATGATTTTCATTCTAAAATCTATTTTCAATTGAAGGATCAAGATATGAAAATTGAATTAGATTTATAGTCGTTAATTTGAGACCGAGAGGAGATAATTAACAATAGGAAAATATAATTTGATACAATTGTTTTGTGTCTCAAAATGAAGAGTCAATTGTAGGGTTTTAATCTGTATCTTTATCGGATTGACTAGTGTTGTGTTCTTGAGATCGAGAAGAGATAGCCATACATTAGTAATCTAGGTTTTAATTGCTCAGACAAGGAATTAATTCCTAAACATCAAATTTCCCACCATAATAATTATCTTAAGTTTGGATTGATTGGTTATTGCATGTTGATTGGATTGGTTGATTTTCCTAGAATATGTGCTTTTATTTACTGATTTTATTCTGTTTTGAAAACAAAACCCTCTCTCAATTTTAGATTTCTCAAACAAAGAATTGATAAACTGCATCTAGTACATGAAATATTTTCGTTGCACTGTCCCTGTGGGTTCGACAACCTTCGGATTTCTATAAATTTATTTGCTCACTACACTATAATTAATCTGTAACTTCCACAATGATCAATGAGCATTGAAAACTTAAAGAAATCATGATGCTATTACACGATTGTTTTGAGCCAAGGAAACTATGATTTTATTTTATGTCTAATATATTTGACAACCATGATGTTTGTTGATTAAAGTCATTGGAGTATAACTTGTTGCTAACTAATATGGGTTTGATGGAAAAGAATATTTATTTTCTGGATAAATGCTTTGTTTGGGATCTATTTTCACTACCAATTTTAGTTCTTCTCTTGATGAACTCTTCTATCTTGAGCTACTTTTGTGATTATTTATTTGATATAACTAGTCAGAGATGATATATGTACAATCTCATAAACAATAGTAAGTGATGAATATGAAGATTGATTCCCACAAGTAAACTTGAATGCAAGATAAAAACTTCACATTTCTCAAAGCATAAACTCTAATCCAGAAATCTTAACTTCATTTTTGAAAAAAAAAAATTTGTGGATTGTAATAATTTATCAGTACAACATGAGTTACAATATCACACATTCTAAAATCTCTCCAAAACTAATTATCCTGCTAAAAAGTCCTTAGAACTTGAAGTTTCTGTTATTTGCATCCAAGAGAGCAGACTGGTAATGCTCCTTGCATCAAAGCAGGGCCGTCTCTCCGCCACCTTACTCCAATTGCAAGATTTTTAACCAACAATGTTTGCAGCACAAACAATAAGATGAAAAAAAGACTCTTAAATGCATACAAAATCTTTATTATCTGACTAGAAGCTGCGAATACAACATAGTGCAATAAGGTAGCCCCTCCTGTTGTAGCAAGAAAAATTTATAATTAAACTAATATCAAAATGAGGTGTCGGGCTTTCATTTTGAGATGAATCTAGCAAAAAGATTGCTGACTTTTTTCCAAAATCAGAATATTATTTCTCTTCAAGGGTTGCATCATATAAATGAATGTATGCTGAAATCTTTGCAGGTTTCTAGTGATGCAATCGAATAAATTTGAAACAAGTCAAAGAGAGGACTTTCTCTAAGTAAGCGAACTACTACTTCCCTCTGCCTTAGCCAAGCACAAAACCAGCATCCCATTCACAAGCCAATTGGGAATCAACATCAAAACGCCCGCATAGCCTGTATCAAACCAATCTCGACTTTCCCCGTCTAACTAGCCAACCCGTCCAAGGAAAGCCCTAACTCTTAGAGAAGGTGTTGAAGTGAAGGACCAAACAAGAAGTGCAGTCGTGTGGAAGGTCTTTCTTCAGCAAAGAATAGAGGGAGTCTTGGGAGAAAATAAATTTGAGAGAGAGAGAGAGTCAATTAGGGGGAGAAAAGAATGTTTGAGAAGGTTTCATAGGTTACTTGAATTAGGGGAGAAAAGAAAATTGATTATAATTAATTTTAAAAATAAAAATAAAGCTTTCTGTTGAGATGGAAAAAATTATTAATTAATGCCATGTGTTTGCCACGTGGAGTTTAACGGGTGAATCACCAATTAAATTAACGGGTGAATCACCAATTAAATTAACACTATTACTAACGGAGGATAGAATTCCCTAACTGCTAAACTTGGGATATATTTCCCAGATTTGTAAAAGATGCGTATATATATAATTCCCTATTTTTCCTATATATATATATATATATATAGAGAGAGAGAGAGTAATGATCATATGTTAAAGACTCTCTCCATATTAAATATGAATAAATCTGGATATTTTATTTTGTTGATCCAATGATTATGATAATTTAGCATTTATTAGATAAATAAGATAATTAGGGTATCTTTGTAATTTAACCTTTAAGTTTGAGTAACCGTCTTCTCTATCTTTAGATCTAAACAATATTCTCTCTTCTAATTTTCTTTTTCCTCCCATTATAACCAAACGATTATATATTTTTCGATTCAAATATATTTTTTACGAATCATATATCAAATTAAACGTAATTTTACGATGACTCATATGATATCCATATTGAATAAGTTGAATTTATAAGATTCGCACGAAAATCTTGATTTTATTTTCAGTTGGTATATGTTCTTCATTATATTTGCGTTCAGGATAAAAAATGCATCAATTACGCATGAAAAATGTTCCCAAATGTCTGCATTTTTTGCATTAAATGATGCATTCTTAACTTGAATAAAATGCATATGCATTTTTGTATTCATATTGAATGTATTTTTTGCATTGATTATATGATGCAATTTTATGCCCAAAATATTGCATTTTTTTACATCAACGTATGCATATTATGTTTTATAAACTGCACTAAATGAGATTTTTTGAATATATATTTTTTACATTTTTGCCCTTGAATGCTAGATGGTAACACAAATAATGCACCTAAATTGGCATGAGTTTAAATTGATCGCATGCGTTGATTTTTATCTTTAATGGTCTAAATTTATTCTTATTTAACAACGTGAAAGATTTTAACACCTAATCACTATCCTATATATATATATAATTTATTTTATAGAGAAAAATCCAAAAAAGTAAAAAAATATAAGCCTCATACAATCAAAGAATCATGTGAAGTTACAAAGTGCGAATTATTTGCATCAATGTTATTCAATAAAAGAAGGAAATACAAAGAGACATGGACAAAACATACGAGTTAATTAGCCCAAGTGTTTATTCATAAAAATAAAACCCACCAATTTATTGATATAAATAACATGGTACGTGATCAAGTATATTGCAGGGAAGGAGTAGTGGCAGTAGTAGTATTCTTCCTCTTAGGAGGGGGAGGCCGAGGAGGTTCGATGCACATCCCCATACATTTGAACTCATCTTCCCCACACTTCAGGAAACATTCCGGCTTGGCGCCACTCGATTCACACTTTATCGTACATTTCACCATTTCCTCCCCGCATTTCAGCATGCACTCCCCAAACTGCCCTTGCACCACCGCTGCCGCCATCACCGCCACCACCAGCATCACCACAACCAAACTACTTCGGTCCATCTCGATCCTGATCAGTTTGATACGATTCACTATACTCAAATGTATTTATAGCAATATATAATGGTGTATAGTTAGTTGTTTAATTAAGTTGGAGTTGCTTCTCTAAAAAGGCCCTAGCTCCCTCAAAATGCTAGAGGCATGAAAGTTTGTTATCAACAGAAAATGAGACTTAATTATGAGACTAAAATCACAAATTATATATATATATATATATATATAATTAATATTTATATTGCTAAATATATATTAAAATATTAAATACTTCCTCCGTCCCGGACAAATTATCCAATTTTGACCGGGCACGATAACCAAGGGATTGAGTGGTAGTGAGACGAATATTTTATTGAAGTGTGAAAAACTTGCTATTTTAAGAAAGTTGACTAATATCACAGGTAGGGGTGTAAATGAGCCGAGCTATTCGTAAGCTACTCAGATATTTATTAAAAAAATTCGTTCGAAATTTGATCGTTTAATAAATGAACCGAGCTCGTTAATATTAACGAACCGAGCTTGGATGTACTCGGTTCGTCAAGCTCGTGAGCAGGTTCGTTTAACAGGCTCGCGAACATGCTCACTTATAGGCTCGTGAACAGGCTCTTTTAAGAGATCGCGAGTATGTTCGTTACTAAGCTCGTGAAATAGGCTCGTTTATAAGCTCATTTTTTAGTAAATTTTAATGTTTATATTTTATTTATTTCTATATTTTTTATTATTATATAATTATATTTCATATTTGTTTGATATTACTATATCTATATGTCTATAAATAATAATAATTTGATTAAACATACAATACCATATAAAAACTTAATTTATATAAAAATAAGATAAATATTAATTTAAGATTGAAAAATTATTTATATGAGTTATAATTATTTTAAATATAGTTTTGTAGATATATGTATTTTAAAGTTTCACTTAATCAAATTAATTAATATCATTTAAAAATTGAAACAATCCATTGTATGATAAATTTATTATATTTGTAAGTCAAGAGAAACTTAAACAAACAATATATTATAAATTAGGGGTGGCAATTTTTGATCCGATCCGATAATCCGACACGAATTCGCATGATAATAATGGATACGGATTAAGGTTTATTGGATATGGATCCTTATCGGACCGACACGATAAAAACACAAAAATTTTGGATCGGATATGGATCAGATTGGGTAATTCATTAAACGGATCGGATTCGGATCGGATACGGATATCCATTAAGAAATTAATAAAAATTATTTATTTTTAATATAATAATTAATGAATTAATCTTGATATTTAGTTTAGACAATTCTCTTTGGTCTTCGTGGTCCTTGTCTCATTTTTTTAATTTACCACAAAAAAATGTATTTATTTATCTATTCATTATTTTTTTAATATTTATATTCTTCTACTATCAAAATTTAATATTTTTTTTTCTCAACTTTAAGTTTTCAATTATGTTGTATCAACCAATTAACTAGCTGGTGAGATCTTAAATCTAAATGTTGTTGTAGATTCGTTTAAATATTCATTCATTGTCTCAACTCTTGCAATTTCATCAAGATGGATGAAAGGTATTTATTAGAATTTATTTTATTTATTATAAGTTTTAAATTTTAATTAATGTTTCTCCCCCTCATAATTATAAGTGGAGTATTGACGACTAAATTGAAGGATTGCTCAGTATTTGGAAATGAGAAAGTTTGATTACTAGTATTTCAATTTAAGATTTATCTATGTATCTTGGGATGTTTAATCGAGAATTTTAGTTTCAAGTGAAGTTGCACTTTTATTTATTTATCCAACACAATATTTGAACAATCAAATATAAATATTTTGTATCATCTTATCAAATTTTTATTGGATTATAATTGTGTTAACTGAAATGGATTCTTATTGAATTAATCTAATTTGGATTCTTATCGGATTTTATTGGATCGGATCCATAACGGATCATTCGGATTGGATACTTATCGGATCCTTAACGGATACGAATCGGATTCATGCGGATACGGATTTAAGCTAATCGGATCGGATACGAATACGGATTTTGACTTTTCTTAGCGGATCGGATTTGGATTTAACCTTAACGGATCGAATAAAAAACGGATTGACAAGATAAGGATCCGATCCGCACGAATTTCCACCCTTATTATAAATAGTCTATATAATTTATAAGCAATGATTATTCAATATTATTGTTACTATATCTAAGTAATATTTTTAATATTAAGTTAACCATTTTTTAATTTCAAAAATATAAATTTTATTATAATTTAATTGTTGAATTAAATGTTTCTTGTTTGTGATACATGAGACAAATTATATAAATTATGATTATTCAATACACTATCTAATGGGTTTTGTATACATAAATTATTTATTACAATGAGTATACAACGGTTTATTTCTCAAATCTGTCAAACAAACTTACATGTATGTAACAATGGTATCCTCTTGTCTCACCGATAGGGACGATCATACGCGTGTAGTAGATCGCAGAAGACAGTATGATCACTTGACCTAGTGAGACATAAACCTAATCACAGCCGAGACAGCGTATGAGGATACGTCTGTCCAGATGGCTGCAACATTGTCGGAATAAGTAGTCTGTCTTGGTTACCTGACATGCTGGTACGCAAGTGTGGCGTATTGATGGACCGCAGTGAGATGTATTCGACTGTCTGACATCAGCGAATACAAGATCTCGTTCTTGATTGAGTCCAAACCTTAACGAAGGTTCAGGGGTTTGCACAGATTGACTGTTGCTTTGACTTGCCATGGTAGTAGTACAATAGTTCATGTACTACTACCTGAGAATGGGTTTAGGTAACCATATCCGAGCAATAGGATGGGGACATTCCCTGAGGAGCACAATGACATTCATCGTGCCAAAGTCCTGCAGGCTGACTAAGTTCAGACACGAGTGATAAGGTTTGAGTGGTACTACTCAGGAATAATAAGATATTAATTAATTGTAGATAGAGCTTGTCAGAAGCTCCGATTAATTAATGAATGTCCGGTAACCTTAAATATGGGGATTCTCATTAAATGCAGTCCGTTCTCATAACGTAGTAATAAAGGGGTAGGTCAGTATTAATTCCGTGGTGAAATATAATTAATATTAATTAATTAATTGTGGACATGGGAATTAATTAATTCATAGACCCACTTTATTATTTACATTAGGTCCTAGGTCTGGCCCAAGTAATATATGCTGAATTGAGCCCAGTAGCCCATTAGGGATAAAACCCTGGGTCAATAAATAGACCTCTTTCTCTCTGAAACCCTAGCCACCTGGTGATAACTCAAATCAGTCAAAACCCTAGGTTTAGAGAGAGAGTGGGCAGCGCATATTGTAGAGGGAGGAGAAGGATTTTTCGACTCTGGCCTACAACTACAGATCTGTGGAATCCTCACTAGTAGCAGATCTGAAGATCTAATCTGGAGAACAAGATTTTCTTACATCTTCTTTTTCTTTATTTTTGATTGAATCTAGAAATTAGTTTTCTAATTTTGGTTTCTGGAGATTTAATCGAATCGCGTGGTTGAATTAAAGTTGGATATTCAAACGCGAAAGATCGGATCAGACTCTACGGAATAACGGTAATCTCTTTATCCACACATTAAATTAAATTCATAGGAGCATGCTAGGTTTTTGTGAATTATTATTATGAGCAATAACCATAAATCGATCCGGTTCATTTGGATTTTGTGATTCGGTTCACTCTTTAAATCCCTACAATTGGTATCAGAGCCAGGTTTCTGATTTAAGGCTCTGTTGTTCATAATAGATTCATTAATGCATGTATGAATTTTATATTGTCGTGGATGGTTTTTGTTCCTCATGGAAACCCGTTTGATTCAGCCCGCGGTGGTTTATCCGTGTAGGGTTGAATCTATTTTTGTAAAATCACGAGAAAATCCGTGATTAGATTTGATAGGAAAAATTGTAATAGAATAGTTTTTTTTGTAATTTTTATTCAAATCTGTAATTGAACGAGTCGGGACGAAGAACGAATACAGGACCGAGCGCGGCAGGCGCGCGAGAGCGCGCGGTGACTGCACTGCCGGCGACAGTGGTCATCGTCGGCGGGTGTTGTCCTGTCGTGGTGGTTCGTGTTTTTTGGTGGCTGGTGCAATCCTGTGTAAACCCTAGGGTTTGCATTAGGGTTTAGGGCCAATCATCAGATAACAAAACCCTAAAGTCCAAATGATTTGGTGGTTGAAGATTTGGAGGCCCTAGAAGATTTGAAAAAGATTTGGATTTATCCAAATAAATTCAAATTTCAAATTGTAATAGATAGGATTTTATTTTCCTATTTTATGGGGCCACGAGGAATTTTGTTTGTCTTAATTATCCTCGTATGATATGTGATTTATTATGTGCGTACTTAAGCATGTGTAGATAATAGGAAATACATGTTTTACTGCTTTTATTATTTACAGTTTTCCAAGCATGCTTATGTGACTAAATTTCTTGTTGGATTATATTTTGGGAATTTTTGGGCTTGTTTAATTACATGCAAAAATTTGGAAAATATAATGACAAAGAATTAATCTGTGCGCATATAAGAAACCTTTTAAAAGAAAAATACTAAGCGAATTTTTTAATTAAAATCAACAGACCTCCACAAAGCGGTCCTAGGCTGTAAGTGTATCTCTCGTTCTAGTAAACGTCTACGAGTGTAGCTTGCTAGTTCCTAGAGGTACATGGGTTGCAGTTGTTGGGATTTCTAGACAAACAATTTAAATCATGTGAATAGTGGAGGGTTTTGCGTAAACGTCTACAAGTGTAGCTTGCGTAGATCTCTTTCATAAGTATTCTAGGATTGATTTAAATTATAGATAACAAAAGCTTTAAGGGTTGTGCGGTAGGGTTACGTGCCATGCTAAACTGTCTCTTTTGGCCAGAGTTAAATTTGTGGTTAATCGCTTAGAAGCATATTAGGATATAATGCAGTTGCTGCTTCCCTGTCCTTGAGAGATGGTTTGGTCTAAGGTTTTCACTAATTATTAATTTCTAGTGTCAAAAAGATCGTGACATGGTAGTGAAATTAAATGAATTAGGGCTTAAAACCCGCAGTTCTGGTTGAGAGTTACATCATAAACGTCTACGAGTGTAGCTTGCGGTGGGAACTCTTGGGCAATTAGTGGAAAAACATTTGTATTTGATTTATTAAAAGGTTTTCAATGCATTTGTTTTCGAAGTTCTGCATATATGTTCTTATTTAAGATTCTTTATTGTTTCAGATATGTCTATGTCTACTGTCGATCATATACTTGCTCTCAATCCTCTATCTGGTTTGAACTTCCCTGAATGGAGATATTGCATTGAGTATATCCTCCTGACTAAACAAAACATGTTTGTTCTCACTATGATGCCACTTGCTCCGCGTGATCATAGAGTCTCCAGACGTCAGAAGCAATTCTATGACAGATGGGTGGTATCTGAAGATTTTATCTACAGGTTAATCTCAGATAACTTGTCTAGAGAGTTGAAGCTAAAGTATATGGGCTATACTAGCTCTGTTGGGATTTGGATGGACTTGGTGGCTACGTATGGCAGTGCGGAAAGAACTATCAGTTGTAATCTTGTGAAGGACCTTGTTTGCAAGAGAATGGCCGAGGGCAGTTCAGTGACATTGCATGTGATGACAATGAATAACATCATGAATCATGTCACACGCAGAGGTGGATGTATCAGCGATCGGGCCAAGATCGATATAATCCTGAAATCATTACCACTTTCTTTCTATGACTTTAAGAAAGATGTTGCTGGGAGAAGTGAGTACACTTTTCAAGAGTTGCTTACTGATCTCCTAGCGGAACAGTCCTATGTACCTTCATACCATTCTGAGTTATCAGACTTTGTGCATAATTTGAACACATTGAAAAATGTGGTCAATGACCAGTACAAAAGTCTGATTGATCGAAGAAGGTGTGAAAGGAAGTCTAGAGAGATTAAGATGGTTGCTGTCACTTCAAGTGAGGAAGCATGCGGAAGCAAGTGACAAGGTACGTCATTTACATTTGTAACGGAAATATGTTTAACATCGATTTCTACTCATTCGTGGATAGTGGATACTGGAGCTACTGATCATGTTTGTTACATTGTGCAGGGGTTCACACCGAGGAGGGTGCTGAAGAATAAAGAGGTTACCATCTCGTTGGGAAACGCAGCACAAGTGAGTGCAGCTGCCATTGGAGATTTCACCTTGTACTTTGATGATTCTGTTTTGACCTTGAGAGATGTTTTGTACGTGCCGAATTTTCGGCAAAACCTTATTTCAGTTTCCAAACTTTACATTGATGGATTTTCAGTTATTTTTGATAGTGATGTTTCTATCATTAGTAATAACGGTGTTATCTGTCGTGGAATGCTGAATAATTCTCTCTATGTTATTAACTGCAATCATAAGTCTTCCGCAAATATTGCATGTCACTCATCCGAAATTGATAATCCTATAAAGAGAAAACTTACTTCTGATGAGGATCTTACATATCTTTGGCACTTGAGACTCGGTCACATCAGCTTGAAGCAGATTCAGAGACTTGCATATGATGGTACATTGGACTTAGTCTGGGCTGTACCTTATCAAGTTTGCGAACCCTGCATCGAGGGCAAGATGTCAACTAGACCTTTCAAGGATAGTCAGTCTCGAGCAGAGGAAGTGTTGGAATTGATCCATTCTGACTTATGAGGACCTATGTCTACACAGGCTCGTGGAGGGTACGAGTACTTCATCACTTTCATTGACGATTACTCAAGGTACGGATACATTTACCTGCTTTGCTAAAAGTCTGAATGCTTTGAGAAATTCAAAGAGTTCAAGGCTGAGGTAGAAAAGAAGGTCGGGAAAACTATCAAGTCACTGCGATCTAACCGCGGTGGTGAATACCTCAGTAATGAGTTCCTCTATTATTTATCAGATCATGGGATTACATCCCAGTGGACTGCACCGGGTACTCCCCAGCAAAACGGTGTAGCTGAAAGAAGGAATAGGACTCTTCTAGAGATGGTAAAATCAATGATGAGTTATGCGAACTTACCAATTTTGTTTTGGGGCTACGCATTGGAAACAACTGCTTACGTATTAAATGTGGTGCCTTCTAAATCAGTTCCTAAGACGCCTTCTGAGCTCTTCCTTGGTCGCAAACCGAGTTTGTGCAAGTTTGGAGTATGGGGCTGTCCGACACACGTACTGTCGAAGGAACCTAATAAGTTAGAAAGCAGGTCAAAAGTAATGCGGTTTAAAGGGTATCACAGGCAAACGAAAGGTTGTTACTTTTACTGTCCTGAGAGTCAGAGAGTCGTTGTTAGAACCAACGCTAGATTCTTGGAGGAAGAGTATGTGAGTAATCACAAGTCAAGGAGTGATATCGTTCTTTAAGAAATTGAAAATGGGAATGCGAATCCTAGGGAAGGGGAACATGCGAATGTGGGTGCACCTGTGAGAGGTTCAGCACCATAGGCGCGTTCTTCAGTGCAAGGTGCAGAACCACAACCTACTACTGACACAACAACGATGCCTCGTCGTAGTGGGAGAGTTATTTTCCAGCCAAAAAGATACATGTTCGTGGGTGAGTCTTCGGACTTGAGCCCGGAAGACAGACATGAGGACTCTGACCCACTGACTTACGAGGAGGCAGTGCAGGACAAGGATGTTGAAAAATGGCATGTCGCCATGGATTCTGAAATTGAATCCATAACTGCTATGGATGTATACCAGAAAACAGAATTGTCGGATGGCTTTAGGGCCATAGGGTGCAAATGGGTATACAAGAGAAAGAAAGGGGCGGATGGAGAAGTTACGACTTTTAAAGCCAGGCTGGTGGCAAAGGGTTATAGTCAGAAAGAGGGCATTGAATATGACAAAACCTTTTCACCCGTAGCCATGCTCAAATCCATTCGGATACTCCTTGCCATAGCTGCGCATATGGACCTCGAGATTTGGCAGATGGATGTCAAAACCACTTTTCTAAACGGTTACCTTGAAGAAGTTAAGGACATCTACATGCAGCAACCCGAGGGTTACATACGCAAGGGCGAAGAACATCTTGTCTAGAAGCTTAAGAAGTCCTTGTATGGAATTAAGCAATCTTCGAGGTCATGGAACTTACGTTTCAACGATATGATTAAATCCTACGGATTTGCACAGTTGGAGAACGAAAGTTGTGTTTACCGACTTTGTGTCAGTGGGAGCGTGGTTTTCCTTGCACTATATGTTAATGACATACTCCTATTTGGAAACAACGAGGGAGTGATGTCAGAAATCAAGGTTTGGTTATCCGAACAGTTCTAAATGAAGGATTTGGGAGAAGCTGGCTACATTCTTGGGATTAAGGTCTTACGAGATCGTAAAAGAAGAATGTTGAGCTTATCCCAGGCATCCTATGTGGATACTGTGATAGCCCGGTTCAACATGCAATTCGCCAAGAAAGGCTTGCTATCTTTCAGACACGACATTCGTCTTTCTAGTAGGCAGTGTCCTGAGACACAGCGGGAGAAAGATGAGATGAGCCTTGTACCATACGCTTCAGCGGTGGGTAGCCTCATGTACGCGATGCTGTGTACCAGGCCTGATATTTGTTATGCCGTTGGCATGGTAGCAAGATATCAGTCTAACCCTGGACAGGCGCATTGGACTGCGATAAAGCACATCCTCAAGTATTTGAAGAGAACTAGGAAGTACTGCCTAGTTTATCAAAGTGAGGATTTGTGCCCCGTGGCTTATACTGACTCGGATTTCCAAGGGGATCATGATGAGAAGAAATCAACCTCGGGATATATGTTTATCCTGGGATGTGGAGCTGTATCTTGGAGGAGCTCAAAGCAGAAATGTATTGCTGACTCCACCACAGAGGCGGAATATGTCGCCGCCTCCGAAGCCTCGAAAGAGGGGGTATGGCTCAGGAACTACCTTTTAGAGTTGGGAGTGATTCCGAGTTTGCCGAGGAGCATCACAATTTATTGTGATAACTCTGGTGCAGTAGTGAACTCAAAGGAACCGCGATCTCACAAGGCAAGCAAACACATAGAGAGAAAGTACCATATCATACGAGAAATCATATCGAGGGGTGATGTGCTGATCAAGAAGATTGACACTGCAGACAACCTTGCTGATCCATTTACAAAGAGCTTGCCGCAGAAAGTTTAGGAAGACATATTCGTGAGCTGGGTTTGAGGTGGATGCCGACCACTAACAGTGGTTAACGAGATAGCAGGCTAGATAGACGCACTGTATACTCTGTAATAGCTTAGTTATGCTTTGAGTATAAGTGGGAGATTGATGGGTTTTTTATACAAAAAGCATTTATTACAATGAGTATACAACAATTTATTTCTCATATCTATCAAACAAACTTACATGTATGTAACAATGGTATCCTCTTGTCTCACTGATAGGGACGATCATACGACGTGTAGTAGATCGCAGAAGACAATATGATCACTTGACCTAGTGAGACATAAACCTAATCACAGCCGAGACAACGTATGAGGATACGTCTGTCCGGATGGCTGCGACATTGTCGGAATAAGTAGTCTGTCTTGGTTACTTGACATGCTGGTACGCAAGGGTGGCGTATTGATGGACCGCAGTGAGATGTATTCGACTGTCTGACATCAGCGAATACAAGATCTCATTCTTGATTGACTCCAAACCCTAACGAAGGTTCAGGGGTTTGCAAGGATTGACTATTGCTTTGACTAGCCATGGTGGAGAGCCTTAGCAACGTGCTCGTATATCCGCATCTTGGGTAACAACAGTTCGTGTAGTACTGCCTAAGACTGAATTTAGGTAACCATTTCTGAGCAATAGGATGAGGACATTGTCTGAGGAGCTCAATGACATTCATCGTGCCAAAGTCATGCAGGCTGACTAAGTTCAGGCACGAGTGATAAGGTTTGAGTGGTACTACTCAGGAATAATAAGATATTAATTAATTGTAGATAGAGCTTGTCAGAAGCTCCGATTAATTAATGAATGTCCGGTAACCTTAAATATGGGGATTCTCATTAAATGCAGCCCGTTCTCATAACATGGTAATAAAGGGGTAGGTCAGTATTAATTCTGTGGTGAAAAAGAATTAATTAATTAATTAATTGTGTCCTGGGTTGTGGACATGAGAATTAATTAATTCATAGGCCCACTTTATTATTTGTATTAGGTCCCAGGTCTGGTTCTTTAAATAGACCTCTTTCTCTCTCTGAAACCCTAGCTACCTGGTGATAATTCAAATCAGTCAAAACCCTAGGTTTAGAGAGAGAGTGGGCGACGCATATTGTAGAGGGAGGAGAAGGATTTTTCGACTCTGGCCTACAATTACAGATCTGTGGAATCCTCACCTGTAGCATATCTGAACAGCATTGGGATACAAATATGAAGATCTGATCCGGAGAACAAGATTTTCTTTCTTCTTCTTTTTCTTTATTTTTGATTGAATCTAGAAATTAGTTTTCTAATTTCGGTTTCCGCAGATTTAATCGAATCACGTGGTTGTTATTATGAGCAATAACCATAAATCGATCCGGCTCATTTGGATTTTGTGATTCGATTCACAGTTTAAATCCCTACACTATCTACTATATTTTTAAATGAATGTCACATTATGTCTAATCTTTTAACAATTAAAAAAATAGATAATGGATAAATAACATTAACTCAAAAACATACATATATAATTTATGATTATATGATATACTATCTATTATATATAAGCCACCTTCTTGAATATGAAGTTAATCATTTTATTTTATTATAAAAACACAAATTTTGTTAAAATTTGTTGCTTTGAGCGAATATTTCCTGTTTCTGATGTACATGTACATATATATCTATATAAATCATTATAAATGAACTATATAAATTATGATTATTCGATATACTATCCGTTATATCTAAGTCCTTTTTAAATATTATGGTAATATTTATTTTTATCTTAAAACATATAGTTTTTTATAATCTTATTGCTTTAGTTGAATGTTTCATGTTTGTAATGTATATATAAAGTATACATATATATCTATGTAAACTATTATAAAAAAATTATATAAGATAGATTATTTGATATATTATCTACTATATCTAAGTTACATTTTTTAAAGGGGTGGGAATTTTTTCAGCCACTTTGAATAAAGTGGCAAGTTATATAGCCACAAGTTTAAAAATCTAAGTTATATAGACACTTCCAATAATTGAATAAAGAATTTAATATTTGAAATTGAAAAAATTAATTAATTTTTCTCTTTACTACCCCTCTCTCTCTCTCTCTCTCCACCGACGACCACCACCGACAATCCCAACACTACAAGTGAAAAAACTCAAGGAAATTACGGTTGAGAATTAAAAAAAATACTGCGAACTTTAAGATGTCCGAAGAAGAAAAAAATCTGAACCATGTGTGCTCACATTCACGTTTTTTTTTTCCGTCGAATATATGCGTGCTTTTTCTCATTTTTTTGTCGATTAGTATGCTTTTTATATTTGAATACAAATTTTATTATGTATATAATTTATTAGTTTCATATTTCGTCAATTTCTATGCTAAAATATGACAAGAAACAATTTAGAAATGGTTTTTGATGTGATTGTAAAAAACCTGTGTAAACCCCCCGCCCTAGGAGAGAGACGATGAGATCTCGAAATCGATATCGAGATCTCATTTCTGAATTAAATTAGGCCTAATGCGAGATCTCATTTTAGAATTAAATTAGGCCAAATGCGAGATCTCAATTTTCATCTCGATTTGCATATCGAGATCTCGATATGCAAATCAAGATGAAATTCGAGATCTCGATTTTTTTTTAATTTCTGATTTGAATTCTTTTAATTAAATATTTTATTTTATTTAATTGCAGATTTGGGAGTGAATCAAACCTAGTTTGCAGGGAAAAGTCCCGCGGTCAATGAATTGTTACGACCAGGACATTATTGAGGATATTCGGATTAGATTGATGAGCTTCAGAGATGATAGTTTTGAGTTATTTAAGGATGGACCGTTCGGTCCATTTCTCACTTTTTGGTGGAAGAAGAGCACGATACATGCTATGTGGGCTTTGATCACGCACGAGATTGAGGTGGAGAGAGCTGAGAATGAGTTGTGGTCTCGTGTTGGTGAAACCAACATTCGATTTGGTGCTAAGAAATTTTGTTTGATGACCGGGCTGCAGTTCGGTGATTCAGATTTTGACCCTGCTGGGGTGCATGATATGCCGGAAGATGGTCATTTGTATTCTCACTACACTGCCCTGCCTACTATAGATCAATTACACATTGATTTTATGAAGACGGACCTGGTTCTGAGCAATTCTGCTGATGATTACGTGAAGATCGCTGAAATTCTTTTTGTTTAATGTATGATGATGTGCTTTGATGGGAAGCGACACGTAGACCCCTAGGTTTATTCATTGGTGGAGAGACCTCACCAGTGGAGGGCATTTCCTTAGGGCTCATGGTCCTTCAGTATAATGCTGCATCAGATGTCTGTCGTGATCACATCTTCAAAGACAAATAAGGTGCCCATAGTGCATATATACAACCCTGTTTAGGTGTTGGAGGTAATTGTTTGTAAATTTTATTTTTAATTTATAAAAATCTAGAATTGTTAATTATTTATATTATTTCACAGGCATGGTCGTACGAGGTGATCTCTGATCTGACAGCCCTATGTGCGATGTGCAGTATGCCAGTGGGGACTAGGCCTTGATGCTTGATGTGGAGACAAACCTCTTTATATGCGGGACTCTGATTTCACCACTTTTTTCACACATGAGGTAATTATTGTTTATAGTTTTGAATAATTATAATATAATTAAATATTGTATATTTCCTTTGATTTATGTTTGTTTTCAGCATGATTGCAGTACTTCACTGCAGCCGACTGACGACGAGGCCGTTTCTGAGAATTGGCTCAGTCTGAAGAATGCTGAGAAGCCGTTGATTCACAGATTTATACCTTATAGGGGAGTGTTCGATATGGGGAGTGATTTTGAGATTCCCGTCCATTATTCTTTCGAGAATATTGAGCTTCCTCCTTGGCAGTCGGCTACGAAGCTCTCGCAGCGTTGCTCATCCGCAGAGCCTCTAGAGGTACTTGTGTTTAGATTTATTGTTTACATACTGATTTATAATTTTTTTGTCGATATTTTACTTTAATATTTTTATTATCTTTTCAGATTGGACGACCTTCATGGTTTGAGCTGCCTGACAAGGATGGTATAGTGTGATTTGCATATCGCGTAGCCCAGCTATTAGCTGATCGGCTCGTGCAACCACTGGCTGATCGCCTTATGCAGCCACTGGCAGCTCGGCTCTAGGATCCACTTGCAAATTGCCTCATGGATCCACTGGCGCAACAACTTGTGCATCAATTGGCGGAGCGACTTGTACAATCATTGGTCGATTGCATGATTGATCCAGTGGCACAACGACTTATTCAGCCATTGCCAGATTGCATGATTGATCCAGTGGCGCAGCGATTCATTCAGCCAGTGGCAGATAGACTCATGCAGCCAGTGGTTGATCGCTTGGCTCAGCAGATTGTGGAGCCGTGGCTTACACGGTTACTCAGAGGTTGAAGGTCTTCATACGAGACCTCGCGGATAAATTTCTTTGTCGCCCGAGCAGGAGCCGGAGCCGGACCCCATCTTTCCCCTATTCTACTGGTTTTGGCACTGTTAGCCCCACCACCTCTTTCACTGTTGGCCCCACCACCTATTCCACTGCCAGCCCCAACACCTCTTCCACTGCTGGCCCAATGATGAGTTCATATTTTCACTCATTATTGGTTTGATTTATCTTTGTTTTTCATTGCATTTTCAATTGTTTTAGTTATATTTATTGCATGAATCACTATAGGCTAGTTTATTCAGTGGATTTCACTCCCTATATGAATATTAATTCATATATCCTTCTCAACCTCAATTTCTGTAGTTAGGATTTTATTTTATTTTATGCACTTTTGAATTTATGTTTTTATTTTTAATGCAAGTCTATTTCAGTTTAATTATTTCTTTTATTTCTAGGGTTTGGATATTATTTTGGATGCATGTTTAGGATTAATTAGTTAGGTTCATGATTCCTGTATTTATTTTATAATTCTAGTTTTATTTAATGACCGAGAGATGATGATTGATTTAGATGCCTAGCTATTGATAGAAGGACCGAGAGGTGAATATTGATAGTGGAATTAGGAATGCATGATATACTCTGTACTGTCCAATGAGATGTATTAGACTGTAGGATTTGAACTGATTTGCTTATGAGATTGACTAATTTGGTGTTCTTGAGACCGAGCGGAGATAGTCACTAATTAGTAATCTAGGTTATATTTGTCGTCCAAGGAAATATATCGTTATTGCAGCATTCCACCTGTTTATTTAATTGATTCTTACATGTTATCCATAATAAGATTTCTTCCCTAGGATTTGTGTTTCGTTTTCTTTAATATATGTTTTTATTTTATTTTATCTGCCTAGTTTAATAAACCAAACCTGATTTTGAATTACTCAAATAATTAATCTGAAACTGTGTTTTAGTACATATGACTATTTCACATATCTTTTCTCTGTGGGTTCGACATTCGAGCATAAATTTATTTGAAACCGGAATCCGAAGAAACCGACTATGCCCCCATTGGAGGACATTACTGATGGACACCTTACTGCGGGGGATGCTCTGACCCTTATTCGGGATATGCAACAGATTCGGGAGACAGTTCAACAGCTGACAGCCGAAAGAGAAATTGAAAGAGAGGCTGCACGAAGGAAGCAAGACAGAGAGAGACAACGGTTGGATGATTCAGATGATGAGGATCCGAACGTGATGGGGAGAAAGTACAAGCCGCAGTCCAGCAATGAGGGATTCAATATTGGCATTGCTGCCAATAATCTTGAACTCAAATCGGGCTGATTCAGATGGTTCAGCAGAACCAGTTTGGAGGTAGAGCCACGGACGATGCTTACACGCATCTGAGGATCTTTGTGGAGGTCTGCGACACCATCAAGCAAAATGGTGTCGACAAAGATGTCATCAGACTGAGGCTATTCCCATTTTCACTGCGGGATCAGACCCGAGCTTGGTTGACCGGATTGGATTGCAGCAAAATCCGGACTTGGGGGGAACTGCGAGTTGAGTTCCTCTCTAATTTCTTCCCACCCTCTGTCATCATTCAAAGGAAGATGGATATTCTGCAATTCCATCAAAGGGTGGATGAGTCTCTGTTTGAAGCCTGGAGCAGGTTCAATGAACTGCTCAGGAGCTGACCCTGCCATGGAGTCGATACTGAAGATCAGGCTCACATTTTCTATCGGGACATGACTGAAAGGACTCAAGAGTCCGTGGACAACGCAGCTGGGGGGTCCATTACGAGCAAATCTGCAGAAAAAGCCCTGAAACTTTTTAAGAAGATGGCGCTGCACAATCAGAAGTGGGCAAACCCAAGAAGGCCACTGATAAAGATTGTGGATAAAGTGGAAACTGAAGATCCTCTCAGAGTTGAGGTTGAGAAGCTGAGAGAGGATTTGGACAAATTGTTTGCGGGAGCTTCTACTGCTGTGGTTGCACAGGTGCAACCCAAAGCTCCTACGGAGGTGAGCTATCCGAATAGAGGGGGATACCCCTACCAACACCAGCAAAAGTGTGGGGGATATCAGTATCCTCTAAGAAACCACTACGGTTTCTCCTACTCCCACCCTGAGGCAGCCGAGCTACCACCACCTGGATTTGAAGTTCAGAATGGAGAAGTGGTGGAGAAGAAGAAGGATAGCCTGGATGAACTGTTGGCCAAATTCATCAAGGCCTCAGATTATCGATTTGGGAAGATGGAGCAGGAGATCGCTGGAGTCAATACAAAGGTTGAAAGGTTTAGCAAGCACCTTCAGATGATTGAAACACAAGTTAGCTAAATCGTCAGCGCCGTCTGGTGGATTCGGCTTAAAACCTGTAGAAACACATCAAATCACCCATAATACCATCCAATACAGACTCATGCATGAAATATATATATATAAACTCAATAAAACTACATAAAATAGTAGAAAATAATATAGATTAGTGAGTAAAATTATGAACTTATCAAACCCCCCAAACTTGAAAGTTTGATTGTCCTCAATCAATAGCAAGAAAGAAATCAAAAGATCATGCGGTTAAAGTGCAATGCCTCACAAGATTCATCACAGTCAAGAATCAAAAATCCATTACACACAAGCAATTTGAAAGAGACAGATTATCCATCAATTGTGGAAGAACTGTCCAAAGTTCACTGATTTTTCTAACTTTATTTGGATTGTTTGTGCTTGTGGAGATTTCATACTTGGAATGTGACGAATCTTGTGAGGCATTTCAGCCTTCTAAAGTCCATACAAACACTATAAATACCCCCTAGATTAGTTTATTCAGTGGATTTCACTCCCTATATGAATATTAATTCATATATCCTTCCAACCTCAATTTCTATAGTTAGGATTTTATTTTATTTTATGCACTTTTGAATTTATGTTTTTATATTTAGTGCAAGTCTATTTCAGTTTAATTATTTCTTTTATTTCTAGGGTTTGAATATTATTTTGGATGCAAGTTTAGGATTAATTAATTAGGATCATGATTCCTGTGTTTATTTTATAATTCTAGATTAATTTAAGGACCGAGAGGTGATTATTAATTTAGATGTCTAGCTATTGATAGAAGGACCGAGAGGTGAATATTGATAGTGGGATTAGGAATGCATGATATACTCTGTACTGTCCAATGAGATGTATTAGACTGTAGGAATTGAACTGATTTGCTTATGAGATTGACTAATTTGGTGTTCTTGAGACCGAGCGGAGATAGTTACTAATTAGTAATCTAGGTTATATTTGTCGTCCAAGGAAATATATCATTATTGCAGTATTCCACCTGTTGATTTAATTGATTCTTACATGTTATCCATAATAAGATTTCTTCCCTAGGATTTGTGTTTTGTTTTCTTTAATATAAGTTTTTTTTATCTGCCTAGTTTAATAAACCAAACATGATTTTGAATTACTCAAACAATTAATCTGAAACTGTATTTTAGTACGTAGGACCATTTCGCATATCTTTTCTCTGTGGTTTCGACATTCGAGTTCTAAATTTATTTGACCACTATATTTGCAATTAATCTGGTAGAAATATCAGTGATCAAATTATCGTCGTTGCCGGGGAAAGGTCGTCGTCCGTCGTGGTGTTATTTCTGCCGCGAAGAGAATCACGACGCTTGGGACTGCCCTCGCCGCTTTGACCACTCCTTTACTTGGCCTTCTCGCTCGTCTCCAACAGCCACTGCGCCGATCGATGCAGGTCTTGCATCGATTGACGCGCGTGTTTCCACCGGTCGGTCAAAGTCAACCTGCACGGTCTCACAGTTTTGGTTATAACTTTTGCTCTCGAACTCCGATTGACCCGATTCCAGTTGCATTGAAAAACTAACTCAAAGCTCTATCCATTGTCATGCTCCAATAGCCCGAATTCCTTGAGTGGGGAAATCCTTTACTGCTATTCTTGCACGTCACTGCTTTCGGAACAGATGTTATGTGAATTCGACCTCAAACCTGCAAAAATACACCACTATAAGTGCAATACCCTCCTAGAGTGATTCATGCAATAAAAATAACTAAAACAATTGAAAATGCAACGAAAAAAAAAGATAAATCGAACCAATAATGAGTGAAAATATGAACTCATCAATCCCCCAAACTTGAATGTTTGATTGTCCTCAATCAAAAAAAAAAAAAGAATAAATCTCAAGTTCAAGTAATCAAAGTGTGCAATGCCTCACAAGATTCGTCACAATCCAAGTATGAAATCTCCACAAGCACAAACTATCCAAATCAAGTTAGAGAATCAGTGAACTTTGGAAAAACCTCACAAGGAAACTGTTTCGCTCATCACTCAAGTGTTTAAGGTTTAAATGAAAGCACTCACAACATGTATGAAGAAATTTTTACCATAGGTTTGCAAATTTTCTAATATCTCCACTGCTAGAATGTGTACACAAGTCTAGATTTCACTTCCGAGTATGACGGAAAAGAATCCAGCAAGGGAGAAGTCTGTCAATGCCATCTCGCTTCGATCTGGAAGGAGATATGAAGGCCCGAGCAACCCGGAAGGAGAAGAAAGTGAAAGAAGGGAAGGAAACCCCGCGAAAGACCGCTCTGTCTCAGCCGAGATGGATGCCATCCCGGTCGAGGCAGAGGAAAGTAGCCCGGCCGAGGCAGAGTGTGAACCGGCCGAGACTGAGCAGCCCAGCCCGACCGAGACAAGCCAGACACGGCCGGGGCAGAAGCAGAGCAGGACGGCCGAGATCGACGCATCTCGGTCAAAACAGAAGGCCAAGCAGGGCGAGAAAGAGAAGGAGAAAGAAGGAAG
>JAPKLW010000322.1:536302-622419 GCA_026898455.1 Plectranthus barbatus
CCTTAGGGTTTTACAAATTTATTTGCTACTGTTTCTGCAGTTATCAATGGGCAATCGTCTTGCCTATAACAAACGGGAGTTGAGGGATTTGGCTTTGTTGGACGTCATGAAGCTGAATCGGGTTCCAGGATACTGAGAACTCGACCAACGGTGGACTCCTATATCCTAGAAACGAGACTAATAAATGGGACATACAAAAAAAGTAAGTGGGACTAATAAAATGGGACAAAGGGAGTAATTTGTTTAATAGATAGATAGGCGGAGGCAACGAGGTCGGCCGGGATGGCTGTAGAGGGGTGGGAAGTAGATCTGGGGAGAGGGCACTGGGCAGCGCAACTAAGCAACGACGGATGGGATACGATGGTGGTAGACGGGTGGGAAGCAGATCTGAGGGGGTTGTTTAATTATCCCACATCGACCATGGACTTGGGAATATACCACTATATAATGGTGAAGTTCTCCTCTCCTTACAAGCGGGTTTTGTAGGGAGAAATGAGAACTTTACATAGTATCAGAGCCAAGTTCGGTTCAATCTGGGATCTGAGTTATCCCGATAATGGGACTTGATTTATTCCGATGATGGGATCCAATTTGTCATGGTGATGGGACCCGAATTATCCCGATGATGGGATCCACGTGAAATCCACGTTGTATGTGAGGGGGGCGTGTTGAATATCCTACATTGACCATGGACTTGGGAATATACTACTATATAATGATGAAGTTCCCCTCTCCTTACAAGCCGGTTTTGTAGGGAGAAATGACGATCTTTACATGATATCAGAGTTCGGTTCGGTTCGATGTGGGACCAATTTATCCCAATGATGGACTTGATTTCCAGATAATGGAACTTGATTTATCCCGATAATGGGATCGACTTATCCCGATGATGGGACCTGACTTATCCCGATGATGGGATCCCTGTGAAGCTCCACATTATGCGTGAGGGGGGTGTTGAATTATCCCACATCGACAAGCCAAAAAAATTAAATATTCATGTGAAAAATAATAATTATTGAGGGTCAAATAATAATGATATATATTTGACATATGTAAAATACCATCAATAAATATTATTATTTTCAGGAATATTTGAGTTTTGGTTTGCCAAAATGAGAGACGAGAGCAAAAAAGGAAAACAAAAATTAAAATTAGTATTTTTCCATTTTTCTTTTTTTTATAAATTTTTTTCAAGAATTTTAATGTCATATTTTTAAGTATAATTATAATATTTATTTAAAGATTAAAAATTTTAAAATATAAGTAAATATGTTTTCATTGTAGTTTTAAAATAAATTTGATAGTTGTAATATTTATTTGGAAATATAAACATATATATAGTTTGTAATATAATTGAGAAACTTACAATAGTTTGTAATATATTTGAAAAAATCACAATAGTTTGTAATATATTTGTACGGTGACGTGTAATTTTAAATGCTGACGTGTCATCCGGCGAGCCACGCCAACTTTCCGTAACCAGAAATTTGCTCCTGTCATAAATTTGGAACAAAACTGATAGTTTGTAATATATTTTGATAATATGCATAGTTTGCAATGTATTTGAGAAAACCAGGATATTTTGTAATATAATACTTTTCCATTTCGCATTAATATTGTTAATCTTTTGGGTTTAATTATAATAATTACTAACTTATAAGCTTATATTATAACTTTTGATCCATCGATATTAATTATTCGTATAATCATTCATTAAATTATTTCAATATATCTAATAATATATAAGTTGCCAAAAATTAAAAGGGACTGGAGTAAATATAAATTTATATATCTCTAATTCTCAAATTAAGCACAACTGAAATATAATTTTATTGTTATTATATATATATATATATATATATATATATATATAGATTTCAATAAAAGTACATTAGCAAATATAATTTTATTCAAAACATATAATCACTTATGGTGAGGTTCGATTCGTACGGATACGGGATCCGGGAACAAGTAATCCAAATAATACAAAAAATAGAGATCGACGGACGATAATTAAAGGTTGTTAGATCTAACCTAATATGTCTCTAGATTTGTTCCAGTATGGTTTAAAATGTACAGTCTTATATAGGCTTGCTATCGAGTTGTAAGCTGGAGCTGGTCAGAAAACTACTGATAAATCAGCCTAAGAGCGCAACACTCAACAGACTAGGTTCAGATCGAACTTATAAGAAAAATCACAACAATCAAGTACATTCAGTGTGTCACTTCTGTGAACACGAGACTCAGAACTTTAGAGTTCTTGAGTTATCTTGGTAATCTTTCTCTACAAGAAAGATTACAACAGTCAAGTACATTCTGTATATTGACTCTTACAGGGTTATATGATAGTTTCAGGAAAACTTTAAACATCCCACTCCGGTGACGAGGAGACTACGTGGTGTACCCACACTCCAAGAACTGCGAAGAGAAGGACGAGCAAAGACCAGACGAGTGAGCTTGTGGATCGGTGGACAAGACATTCACCCACAAGCGATAGATCGTAGGAGTACCTGTGTATTCCTAATCTTAGTGCATTTCCAGACTTCGAGTCTGAAGAGTGGACGTGGGACCTTGAGAGTCCGAACCACTATAACCTTTGTCTTGTTTATTGTTTTAGTGTTTTATCAACTTACTCATCTTTAAAACTCAACACTCAAGTTTTGCAGTATATAAACCAAAACTGGCATTAAGCATACTTGGACTTAAGTACCGGTATGATTTGACAAACTAAACTGACTAGTTATCATCAGTTTGGATAAGTGCAAGCTTACTAAATCAAATTATTTCTGTTGTGCAACTTATAATTACTCTGAAAAACCGGGACCAACAAAGATGAAACAATACGAAAGACTAATTTAAAAGAATATCGAGTGCTAGATCGTGTTACATCACCCTGTAACGAGACCACATGCAGCCTATGGACGAAAGAGCAACCCACAAATGCAATAGATTATGCTACAACGCCCTGTAACGAGTTCTAGTGATTTCCAACTTGCACGGTTAAGGAGTGGAAGTAGGACAATTGACTTCAAACCACTATACAAAAATAATTGCTTGCTTTATTTATCCCGCCCTATTTTGAATTTTGCTTCTATTTTGAAATCAACTAAATAAAAAATTTGAATATCCAACCAATTTTGAGAACTAGAACTGACCAGGCACAATTAATCTGATAATAGAGGAGTAAAATTTTTGTGTATTTTCTACACATTTTCCGGAGTGTACGTTACTTTATGATTTTGGGACTATTGTATACATAATAATAATATAGTCTTATCTAATTTAAACTAATAATACATAATCTAGTATTTTTAATTAACATGCAATTTAATTCTACATAATTTTATTTTAACTATAATACATATTCCTATCTAATAAATGAATTTGTCGAATACAATATATATATATAGAGATCTCCACCCAAGTACTAAAATTAAAGTTTGTGCTAAAGATAAATGAATCTTATTCATTAAAATGATAGAATCAATAGTTGAGATTAAAGCATAAAGATTATAAAATTAAGCATAATTTTCGTTCGTGCTTAATTATTTTATAAATCATGCTTAATTCGATTAAGTATGATTTATAAAGTAAAAAAACATATAACTGGGAAAATGTTTTAATCTCAACCATTAATTTTTTTAGATGAATGGTATAGATTCATTCATAGTTAGTACTCCTACAAACTAATTTTTAAGTATGTGATCGACTCCCTATATATATATATTTGTGATATTTAATTATATTATAGATTATAATTCTATCTCCATATATATTCTTAGAATTTGATGTTTAATTTATCTTGTTATTGAATATTTGGTAGTTTATAATACTAATATTGAAAATCTATTATATATGTATATAAAAACAAGAAGTTCTCCTTATTTATGAAAATGCCATTTTTCCTCCAAAAGAGTAATTAATACTATTGATAATTATTTTATTTATTTATTTATAAGTATTATAAATATATAATTTATATATAATATATAACACAGCGGCGGTCGTGGTTTTCCGGCGTCTAAATGAGGCGTTCTTGACGTGCGAAGACTCCCTACAACCTCAGGAATACGAATCCAAAGTCAAAACATCGAAATTCGTCCGGAATCTTAAGATCTAAATCAAAGAAATTCGAATTTCGTAACAAAAACCCACCTCACTTCAACCTTCGATATCTCCCTCGTTACTCGTCCTCTCGGAGCCCACGAGTACTCAAATCGAAGCTCTTGAAGAGTGCTACGCAATGGTGGTGGTCACTCGTCGGATAGTCGCCGGAAGCGCTGGAAAATGCGCCGGAATGTGTCTGACGGGAATAGAGTGTGGGGAGGGTTTACACTCACTCTTTCTCTCTCTAAGGTTATAATATAAGCTGGAAAAACTTATGTTATAATTCTCCCTCTATTTATACCTCTTCCAAAATTTATACATATTATATCATATCATTAATATGATATCATAGGATATTTCATAATCCTTAATTAATCCCACCTTATAATAGAACAATTACAACATAAATATTCTCAATCTCCCATACATAATATTTCCTTTAATTTCTTGATAATTTCTCACAATATAGTTACCAACTCAATAATATCCCACCAAATCCAAAATTAATAACTTCAATAATCTCTAAATCAAGAATTTCTCCTTTCATAAATCTCAATAACTTGTACAAGTTTCACTTAATACATGGGGTGTTACATCCCCTCACCCTTATAAAAATTTCATCCCGAAATTTACATAGTTGTAAAGAGCTCGGGATATCTCTCTCTCATCTTATCCTCCGGCTCCCATGTTGCTTCTTCATGATCATGATGGTTCCAAAGCACTTTAACGAGCGGAATAAACTTATTTCGGAGCTCTTGCATCTTCCGATCTAGTATAGCCCGCGGCTGTTCCTCGTACCTTAGGTCTGACCTCAAAATCACTTCCTCTTGTCGTATCACATGTCTAGGATCGTATACATACTTTCTCAGCTGAGACACATGGAACACGTTATGGATATTTCCCATGTTTGGGGGTAACGCTAACCGATAAGCTACTGGACCAATGCGCTCTAGAATTTCATAAGGTCCCACGTAGCGCGGTCTCAGTTTTCCTTTAACCCCGAAGCGTATTATTCCCTTGGAAGGTGAAACTTTAAGGAACACCTTGTCCCCCACTTCAAAACATAATTCAGCCCTCCTCGAGTCGGCGTAGGACTTCTGTCTACTCTGCGCGTCCTTAATTCTCTCTCTGATCTGTCGGACTATCTCAATCATTTCACTTACTGTGTTCAGTCCAACAATCCTTCGTTCTCCTACCTCGTCCCAATATAGAGGTGAACGACACTTCTTCCCATACAAGGCTTCATAAGGAGCCATTCCGATTGTTGCCTGATAACTATTATTATATGCGAACTCAATCAAAGGCAAAATCGGCTCCCAACTGCTTCCTCGGTGTAACACCACTGTTCTCAGCATATCCTCGAGAGTTTGGATGGTTCTCTCAGATTGTCCGTCTGATTGAGGGTGAAACGTCGTGCTGAAATTCAGGCGGGTCCCCAATTCCTGTTGTAAACTCATCCAGAATCGAGATGTAAACTTCGCATCTCTGTCGGACGTGATAGATTTTGGCACTCCGTGCAGTCTGACTATCTCTCAGACATAAATCTGTGCTAGTTTATCTGACCCGTAGTTTACCTTAATTGGTAAGAAATGAGCACTCTTCGTTAGACGATCCACAATAACCCATATCACCGTATTTCCTTTCTGTGACCTCGGTAACCCCGTTATGAAGTCCATAGTGATATGTTCCCATTTCCATTCAGCGATGTCTAACGGCTGCAACCTCCCATACGATCGTTGATGTAATACCTTAACTTGCTGACATACCAGACACTTTTCCACATATAAGGCTACATCCTTCTTCATACCATCCCACCAGTACTTAGTTTTCAGATCTTGTTACATCTTAGTACTTCCTGGGTGAGCGGTATACGGCGTATCATGTGCCTCACTCATAATCTCATCTCTCAATTCTTCGCTGTTTGACACCAAAATTCTATCTCGGAATAGGAGTACACTGTCAGGTGCTTCCCGGTATTCTCCCACTGACTTAACTTTCAGTTTCTGACGCAATTTCTCAATCTCTGCGTCTTCTTTATGCGCCTCCATAATTCTTTTCCTCAAGTCCAGTACTACTGTTAAAACTGCCAACTCACATCTCCTCCTCTCTGATGGTGATATCACTTCTAAGCTCAACTTCTCAAATTCTCTGATCAAACTGCCTTCTCTTGTAAGCATACAGCCTAACTGAGCTTCTCCTTTCCTGCTCAAGGCATCTGCTACTGAATTTGCCTTTCCCGGGTAATAATTAATTGTCAGGTCGTAATCATTTACAAGCTCCAACCATCTCCTTTGCCTCATATTCAAATTCTTTTGTTCGAAGAAGTACTTCAAACTCTTGTGATCCGTGAATATGGCACACTTCACTCCATAGAGATAGTGTCTCCAAATCTTTAACGCGTGGATTACGACTGCTAATTCCAAGTCATGAGTTGGATAATTCACTTCGTGCGGTCTTAACTGCCTTGACGCATATGCTATCACCTTTCCATCTTGCATCAAAACACAACCTAACCCGTTCTTCGAAGCATCAGTGTAAACTTCAAAATTCTTATCTGGCTCTGGCACTGCTAAAACTGGCGCAGTTGTTAGCAACTGCTTCAACTTCTGGAAGCTCTTCTCACATTCCTCTGACCATTCAAACTTCACATTCTTTTGTAGTAACTGGGTCATCGGCTTCACAATCTTCGAGAAACCCTTGATGAATCTCCGGTAATAACCTGCTAAGCCCAGAAAACTACGAATCTCGTTTGGCGTAGTTGGTGATTTGCAGTCCATCACCGTTTGAATCTTGGCTGGATCTACCTTAATTCCGTCTGCTGACACGATGTGACCCAAGAATGTCACTTCTCTCAGCCAGAATTCACACTTACTGAATTTGGCATACATCTTCTCATCTCTCAAAGTCTGCAAAACTGCTCTCAGATGCTGTTCATGCTCGGCTTCACTCTTTGAGTATATTAGAATATCATCTATGAATACCAACACGAAGTTGTCCAGATACAGATGGAATACTCGGTTCATCAGATCCATGAATACTGCAGGAGCATTCGTGAGTCCAAACGGTATTACTACAAACTCATAGTGACCGTATCTAGTTCTGAATGCTGTTTTCGGAATGTCCTCCTTCCGAATCTTCAACTGGTGGTACCCTGATCGGAGATCGATCTTAGAAAACACTTTAGCTCCCATGAGCTGATCGAAGAGATCATCGATTCTCGGTAATGGGTATTTATTCTTCAGCGTTAATTTATTCAGTTCCCTATAGTCAATGCACATTCGCATTGATCCATCCTTCTTCTTTACGAACAGAACTGGCGCACCCCATGGTGACACGCTTGGCCTAATATATCCCATATCCAGCAGCTCTTGAAGTTGAACTTTCAATTCTTGTAATTCCTACTGAGCCATGCGGTACGGCGCTTTAGAAATTGGTGCCGCACCTGGTTCTAGATCAATGGTGAACTATACTTGCCTGTCTGGCGGTAATCCCGATAATTCCTTTGGAAATACGTCCTCAAATTCTCTCACAATTGGAACATCTTGCACAGTCAGTCCAGGCTTCTCTTCTCCTTCCAGATACACTAAGAAGGCTTGATTTCCGACCTTACGCAACAACTTCGTTGCTTGAATCGCTGAAATCACGGGTACTCTCTGCCTTTTCTTAAATCCATGTACAGAGGCCTCCTCATTCCCTAGCTGAGGAATGATTACTCTTCTCTCACGACACAAAATTGTTGCCTTGTTCTCTGACAGCCAATCCATTCCTAGGATTACGTCTACATCGTGAATATCCAAAACATTTAGCTCGGCTACAAGAATTTCATTCTCGTTCATCTTGATTCTCAAGTCTCGGCATACTAAAATAGAAATATTTGTTTCTCCCAAAGGTATTACTACGTTCAAGTCCTGACTATTCTTTTCTACTTTAAGTCCTAATGCCTCAACACTTGCTGATGAAATGAATGTATGCGATGCTCCCGTATCAAATAATACCATGACAGGTATATCATTAATGCATCCCATACCTGCCAGGTTTCCATTATCCTGATTTCCGTCCAACGCATAGGCCCGGGCTCTCCTCTGCTGACCATCGCCGCCCTGCTGGTTTCCCTCTTGGTTCCTAGGTGGCGCCTGATTTCCCTGCCTTCCACCTCCTCTGTTTCTAGCATTTCCTCTCCACGGTTGGCGGTGTCCTTTGATAGCCCTCAGATGTTGGTTCGCCGGTCTCTGAAAGTTCTGCCGGTTGCCTCCCTGTGCTGGCGGTGTAGGGCAGCTGTTTGCATAATGACCTTGCCCTCCGCAGTTGAAACATCTGCCCGCATTTCCTTGGCAGTTCCCAACATGCTTTCTGCCACACCTCTGGCAGTTCTGTGGTCCTGCCTGATCCCGCCTCTGGGCCTGATGAGGGTTGAACCTCTGAAAGTTCTGATGGTCTGGCCTCCCTTGAAAATTCTGCGGCCTGCCTTGGTCGTGGCGCTTCTGATGGCCATGCCCTTGCACAAATTGTCTCGGCGGTTCCTCAAATTTCCTCTTCTGGTTAGAACCAGAAGCCTGCGCCTCCTGCGCTCCCCATTCTGGCATTTTCTTCATATTTTTGGACGCTTCTATGTCCAAGGCGTGGCTCAACAGTTCCTGATAACTTAACCCCTTCATGGTCGCCAGTTGTGTGCGAATATCTTCACACAGACCATCTTGGAATTTCTCCGCCATTTTCTGCGGTGTGTCTGCCAGATGCGGCGCCATATGGAGTAACTCACCAAACTTGGTGTCATACTCCTCCACTGTTAATTTCCCTTGCTCAAACTGGAAAAACTCCACCGCTCTTTCCTTTCGGTACTGCCTCGGAACATATTTCTCAAAGAACACTTCCTTGAACCTTTCCCAGCTGATATTGTCCCTCTGTGCTGGAGCAACAGACTTGGCATAGGTCTCCCACCACCTATCTGCCTTTCCCTTGAGCTGATAAGACATGCAGTTTATTTTCTCATCCTCCGAGCATCTCATATGCTTGAATATCTTCTCAAGCTCTCTTATCCAATCCTCTGCAGCTGAAGGTCCTCCTGTTCCATCAAAAGTTGGTGGGTGTTGCTTCCTGAATGTTTCCACTCACATAACAGATGGAATTTCTGGTACATTTCCATGAGGTGGTGGATTCTGTCCTTGCTGCCCCGCAGCACTCTCTTCATCTGATAAGATTTTAATATTATCATGTCCCTGATAAATGGGATCTTCTTCCCAGAGTGGTTCTTCATATACAGGTTTTGGAATAGCTCTTCCACGTCCTCGGCCTCTACCTCTTCCCCTGCCTCGGTCTCTGCCTCGGCCTCTACCTCTTCCTCGACCTTGATCGATGAATTCCATTACCTTTACTGCAAAACAACACTCATTTATCAATTTCATAGCATCCTCACATAAATGTGCTCATAATATCCTGAATCATACTATCCATTCATTACTCACTCAAAGCTTGTAAACACTCAACACCAATATTCAAAATCCAAAGGTTCCATACAACAATTATCAAGTATTTCAGCCAGTCTCACATGTTATAATCCAATACAAGCGAGATTACAAGTACTAATGATAATAAAGTTTTAACAACGGTTAAATCTCAGTCTCCGTTCCAAACAAGATCATAAATAGGATACAACAACAACAATGAAATGTTCAAATCCAAATAAAATAGTCTGCCGTAAACCCGTACAACTCTCAATCGGATCTCTCAGATGGATCCTCCTCCTCCTCATCGTCATCCTCCCTCTCCATCGGCATCTTACCCCTGTCCCGAGCGGTCATCCCCTTCCCTCGGCTGCTCTCAGTTCGCTGGATAGACAGATAGGTGCCTGCGTCATCCCCTGGCCATAAGCAATCCCATATCCCCCGAACATGTCCTCATATCCGCTAGTGGTCTGCCTCGGCCACATCTCGCCACTATCCAAACCATAGTCATAAACCGGCTGGACTCCGCTAGGCCCTCCCAAATCCTGCTGTGGCTGCTGAACTGGTGGTGCGGGTGTATCCTGACATCCATATGGCAAGGTCAGGTCCTGCTGCGGCGGTGGATACTGGACTGAGGCGGTGGCAAAATCACACCACGCGTAAGGATCGTACGCTCCTCCCTGCTGCGATCCATGTTGTGATCCCTGCTGAGATCCATGCTGTGATCCATGCTGTGATCCATGCTGAGACGACACATAAGCCGCTATGGGTGTGCTCGGTATAGGACGTACTCTCGGATGTGAAGTGGCTGCGGGTGCCTCCGGTGCCGTAGGTGGTGCCGGTGGTAAAGCTGGTGTCTACTGCGGCGACGACTGCTACAATGCCACCTGGTAATCAACATACCCAGAGGATCCCACAGGGTCAAAGTAAGGACCAACTGATCCTCCCGATCGGTGCTCAGATGGTACCATCATCTGTGCTATAGATGATGAAGCATGTTTAGGCCTCGTCTGCGGCACCTCACCTGTCGCTGACGCCTGCGTACTCCACGAAGATGCTGGCGATGCCCTCTCAGCTAAAACTGCCTCCTGAAGGAGAGCGGCCATGAAAGTCTGGAAGCTCCCTAGAGTACCTGTCCGCTGGTTACGGTGAACTCTAGCTAACTCCAGTGTACGAGTAGTCCATCTCGATGGCATCAGCTCCGCAGTCCTCTCCATAGCCTCTGCATCTGTAATGCCCTGTCCTCTTGCCTGTCTCCAAAAATTCCAGTGCTCCAACAACGTGTTTGTCAAATTATCCTCCTCAAATGGTGGGGCACTCCTAAAACGAAATGCGGCAGTCTTAGGGTCCATCTGTCATAACAACAACGTCAAACGATCAGCCCCAGGTCATAAATAACATCAACATGCAACTCTGTGTCTCGGGACAACTGCCGGCCTCCGATACACTATGCTGAGGGCTCTAAGGAATCCTCGTGCTAAAACACACTCACTCGAGTCTCGACTAACATGCCAGGCTCCTTGTGCATTCTACACACTTAACATCAATCCCATTGTGCATTTTTGCACCCTCACCAACTACTGGATTTTCCAGTTCGATGAAATTTTCAATTTCACAACATAAGGCTAAATTCTAAGTTCAATAGTCAGTTCTTCCTTCATACATCATTATACTACAGCTCATTATACACTAACACATCTTTAGCCATAACATTGAGGTTTTAAATGCTTGCAAATTATTCAACACCCCATAAATCAGTTCAAATTCAGTTCAACTTCCAAGAAAAGGTCACCCTGTGGTGCCAAATAAACTCAACACTTTAAATTCTAAACACCAAACTTTTCATTCATCAAGTTCTTTGATTTTTTTTGCAAACACCACTTTTCAACTCAACCCTTTCCACAACAATTCAATTCACATAAACAATTTTCAGTGTTAGCACTCTTGCTCAACACAAAATCAATCAAATTCATTTCAGTTCACATCAAAACATCTCAACTCCTTATTTCTCCCATACTCTACTTTCCTTTCTAAATAAATTCTCAAAACATTTGTGATGTTTTCAAAATACTCAAATCTTACTGAAATTGCAAGCTGGGAAACTTTTAACATAAACAATTTCAAAACATACCTCAGGTAGCGCAGGATGGAGTAGGGTGTAAGCATGAGCGATCACTTCACGCAAAATTTCAAAACATTCTAAGACTAGAAGTTTCAAATTACTTTAAAATCCTTTAAAACTTTAAAACTCAGCTCTGATACCACCTCTGTAACGCCCCCAACTGACCTTCCCAATTTGGGGCCACATTACATTGATGTTTCAGGTTTTATCAACACATTTCAAGAATAAACAAGCGGAAGACTTAATTATTTAAATGAAAGATTAATAAGACTAAAGAAATTGGTACTTCGAGTCGGTTTCACAAGTCAAATGTTTAACACTTCAAAAGGGAAGGAATTTATCAGAGAGTGGTGCAGCAGTGTGTGTAGCGTGATGGTGACATATGTCACAGGATCTTTTAATCCTTCAAAACCACTTTATTTCGCCTGCTTACACCCCGCTACTCCCATCCATGCCGCTTAACCTGCACGTTTTAGAAATAACGCGAGGGGCTGAGTACTTTCATACCCAATGAGAAACATGCCCGAAATCATACATTTATATAGGAAACATGCTATGCAACTCACACAGATAGTCATGGGGTTTTGTTGAAAAGATCCATGCTATCTAAATCATTTTATTTTCACGCACGTGCTTTTATATGTTATTATATCTGTTTCGGTGTTGTAACTGGAAGTTGGCCGACTTCCGAGTTACGATGATCAGTTAGGAATGTAAACACACTCAACCTACTGTCATCTAAGTGCACTAGTCTCAGCAATCCTTTTTGAGACCCGATCGTTTAATATTCATCATTCACAAAACTCCGTATTCATAATCTCCATATCCACATATAACCAATTCCCCTTATATCTTCCAAAATCCCAATCATATGGAGTCGCTACTCCATACTATTAAATGAGTTCTAGCTCAGTTATGAAAACCTGGTTCCAAACTCATTTGTTATTCTCTCTTGTCGATGGGAAACGACATAGGACAGATATAATAGCACAAAACAATGCATAGCAGTCTCATTTCAAATCAAAACATTTTATAACACATTTTGAAAACAAAATACGCATTTTTAGTTTTTACTGAAATAGTTTCCCACCTCGTTATCGGCTTTGGATTAGATGTCTTTTGCTAGAAAGGGCTTACTCGTTCCTTGCTTTCAATTTCCTACAATCAAATAAGGTTCTCGAGTCAGTATGATATATCTAGGACAATATGTCTTAATCGTAAATAATAGGACTCAAAAGAACTCGGATCGAATGACAAATCATCACATTTCAGGCCTCTGTGTCGATTGACAGGGATCTGTGTCGGTCGACACAGCCTTGGTCGACACAGGTTTAAATCGGTCGACATAAATTGGTCAACATGGCTATGTCGACTGCTCTTGTCGATCGACACGATTTATGTCGGTCGACATGCCATCTGTCGACTTTCATGTCGACGGCCTTGTGTCGATCGACATACCCTTGTGTCGATCGACACCAATGTGTCAACATGTTAGTCAACTCGCCCTTGTGTCGATCGACATGATTTGTGTCGACCGACACAGACGTTCGACTTCCTTCCCTCGATCGACTACCCTGTCGATCGACACACCGCGTGTCGACCGACAGAGGTCGTCTTCTTCACGGGTTCACCGGAGCTGAACCTGTAAATTGCCATATCTTGTGATTTTGTCAGCCGATGACACATGCAATTACATATTCGAGCACCCCGAACCACAAGGAACACGAATATACAAATTAAACACGAAAATATAACGAAAATTGGGGACATACTTATACCTCGCCGGAGCTCCTCCGTTCACAGCGGCGGTCGTGGTTTTCCGGCGTCCAAATGAGGCGTTCTTGACGTGCGAAGACTCCCTACAACCTCAGGAATACGAATCCAAAGTCAAAACATCGAAATTCGTCCGGAATCTTAAGATCTAAATCAAAGAAATTCGAATTTCGTAACAAAAACCCACCTCATTTCAACCTTCGATATCTCCCTCGTTACTCGTCCTCTCGGAGCCCACGAGTACTCAAATTGAAGCTCTTGAAGAGTGCTACGCAATGGTGGTGGTCACTTGTCGGATAGTTGCCGGAAGCGGCCAGAAAATGCGCCGGAATGTGTCTGACGGGAATAGAGTGTGGGGAGGGTTTACACTCACTCTTTCTCTCTCTAAGGTTATAATATAAGCTGGAAAAGCTTATGTTATAATTCCTCCCTCTATTTATACCTCTTCCAAAATTTATACATATTATATCATATCATTAATATGATATCATAGGATATTTCATAATCCTTAATTAATCCCACCTTATAATAGAACAATTACAACATAAATATTCTCAATCTCCCATACATAATATTTCCTTTAATTTCTTGATAATTTCTCACAATATAGTTACCAACCCAATAATATCCCACCAAATCCAAAATTAATAACTTCAATAATCTCTAAATCAAGAATTTCTCCTTTCATAAATCTCAATAACTTGTACAAGTTTCACTTAATACATGGGGTGTTACAATAACAAATATTTAAATCACTTTTATTTGAAGTTTTGACATCTTCACCAATTTAATTTTTCTATTTAAATTTACTTAAAAAAATTTAGTATATTTTTCTCTTATCATTTAAGTTAGATTAATTTATATATTGGAGTACAATTTAATAAATTTTATCTTTATTATATTCCTTTTTGTTATTTCATAAATTTATGTACAAAATCGATGTATATATATATATATATATATATATATATATATATTAACCTAAATGTATATAGAATTAAGTTAAACAATTATATATGTTGAGGTTAATAAAAAATACTTTTTATTAAATATTCATTTTGCACAGCGACTAAAAAAGTAAAAAAAAAAAGTTAGGTTTGGGCAAACATAAACTATTCATTTTCTTTTAATGTGGATTAACTTTATATATTTTAAATTATAGTTTTGTTTTTATAAATTGTGTTCTTTATATTAAATTTACAAGTGCAATTTTTAATAATAATACATTAATTTAGACTCACCCACTTATTTTGAGTGTCATGCTCGAACACAGTAACTTTGATTATAAGAAAGGTGTTTTCACAATTACAACCCGAGTAGGGGATTAATTGATGGGTTTTGTATACTGAAAGCATTTATTACAATGTGTATACAACGGTTTATTTCTCCTATCTGTTAACAATCTTACATGTATGAACAAAGGTATCCTCTTGTCTCACCGATAGGGACGATCATACGGCGTGTTGTAGATCGCAGAAGACAATATGATCACTTGACCTAGTGAGACATAAACCAGATCACAGCCGAGACAGCGTATGAGGATACGTCTGTCCGGATGGCTGCGGCATTGTCGGAATAAGTAGTCTGTCTTGGTTACTTGACATGTTGGTACGCAGAGGTGGCATATTGATGGACCGCAGTGAGATATATTCGTCTGTCTAACATCAGCCAATAAAAGATCTCGTTATATTGATTGAGTCCAAACCCTAATGAAGGTTCAGGGGTTTGCACGGGTTGACTGTTGCTTTGACTTGCCATGGTGGAGAGCCAATACAGCGCGCTCGTATATCCGCATCTTGGGTAACAGCAGTTCGTGTAGTACCGCCTGAGACTGGACTTAGGTAACCATATCCGAGTAATAGGATGGGGACATTCCCTGAGGAGCTCAATAACATTCATCGTGCCAAAGTCCTGCAGGTTGATTAAGTTCAGGCACGAGTGATAAGGTTTGAGTGGTACTACTCAGGAATAATAAGATATTAATTAATTGTAGTTAGAGCTTGTCAGAGGCTCCGATTCATTAATGGATGTCCGGTAACCTTAAATATGGGGATTCTCAATTAATGCAACCCGTTCTCATAACGTGGTAATAAAGGGGTAGGTCAGTATTAATTATGTGGTAAAAAGAATTAATATTAATTAATTAATTGTGTCCTGGGTTGTGGACATGGGAATTAATTAATTTATAGGCCCACTTTATTATTTGCATTAGGTCACAGGTCTGGCCCAACAAGTGTGCTGAATTGAGCCCAAAATGGCCCATTAGGGTTTCCAACCCTAGGTCTATAAATAGACAGCTCTCTCTCATAAGTTGTAACACAGTTGAAACACAAACCCTAGAGAGAGAGAGGTGGGCGCCGTTTTTGAAGAGAAAGGAGGAGAATTTTCGAATTCTGGTCTTGCTCAAGCCACAGATCTACGGAGTCCTCACCAGTAGTAGATCTGACCAGCACCGGGACACAGCCCTGAAGATCTGATCTGGAGAACAGATTATCTTTCTTCCTTCTCTTTCTGTTTCGATTTTATTTAAGAAATTAGGGTTCTAATTTCTGATTCCGCAGATAAAATCGTATTGCGTGGTTGGATTGGTTTTTGGAATTCAAACGCAAAAGATCGGTACAGAGACAACGGAATTACGGTAATCTCTCAATCCACAATTATGTATTAAATTCATAGGAGCATGCTAGGGTTTTGTGAATTTTAATTATGGGCAATATCCATAGATCGATCCGGTTCAGTTTGGTTTTGGTGATTCGGTTCACGAAAAAACCCTACAATTGGTATCAGAGCAAGGTTTCTGATTTATGGCTCTGTTGTTCATAATTAAATTCAATATGCATGTATGAATTTATTGTTTATTGTGGATGTTGGTTTTTGTTCCTCGTGGCAACCCGTTGATTCAGCCTGTGGTGGTTTATCCCTGTAGGCCTGAATTGTTTTGTAAAATCACGAGAAAATCCGTGATTAGTGTAGATTTGAAAATTGTAATAGAATAGTTGTTTCTGTAATTTTCAAATTTTGTAATTGGACGGGTCGAGGACGAAGAACGAAGACGGAGCCGACGCAGGGCCGGCGGAGACGATGGCGGGCGACGACGGCACGGCGGCGCTGGGCGCGAGGCCGGGCGGGCGGCGGCGACGGTCGGCAATCGGCAGCGGCTTCGGTCGTCGTCGGGTGCTGCTGTCCCGTCGCGGTGGCTCGTGTTTTTGTGGTTTGTACAATCCTGTGTAAACCCTAGGGTTTGCATTAGGGTTAGGACAAATCATCAGATCACAAAAGCCTAAATCCCAAAAGATTTGGTGGTTAAAGATTTGAAGCCCCTTGAAGATTTGAAAAGATTTGGAGTCATCCAAAAAGATTCAAAATTCAAATTTGTAATAGATAGATATTATTTTTTCTATTTTTGGGGCCACGAGGATTTTTTGTTTGTCTTAATTGTCCTCGTATGATATGTGATTTATTTATGTGTGCAATTAAGCATGTGTAGATAATAGGAAAAGCATGTTTTACTGCTTTTATTATTTACAGCTTTCCAAGCATGCTTATGTGATTAATTTCTTTTGTTGGATTATATTTTGGGAATTTTTGGACTTGTTTAATTACATGCAAAAATTTGGAAAATATAATGATAAAAAAAAATTATGTGTGCGCATAAAGAAACCTTTTTAAAAAGAAAAATACTAAGCGAATTTTTTTATTTAAAATCAACAGACCTCCACAAAGCGGTCCTAGGCTGTAAGTGTATCTCTCGCTCTAGTAAACGTCTACGAGTGTAGCTTGCTAGTTCCCGGAGTTGCATGGGTACAGTTGTTGGGATTTCTAGACAAACAATTTAAATCATGTGAATAGTGGGAGGGTTTTGCGTAAACGTCTACGAGTGTAGCTTGCGTAGATCTCTTTCACAAGTATTCTAGGATTGATTTAAATTATAAATAACAAAAGCTTTGAGGGCTGTGCGGTATGGTTACGTGCCATGCTAAACTGTCTCTTTTGGCCGAAGTTAAATTTGTGGTTAATCGCTTAGAAGCATCTTAGAATATAATGCAAGAATTGCATCCCTGTTCTTGAGAGATGGCTTGGTCTAAGATTTTCACTAATTATTAATTTCTAGTGTCAAAAGCATCCTGACATGGTAGTGAAATTAAATGGATTGGGGCTTAAAACCCACAGTTCTGGTCGAGGGTGACATCGTAAACGTCTACGAGTGTAGCTTGCGGTGGGAACTCTTGGGCAATTAGTGGAAAACAATTGTATTTGATTTATTAAAAGGTTTTCAATGCATTTGTTTTCGAAGTTCAACATGTATGTTCTTATTTAAGATTCTTTATTGTTTCAGATATGTCTATGTCTACTGTCGATCATTTACTTGTTCTCAATCCTCTAACTGGTCCGAACTTCCATGAGTGGAGATATTGCATTGAGGTATCAGATCTGGTGCATGGTTTGAACACATTGAAAGATGTGGCCGAGAACCAATGCAGGAGACTGGTTAGTCGGAGAAGGTGTGCAAGGAAGTCTGGAGAAAGGGAGGTTGTTAGTGTCACTTCAAGTGAGAAGGCATGCGGAAGTAAAGGACAAGGTACGTCATTTGCATTTGTAACGGAAATATGTTAAGCATCGGTTTCTACTCATTCGTGGGTAGTGGATACTGGAGCTACTGATCATGTTTGTTACATTTTGCAGGGGTTCACACCGAGGATGGTGCTGAAGAATGACAAGGTTACCATCTCGATGGGGAACGCAGCACAAGTGAGTGCAGCTGCCATCGGAGATTTCACCTTGTACTTTGATGATTCTGTTTTAACATTGAGAGATGTTTTGTATGTGCCGGATTTTCGGCGGAACCTTATTTCAGTTTCCAAACTTTATGTTGATGGATATTCAGTTATTTTTTATAGTGGTGTTTCTATCATTGGTAATAACGGTGTTGTCTGTCGTGGAATGCTGAATAATTCTCTCTATGTTGTTAACTGTAATCATAAGTCTTCCGCAAGTATTGCATGTAATTCATCCGTAATTGATAATCCTAGAAAGAGAAAACTTACTTCTTCTGATTAGGATCTTACATATCTTTGGCACTGTAATATCCCGATTTTAATTAAGCTGATTAATGCTTAATTAAATTAAATAAAAAGGATATTATTTTGCAAATTAATTATTATTTGCTTTTGAGACGAAATTGAACGAGATGGGTTAATTAAATAGAGCATTTGTTATAATTTCATAATTAATCGGGAGAATGCAATTTAAATTAAACCCGAAGAAATTAATTATCGGAGGAATTTATACACAAGTTGAGGTGGAGGTGAAATTGTTTCGTGGTCAAGAAATTACCACATATTTCTTTAGGGTTGGTGTATTTTGTGGTGTGAAATTGAAGTGTAGGTGGGTGAATTATTGAATAAGATTTACAAAATAAAATTTGTATAGAAAAGTCAACACAATTTCCCTTCTTCTCCAACCACCACCCACCACTCCCGTACCACACACCACCATCGCTGCACCTTCTCTCTTCTTTTTCGGCCACCATGGACCGTTGCCGGCGAAGCCACCACCACCTTTAGAAAGCTTGATCTTCAGGGAGTCTAAGGAGCTAAGGCACACACCCTATCGTTGAGTATCGAGGAAGATACGAGTTTGTGAAGGTAAGCCGTCTAAAATTTTTGTAAAATCATATCGGCGTGAGATCCGGCGTTTGAGCCGATGGTGTGGCGTTTTGAGGATATATTTGTGTTCCTTATGTTGCAGGGAGTATTCGGGTACAAAGGAACTCAGGTTTGGACGCCGGAAATCGACTGCACCGCCGTGAGGGAGCTTGTTACGATACCTCCAAAATGCAAGTAGAAGCCATAAGAGAAGAAATGTTTTGCAGAAATGAAGAAGAACTAGAGTTTATTTTTTTTTATCTCATCATACAATGTTTACACATCCATGTATTTATAGACGATGAAGTCTCCAGATTCTTCTATTTTGTAACTGAATACTAGCTCTAGATACTTCTTGTTACGGCTAACTACCTAACTAAGAAGTTTCTAGTAAAACAATCTAACTGCCACACAAGCTACATCACATGATCTTCTAGAACGCCTTTCTTCTTCTCGTTGCATGTCTTCCTACGTGTGCATGCATCCCTATCTTTGTTATCGTGTGTTTCACTGCAGCATAAACTTAACACGCCCCCCTCAAGCTGGACATGCCTCATGTGCAGCTTGGACAATAATGGTAGAAACATCGTGGCTGATAAGGACTTGGTGAATAAATCCGCAGGTTGTGAGGAAGACCGGATGTGCGTCGGAAGCAAGAAACCTTGTTTGAACAAATCCCTCACAACATGACAATCAATGTCGATATGCTTGGTGCGCTCGTGAAACACCGGGTTGCTGGAGATATGAAGTGCAGCCTGACTGTCACACCAAAGAGATATAGGAAGTGAAACAACATGACCAAAATCTCGAAGCATATAGGATACCCATTGAAGTTCTCGGGCTGTAGCAGCCATTGATCGATACTCCGCCTCAGCAGAGGAACAAGAAACAGTTGACTGTTTCTTTGATTTCCATGAGACAAGACAACCTCCAAGAAATATGCAAAACCCGGTAAGAGAGCGGCGAGTGGTTTTGCAAGCACCCCAATCCGCATCACAAAACCCTTCTAACTTTAGACTGTTCTGGGCAGAATAAAATAAACCACGGGATGGACAACCAGAAACATATCGAAGCACGTGAACGGCGGCATTCCAATGCGAGGAATGAGGATTTTGGACAAACTGACTTAATTGCTGCACTGCATAACTAATATCAGGGCGAGTATAGCTAAGGTAAAGAAGTCTACCAACTAAGCGTCTGTACTGCTCCGGATGTTCAAGTGGAGGAGAATCATCTTTATCTACAGCCGCAAACTGAAGGCCAGCAGGAAATGGAGTAACAACTGAGGAACAATCAAGAAGACCTGCATCCCGAATAATGTCTGTGGCGTATTTGGTCTGACTAATATACATGCCTTCAGCCGATCTCACAAACTCCATGCCCAGAAAATAAGAAATATTCCCCATGTCCTTGATGGTGAAAGAATCATCCAAAAACTTCTTAACTTGTTGTAAGAGAATAGGGTTAGAACCAGTGAGCAATACATCATCAACATAAATCAATAAGAACATGGATTCATCATTCTTGCAGTATTTAAACAAACAATGATCGTGGGCAGACTGTTGAAACCCAAAAAAATGCAACTTATTTGTAATTTCCTGATTCCACTGTCTTGATGCTTGTTTTAACCCATATAAAGACTTCTGTAATCGACATACCTCTCCCTTTTGTGCCTTGGTGTAACCAGGCGGCGGCAGCATGTAAATAACTTCATCAAGGTTGCCGTGGAGAAACGCGTTATTCACATCTAGCTGATGAATATCCCAGCCTTTAGCAACTGCAAAAGCAACAAGAAGCCGAACACTCACAATCTTAGCAACAGGAGAGAATACCTCCATGTAATCCTCTCCCTCAACTTGGGTGTACCCCTTTGCAACAAGACGAGCTTTAAACCGTTCAACACGCCCATCGGCGTGGCACTTGATCTTGTATACCCACTTACAACCAACTGCAGTTTTTCCAGGAGGTAAAGTAGTAAGCACCCAGGTTTTGTTTCGTTCAAGGGCATCAATCTCCAGCTGCATAGCTTCCTGCCATTTGATGTTAGTCCTTGCTTGATTATAAGATACAGGTTCTTGCAAAGTAGACAAAAAAGCAACTAGATTAACATGAGCATTAGGAATAGCAGATAAGGAGGAGAGAGCGTGTGTATTTTGAGTAGGGTTAGATGTAGTAACATAGTCATTAAGCCATGAAGGAGGATGGCTGATTCTGGTGGATCTGCGAGTAGGTTGTGGAGTTGGAGAAGAAATGGAAGTAGTATGTGAGCTGTCTGTAGAGGAGGGACTGGTAGGTGTATCTGAGGAAGATGATGATGGATGAGTAGCAGGAGCTGGAGAGATGGAATTATCAGAGGTAGGAGGAGGATCATCATGAGCTGGAATATATGATTGACATAAAGGAAGAGGGACAGAAGAAGTAGGTGGTGGATGGGAAGGAAAAATGGACTCTCGAAAGATAACATCTCTGGAGACTAGTATTTTCTTTGTAGCAGGAATATAGACTCTAAAACCCTTTTGCCCAGAAGGATATCCCACAAAAATTCCAGCATGAGACTTACTTTCAAATTTGTCTATGTGGGGATGTTTTTTTAGTACAAATGCAAGACATCCAAAGGTCTTAAGCATGGATAGATCAGGAGTAGTATTATAGAGAATCTGAAAAGGAGACTTCCAAGCTAATATATGAGAAGGTAACTTGTTGATAATGTAGGTTGCAGTGAGAATGGCTTCCCCCCAGAAAATATTTGGTAATTTGGAATGTAGAAGTAAGGATCGGGCAACTTGAGTAAGATGTTGGTGTTTGCGTTCTACAACCCCATTCTGCTGTGGAGTATAAGGGCAGGACCTTTGATGAATTATCCCCCAAGAGCTGAACAATCTCAAGCAACTGTCATTTAAGAACTCAGTGCCATTATCAGATCGAATCATTTTAACTGAGCATGCAAAATGTGTTTTCACATAGGTGACAAAGGTAGAAAGAATAGTAGGAACTTGTGATTTAAATCTGAGGAGGAAAGTCCATGTAGTGCGGCTGAAATCATCGACTAAGGTTAAGAAATATTTGCAGCCCGTAAGTGATTCAACTTTATAGGGACCCCACAAATCAGCATGAAGAAGATCAAAACATTGTTTGCTTTTTATTGAACTGTGAGGAAATACATCCTTTCTTTGTTTGGAAACAGTACAAACTTCACAAGGCAACTCATTACATGATGAAACTGAAGGAACAATGGAAGATAGATGAGACAATACAAGATGAGATGGATGACCTAGTCTTGAATGCCATATAGTAGAAGAAGTTTGGTGAGACAGTAGGGCAGCTGAAGGAGAATTGAGGAGTGTATGTGCTTCATGGATGAAATGAGCAGAAAAGGAATCTTTAGTTAGAACATAAAGTCCTCGGAAAGCTTTTCCTGCAGCTAGAACTTTGTGTGATTTACAATCCTGTATCAAGAAGAAAGTATTGTGAAATTGGCAGTAGACATGAGAATCATCAGTGAGCTTGCGAACTGACAGGAGATTATATTTGAAGGAAGGTAAATACAGGACTGATTTAAGAGTAATATGTGTGGAGAAATAGAAATCACCAGATTGAGTGACAATTTGAGTGCTGCCATCAGGTAAAGTAACAGATAGGTGATGTGATAAGGAACGAATATTTGTGAGATTATGAATGGAATTGCTCATGTGACTAGTTGCCCCTGTGTCAACTATCCAATAATTTGTGCTCAAATAATCAATCGAACTACAACAAATAGAAGAAATCATACCTGCAAAGTCCCCAAACTCCGGAAAGCAGGCCAAATTACTCATTTGTTTAGTTTCAGTAGGAGCATTCTTCTGCAAATCATCAACATTTGCAGCGAGAGTATCATTCCAATCGAGAGGAGTATCAGAAGCTTGGGCAACTATCGCTGGACCTCCACGTCTTTTGCCTTCTCCCCACCATTCGGGGTAGCCCTTGAGCTTGAAGCAGGTGTCAACACTGTGACCAGATCGCCTGCAATGAGTACAAAACAGATTGTTTCGGTCACGACCGCGACCTCCACGATGTACATATCCACCACGAGACCAGTTTGGATTTCTGTTAACCGCCATAGCAAGATTATCGGAACTCATGTGCATTTGATCGGTAATTTGTTTATTTTTCTCCGCCTTCAACACAATGGAGTAGATGCGATTGACAGCTGGAAGTGGCTCCATGAGAAGTATCTGATTGCGTTCCAAGCTGAAAGTATCAGATAATCCAAGCAGAAACTCCACTGCTCGATCTTCACATTCCTTGGTTATGGAGTTCACGGCAGCTCGAGCACCAAGGATAAAATCAGCCGATTTACCAGTGGTAATTTGACGAATAATCTCCTCACCATCCACGGCTGGCCGGAGCTGGCATAGTTGATCAGTAAGCTCCTTCAATTTTCCATAATACTCAGTGATTGAGAGTGTATCTTGTTTCATATTCGCAATCTCTTTCTTCACCTGAAAGAGCATCGCAACATTCGAGACTCCGTACCTCTCCTCAATTTCCTTCCACAGTGTCGCAGCATCATTCACATAGGCAAAGTGTTGAACAATATCTTTAGAAATAGATGCTTTAAGCCAAGATACTACCATGCTATTCACCTTGCGCCAGCGTCGGTAGTATTTAGAAGTGATCGGAGGCATTTTGCATGAACCGTCAACAACAGCGAGCTTGTCCTTTGATTCGAGTGCTGTGATCACAGCATTCTTCCATAGACGAAAGTTTGAATCGGTGAGAGGGAAAGTGACCAGCTGCGTTCCTGGATGGTCAGAACCGTGCAAAGCAAGTTGCTCCTCGTATTGAGCGTCGTCGGCTTCAGTTGCCATGAATACGAACAGATTCTCACAGTAGATATGCTAATCGTCTGGCTCTGGTACCATGTTACGATACCTCCAAAATGCAAGTAGAAGCCATAAGAGAAGAAATGTTTTGCAGAAATGAAGAAGAACTAGAGTTTATTTTTTTTTTATCTCATCATACAATGTTTACACATCCATGTATTTATAGACGATGAAGTCTCCAGATTCTTCTATTTTGTAACTGAATACTAGCTCTAGATACTTCTTGTTACGGCTAACTACCTAACTAAGAAGTTTCTAGTAAAACAATCTAACTGCCACACAAGCTACATCACATGATCTTCTAGAACGCCTTTCTTCTTCTCGTTGCATGTCTTCCTACGTGTCCATGCATCCCTATCTTTGTTATCGTGTGTTTCACTGCAGCATAAACTTAATAGAGCTTCTCCGGTGAGTGTTCCACCCTTACATTTTTCCGGCGAGTTTTAAGCTTTCCGTTCAGTTAGGATGTATGTCTAGACTCCTATTTTCGTTGTGAGCATGTTGGTGTGTCGTTTGGGAGGCGGGTTTGGCCGGAATTTGGCCGGGAAGTCGAGCTGCCGCAAGTTGCAGCGGAGTGCTCTGAACAAGCGGCTGCTACGGCTGCCGCACGGCCGTGCTGCTGTTTTCCGGTGGTGACGGCGGCAGTTGGCACGGCCGGCCGTCGATCGAGCTGCTCCGGCAGTCGCTGCTCTTCATCTCCGGCGGCCTGTTTTTAATTTCTCTCTGTTTGTATATATATATATGCGTAAGTAATGGTTGAAAAAAAAAATTCCCTTTCTCTCTCTTCGTAAATATACATGTATGTATATATAAAAAAAATTAATTTCTCTTCCTCTCTCTATATATGCGTATATGCATATATATATATATATATATATATATATATATATATATATATATATTTTGTTGTTTCATTATATTATTATTGTTATATTGTTATTATTATACTTTATGTTATTATTATTATTATATTTCAAATGGATAAATATATATATAAATATTTATTAATTTACTTAAATTATTTAGTTTGGTTGTTAATTTATTTAGGATTTTGGGATATTAAGTTACGTTTAGTTTATGTTGATCCGATTCGAGTTATTTTCAATATCTAGTTTAATATATGATTGGAGAAACATATTGAGAGTGTGATAAGAAGTTGGTTTATGAAATTGAATGTTGGAATTTCACTTAGTTCGATTTAAGTAAAGTAGAGACATGATTTGGCGATTGGAATTTAAATTGTGAATTTATTTAGTTGGAGGTTGGATTATGTGAAGTGAGTTGAAGTTGAATGATTGAAAGTTGTCGGTTAGATATCGGTCCTAGGTCCTAATTTCGTCTAGTATTATCAGTTAAGGTTGATAGGAATACTTAGACTATCCATCCTAATTAGTTGTATATATCGTGATTATTTTGAAGGGGATTTAAAGTTAAAGGAAACAAAACTCAATCTACAAGAATAACAAGACCGTCTTTTACACCGTAAGCATAACACAGGTGGGAACTATTTTCAGTAAAAGTAAATGCTTTTCCGAGCTTCATGCTCAGTTTACAAAATGTGTGAAAATGATCTTGTTTTAACTGATTGCTATGCTAAATGTTTTTGTGCTATTATATTTGTACCTCTGTCAGTTGACGCTTTCAGAGAGATGATTTAATGAGAATGAACCAGGAAATTACTGCGCTGATCTCATTAAAGGAAAAGGGTAGAAGCCCTGATTAAAAGAAAAGGGTAGAAGCCCTATTTAAAAGAAAAGGGTAGAAGCCCTATTTAAAAGAAAAGGTAGAAGCCTTATTATCTGAAATCGATCGGGTCTCAAGGTATTATACTGAGACTAGTGCACTAATTGATGACAGTGGGTTGAGTGGTTTATCCATTCCCAGCTGTTCATCGTAACTTGGAAGTAGGCCAGCTTCCAGTTACACAACGGTAAACATATATAATAACATGTCGAATAGCACGTGCGAAATAAAATGTTTTAGATAACACGGTTTCTTTCAACAAAACCCCGTGTTTATCCGTGTGAGTTGCATAGCATTCTTACTTAAACTGTATATTTCGGGCATGTTTCCACGGGGTACAATTGTACTCAGCCCCTCGTATTATTTCTAAAATATGCAGGTTAAGCAGCGAGGATGGAAGTGCGGGGTGTAAACAGACGCAACAAGGATTGTACAGATTTTGAAAGATCCTGAGATATGCATCTTCATATGCATATCTCCACTACGCTGCACACACTGCTGCACCGCTCTCTGAACTTTATCCTTCCCGTATTTTGAATGCTTTTGTGAACAAATGTTTAACTCCTTACATTGTTACCTTTCAAACGTTGATGAAATGTGTTTAAACGTTATTTCTGAATGCTCTTCTGAATTATAACGAATATTCCGTTGTTTTAATTTATGAAAATATTTGAAAATCGTTGACCACGACTGTAGCGCGCCCCAAAGTTGGGAAGGTCAGTTGAGGGCGTTACAGGCACTTGAGACTTGGTCACATCAGCTTGAAGCGGATTCAAAGACTTGCAGATGATGGTACATTGGACTTGGTCCGGGCTGTACCTTATCAAGTCTGCGAATCGTGCATCGAGGGCAAGATGTCTACTAGGCCTTTCAAGGCTAGTCAGTCTCGAGCAAAGGATGTGTTGGAGTTGATCCATTCTGACTTGTGTGGACCGATGTCCACGCAGGCTCGTGGAGGGTACGGGTACTTCGTCACTTTCATTGACGATTACTCAAGGTACGGATACGTTTACCTGCTTCGCTACAAGTCTGAATGCTTTGAGAAATTCAAAGAGTTCAAGGCTGAGGTAGAAAAGAAGGTTGGGAATACTATCAAGTTACTGCGATCTGACCGCGGTGGCGAATACCTCGGTAACGAGTTCCTGCAGTATTTGTCAGAAAATGGGATTACATCCCAATGGACTGCACCGGGTACTCATCAGCAAAACGGTGTAGCAGAAAGAAGAAATAGGACTCTTCTAGAGATGGTAAGATCAATGATGAGTTATGCAAGCTTACCAATTTCGTTTTGGGGCTACGCATTGGAAACAACGGCTTTCGTGCTAAATGTGGTGCCTTCTAAATCAGTTCCTAAGACGCCTTTTGAGCTCTTCCTTGGTCGCAAACCTAGTTTGTGCAAGTTTAGAGTATGGGGCTGTCCGACACACGTACTGTCAAAGGAACCTGATAAGTTAGAAAGCAGGTCAAAAGTAATGTTGTTCATAGGGTATCCCAGGCAAACGAAAGGTGGTTACTTTTACTGTCCTGAGAGTCAAAGAGTGGTTGTTAGCACCAACGCTAGATTCTTGGAGGATGAGTATGTGAGTAATCACAAGTCAAGGAGTGATATCGTTCTTCAAGAAATTGAGAACGAGAATGCAATTCCAAGGGAAGGGGAACGTGCAAATGTGGGTGCACTTGTGGGAGGTTCAGCACCACATGCGCGTTCTTCAGTGCAAGGTGCAGGACCACAAGTTACTGCACCTACTACTGACACGGCACCGATGCCTCGTCGTAGTGGGAGAGTTATTTTCCAGCCGGAAAGATACATGTTCGTGGGTGAGTCTTCGGACATGAGCCCGGAAGACGGACATGAGGACTCTGACCCACTGACTTACGAAAAGGCAGTGCAGGACAAGGATGTTGCCAAATGGCAAGTCGCCATGGATTCTGAGATAGCATCCATAACTGCTATGGATGTATACGAGAAAACCGTTTTGCCGGATGGCTTTAGGGCCATAGGGTGCAAATCGGTATACAAGAGAAAGAAAGGGGCGGATGGAAAGATCACGGCTTTCAAGGCCAGGCTGGTGGCAAATGGTTATAGTCAGAAAGAGGGCATTGACTATGACGAAAGCTTTTCACCCGTAGCCATGCTCAAATCCATCCGGATACTCCTTGCCATAGCTGCGCATATGGACCTCGAAATATGGCAGATGGATGTCAAAACCGCTTTCCTAAACGGTTACCTTGAAGAAGGTAGGGACATCTATATGCAGCAACCCGAGGGTTACATACGCAAGGGCGAAGAACATCCTGTCTGGAAGCTTAAGAAGTCCTTGTATGGACTTAAGCAAGCTTCAAGGTCGTGGAACTTACGTTTCAACGATGTGATTAAATCCTATGGATTTGCACAGTTGGAGAACGAAAGTTGTGTTTACCGACTTTGTGTTAGTAGGAGCGTGGTTTTCCTTGCACTATATGTTGATGACATACTCCTATTTGGAAACAACGAAGGAGTGATGTCGGAGATCAAGTTTTGGTTATCCGAACAGTTCCAAATGAAGGATTTGTGTGAAGCTGGCTACATTCTTGGGATTAAGGTCTTACGAGATCGTAAGAGAAGAATGTTGAGCTTATCCCAGGCATCCTATGTGGATACTATGATTGCCCGGTTCGACATGCAACTCGCCAAGAAAGGTTTGCTACCTTTCCGTCATGGCGTTTGTCTTTCTATCGGGCAATGTCCTCAGACACAGCGGGAAAAAGACGAGATGAGTCTTGTACCATACGCTTCAGCGGTGGGTAGTCTCATGTATGCGATGTTGTGTACCAAGCCTGATATTTGTTATGCCGTTGGCATGGTAGCAAGATATCAGTCTAACCCTGGACTGGCGCACTGGACTGCTGTAAAGCATATCCTCAAGTACTTGAAGAGAACTAGGAATTTCTGCCTAGTTTATCAAGGTGAGGATTTGTGCCCTGTGGGTTATACGGACTCAGATTTCCAAGGGGGCCAGGATGAGAAGAAATCGACCTCAGGATATGTGTTTACCCTGGGAGGTGGGGCTGTATCTTGGAGGAGTTCAAAGCAGAAATGCATTGCTGACTCCACCATGGAGGCGGAATATGTCGCCGCTTTCGAAGCCTCGAAAGAGGGGGTATGGCTCTGGAATTACCTTTTAGAGTTGGGCGTGATTCAGAGTTTGCCGAGGAGCATCACAATTAATTGTGACAACTCTGGTGCAGTAGCAAACTCAAAGGAACCGCGGTCTCACAGGGCGAGCAAACACATAGAGAGAAAGTACCATATCATACGAGAAATCGTATCGAGGGGCGATGTGCAAGTTAAGAAGATTGACACTGCTGACAACCTTGCTGATCCATTTACAAAGTGCTTGCCGCAGAAGGTTTACGAAAGACATATTCGTGAGCTTGGTCTGAGGTGGATGCCGACCACGGATAGTGGTTAACGAGATAGCAAGTTAGATAGACGGACTGTATACTCTGTAATAGCTTAGTTATGCTTTGAGTATAAGTGGGAGATTGATGGGTTTTGTATACTGAAAGCATTTATTACAATGTGTATACAACGGTTTATTTCTCCTATCTGTTAACAATCTTACATGTATGAACAAAGGTATCCTCTTGTCTCACCGATAGGGACGATCATACGGCGTGTTGTAGATCGCAGAAGACAGTATGATCACTTGACCTAGTGAGACATAAACCAGATCACAGCCGAGACAGCGTATGAGGATACGTCTGTCCGGATGGCTGCGGCATTGTCGGAATAAGTAGTCTATCTTGGTTACTTGACATGCTGGTACGCAGAGGTGGCGTATTGATGGACCGCAGTGAGATATATTCGTGTGTCTGACATCAGCGAATAAAAGATCTCGTTATATTGATTGAGTCCAAACCCTAACGAAGGTTCAGGGGTTTGCACGGGTTGACTGTTGCTTTGACTTGCCATGGTGGAGAGCCAATACAGCGTGCTCGTATATCCACATCTTGGGTAACAACAATTCGTGTAGTACCGCCTGAGACTGGACTTAGGTAACCATATCCGAGTAATAGGATGGGGACATTCCCTGAGGAGCTCAATAACATTCATCGTGCCAAATTCCTGCAGGCTGATTAAGTTCAGGCACGAGTGATAAGGTTTGAGTGGTACTACTCAGGAATAATTAGATATTAATTAATTGTAGTTAGAGCTTGTCAGAGGCTCCGATTAATTAATGGATGTCCGGTAACCTTATATATGGGGATTCTCAATTAATGCAACCCGTTCTCATTTTATTATTTGCATTAGGTCCCAGGTCTGGCCCAACAAGTGTGCTGAATTGAGCCCAAAATGGCTCATTAGGGTTTCCAATCCTAGGTCTATAAATAGACAGCTCTCTCTCATAAGTTGTAACACAGTTAAAACACAAACCTTAGAGAGAGAGAGGTGGGCGGCCGTTTTTGAAGAGGAAGGAGGAGAATTTTCGAATTCTGGTCCTGCTCAAGCCACAGATCTACGGAGTCCTCACCAGTAGTAGATCTGACCAGCACCGGGACACAACCCTGAAGATCTGATCTGGAGAACAGATTATCTTTCTTCCTTCTCTTTCTGTTTCGATTTTATTTAAGAAATTAGGGTTCTAATTTCTGATTTCGCAGATAAAATCGTATTGCGTGGTTGGATTGGTTTTTGGAATTCAAACGCAAAAGATCGGTACAGAGACGACATAATTACGGTAATCTCTCAATCCACAATTATGTATTAAATTCATAGGAGCATGCTAGGGTTTTGTGAATTTTAATTATGAGCAATATCCATAGATCGATCCGGTTCAGTTTGATTTTGGTGATTCGGTTCACGGAAAAACCCTACATTAATGTTATATAATAACTTATAATACAATTATGTTAAAAATATAACATTAACGTGTACAAATTAAATACATTAATAAGACTAAAATGTATTACATATAATCTTATAAGTAAATTTTGATATTATAAAATGATGAAATTAATTGTTGGTTCGTGCAACGCGCGCTGGTGTAGAACTAGTAAATAATAAAAAGGAAAAAAAAACAATTATGCAAAAAGTAAGTTGCAGCAAAATTTAAATTTCCTGTCACTTGGCAGCCTTCACGTGGGTGTGTAACATGACACAATTAATTTCGTGATCTATATATATGGAGCAATTTCGTTTTATTAAAAAAATTATGAATAATTTTTTTAGACTTTCTTGTTTAACTAACCCAAAATGTATATATATATATATATGTCCACCTCTAGGGTTTTTTGTTTTTGGTGTCCAGATATTTAAATTTTCAGACACAAATATAAATCACCCAAGTATGCCATATTTGACTGAGCCCAAGTAGGGCGTGGTGGGTAGGGTTAGTGAGACGTTGTTGATGGCCCTAAACCGACTTTATATTAATAAAATAAAATAAAAAATAAGATGAAGAAGCGAAGGAAGAAGAAGAAGGGAGAAAAACACCTTCTCTGCGCGATTAACTCTAATAATTATATAAATATATATTCTTTTAATTTGTTTTATAAGAAAATCCTAATGTAAAAAAAAATATAAGCCTTATGAAATCAAAGAACCATGTGCTTAAAGTGAAGTTCACAAAGTGCCAATTATTTGCATCAATGTTATTCAATAAAAGAAGGAAATACAAAGAGACATGGGCAAAACATATGAGTTAATTAGCCCAAGTGTTTATTCGTAAAAATAAAATACACCAATTTATTGATATAAATAACATGGTGATCAAGTATACTGAGTAGTGGCAGTAGTAGTAGTATTCTTCTTCTTAGAAGGATCGACGCGGAGGAGGAGCCGGAGCAGGATCAGGCGGAGCCGGAGCAGGATCAGGCGGCGGAGCCGGAGAAGGATCAGGCGGAGGCGGAGCCGGAGAAGGATCTGGCGGAGGCGGAGACGGAGAAGGAGGAGACGGAGACGGAGATGGCGGCGCAGGCCCAGGACTGAAGCATTGCTGCATACATTGCAGATCAGTTTCCCCACACTTGACGAAACATGGCGGCTGGACGCCACCCACGTCACACCCTATCACACATTTCACCAAATCCTCCCCGCATTTCATCATGCACTGCCCAATCTGCCCCTCCACCACCACAGCCGCCATCACTGCCACCACCAGCACCACCACAACCAAACTACTTCGGCCCATCTCGATCCTGATCAGTTTGATATGATTCACTATACTCAAATGTATTTATAGCAATATATAATGGAGTATAGTTAGTTGTTTAATTAAGTTGGAGTTTCTTCTCTAAAAACGCCATAGCTCCCTCAAAATGCTAGAGGCATGAAAGTTTGTTATCAACAGAAAATGCAACTTAATTATGTGACTAACATCACAAATATATATTTATATAATATACTAAAGGAGTTCCAGCTTTTCCCTCCAAATTTTTTGAAAAACGTGAACATATTAAAAATTTATTAAATAAATTAATATTATTTCTACAATTATTAAATTATGGTTAAAATATATCAAAATATATAATATATTATGAGCAAGTTGAAATAAAATGTGTTTTTGAAAGAATTATTACATATTAATTTTATTTAAAATTTATTTCATAAATTTAAATTCAATAATAATTTAGTTTTACAAAATTTTTAAAAACATTGCATAAATGTAATTATTTAGAAAATTAACTTTAGAGTTTTGCAAAAATTATTTGAAACAAACGACAAAATAAATATGTTTGTAATGTAATTTGAATATTAAAATTCTCATTTTATTATTTTAATTTCTAAACTCATATTATTTTTAGGAATCAATGCATTAAATTTATACTATTTATTTTATTTTACAAGAACCTAACATTTATAATTTTATAAATATTAGACACTGAGTCGATAAAATGAACTAACTTAAAAATTAAACTATAATTTTTGGTGTAAAATATTTAATAGAAAATGTAGACAAATATTGTGAATTAAATTATAATTTTGTAAGCACTATGTTGTGTTTGTAAAGTTGACAAATGTTAGGAATGAAAATTCAAATACTTTTATTTTGAGTACAACTATGAAAGAATAATTTATGTGTGATAATTTATTAGACAAGTTTAATACGTAATTTTGATATATTTTTATACAATATGTAATTAGTTTTATTTGGATTGAATAACAAAACAATCATATTTGCAATGTAATTTGAATATTGAATTCTCATTTTATTAATTTAATTTTATGTTCATAGTAGGAATTAGTGCATTTTAATTTATACTATCTATTGGTTTTTACAAAAATATTAAGTTGGCAAAATGTACAAACTTAAAAAGTAAATCATGATTTTTTGAGTAAAATATTATATCACAAATATGGACAAATATTGTGAGTCAAATTATAATTTTGTAAGTTTATTAGACAAGTTTAGTATTTTCAAAGATTTTTATATAATTTATAATTTGTATTATTTTAAGTTGACTATTATAATAATTTTACTCAAACATAAAAATTTCTATATGATTATTTATATGCGTACAATAGAAATGTAGGTTATTATTAAATAAAGCGAGTCGTATTATTTTAAATGAAATTCTTTTTATATTATTTTGAAGAATATTTGTTTGCGCAACGCGCGGGTGTAAATCTAGTTAAATATATACTACGTAACCGTTGCTAAATATAAATAATCATAGGCATTGTTATAAAAATCTAGGCCTAACAATCCCGATCTAGGCGGTTCCTCGCCGAACCGAAAATCATCAAATCCCTGTGTTTAGACAGTTTGATGAGTAATCGGTGTCCACGCACCGCCTAACCCACCTAAATGTTAATCTAGGTGGCTTATTAAGCAAGTTAGGTGCCGCCTAATCAACTCAACAACCTATTATAAAATTTAAATATAAGGTATTAGCTTACTGAATAACTACAGTCTACACCGCCCAAGCACTATACCCTACTGGAGCGTCTCACTAACACCAAGCAAATTTTACAACCAATTACATATATAATTCTAAATAATAGAGACTATCAGGACATATTAATATAAATTTTATAATTTTTTTAATAGAATCAACATAGAAGAATTGTCGACAGACCCAAAAGATAGTTCAACACTCCAATCAACATATTTGTACAATGTCCGAAATTATTTCATGGGCCCAAGATTATTCTAATTCGCCAAGTATACTACCACAACCTCTCATCGATAAAATTCAGAAACTCTCACCAATATCCACATAATTATGTACATTGATTAACTTAATCAAGGTAATATAAATATTCATATTCAATTAATGGAAATTTGTGTTGGTTTTATTTTATGTTATTTTGCATTTAATCCTATATAAAAAAAATTGTACGTGAGATTTGGTTGAGTTTTGGCATCCATAAAAGGGTTTTTCAGAAAAAAATCGAAAGACAGTATTTTTTTATTTAATTTAAGAAAAAAAATCTTGACACCATGAAACATGCATTTGGTGATGTGATTCTCTAAAATTTGATATTCAGATGTGAGATTGGATTTTACAGTATGTAACAAAGCTAATAGAAAATAAAAAGGTTTTGTATAAAATGTTAAATAGACTCTTAATTCAAAAATCTTGAAAGATGACAAAATTGTTTTAAAAATTATGTGTAATTGATTTTGGGGGATTTATAGAGTAATTTAGTGGTTATAAATAGATCCTACAAGTATTGTGTTATTAATGGATTAACCAAAATATATATGCCAAAGCTCTCTTTATTTATTTTGTTATCTTTATAGTCTTCTTTTCTGCATATGCAATCATCATCCCCTTTGGCAACATCACTAATTATTTTTATTTCTATCATTTTAATTAAAACTCTTAATTAAATGCTACATGTACAATATTGTAATATTAATATAATAAATTTTTAAATATTATATTTAGCAAAAATATGTTGTATGAATTAGTAACAAAGAGTATTATTCTAGTCAAACTTAATTAAAACTCAGCTTAGCTTATAACAAGTGCAAAATGTGATTATAACAATACAATAACACGACCTCAATTGTGCGCGGGCACATCCCTCATGAACATCTTCCCCGTCAATCCACAGGCAAGAGCCGCCGTGGGGACCTTCGGAATCCGTCCGACGCCCTCCACAAGCACCACCCCCATCCCCATATGCAAGTGAGGTTCGATATGGCAGTGGAACGCCCAAACCCCTGGGTTATCTGCCACGAACCTCAACGACGTCCACCCATACGGGAAGATCACCGCCGTGTTCCTGAACGACGGGTTCCTCACGTTCAGCCCCGCCGCCTCTCTCTGTGAACTTCCCTTCCCCATACCCAAGCACCCAGAAATCACGCCCATGCAAATGCCACGGGTGGATCTCGCTCATGTTAGCCTTCAGCGCATTCGTGTTTTGCAGTACCACATTGTCGGTGGAGTTGAACTTCATCATGTACACTCCGTTCCCGTACGTCGAGTTCTGATTCGCCGCCGGCTGCATCACGTCGTAGTCGGGGCTGAACCCTTCGGGAGGGCTGCTTAGGTCGAAGGCGTTGGGTATGCCGTATTTGATTGAGCCCAAGTAGGGTTAGAGAGACGTTGTTGATGGCCCATTTTATGTGCCCGTCGATGTAGTTTTGTGTGTTCAGCAACATGATTCGCCGGTCGTGTGTCGGCGGCGGCGGGGGGGTGCCCGGGGCGGCGAGGATCTTCTTGGAGAAGGCCTTGCTTTGGTTGTAGTCGTCCCACCGCGGCGCCACGGGCGGCGGTGAGTTGGGGAGGCACGACGACGATGTTTTGCCGTAGTTGAGTATGGTTAGGGCTGGCGGAGTTTGGGGCTCCCGCCCTCTGACGATGAGGGAGATCCAGTAGTTGTTGGAGGGGTTCTGATCTGTTGTGAATAGGACTGAGTAGCTGTCGCCGGAGTAGATATCCATGTCTTCGACGGTGAACGGCTCCACGTATTTGCCGTCGGCTTCTACCACCACCATCTTGTGATGCTGCGTGCACACATATATGTTCCTCAGATTACCAAAAAATTTGATAAGCATCTCTCAATTTACCCGTGATAACAATGTAGTGTTTGAATTTCATCATTCACATTGTTTGGTGAAGGACAAAGTGACAAACAAGATCCTGCTTCAAGGCAAACTTAAGGACGGTCTCTATCAGCTTGATGTTCCCCATTCGAAGCCTGCTCACTTCTCCCCTCCTACCACATCTTCCTGCCTATTGTCTACAAATAATTCAGCAAATAATGCCATGGTTTGGCACCATCGTCTTGGTCATGCTAGTCCAGAGATTCTCAAGTTAGTCCTCAATCTTGAACACTCCAATGTAAAGCCATCTGATCTGCGTTTTTGTAATGCTTGTTGTTTAGGGAAATTGAGTCAGTTTTCTTTTCCTATTCACCCTATTCGAACATGTAAACCCTTCCAGTTGATACATACTGATGTATGTGGGCCTGCAGCAACCCCTTCCCTTGCTGGTTATAAATACTACATCTACTTTGTTGATGATTTCACTAAATACACTTAGATATTTCCCTTATCTCTCAAATCTGAGGTTACAAATGGTTGCATCAAGTTCTTTACCTATGTTAAAACTCAGTTTCACTGTAACATTCAATCTATCCAATCTGACTGTGGTTCCGAATATACTCCTCTATTACCTTTTCTTCAAAATCATGGGGTAGTGGTTAGGAAGTCCTGCCCATATACGCACCCTCAAAATGGAACTGCAGAAAGAAAACATAGACATATTGTTGACATGGCTAAAGCTGATCTCCCTCTAGTTTTTTGGTAGGATGCCTTTGAAACCGCATCATATATTATTAACAGACTTCCCACTCAATCTCTTCACTTTAACTCACCATTTTTCCAGATGTTTAATCATTTACCTGATTACAAGTTTATGAGATCATTCGCCTGTTCTTGTTTCCCTTATCTTCGACCATACGATAGCTCGAAACTTCAGTTTAGAAGTTCACAGTGCATATTCCTAGGGTACAACACTACTCATAAGGTTTATAAGTGTTTTAGCCCCGAGGGACGCATGTATATTTCTCGTACTGTTCTATTCAATGAGTTAGAGTTTCCCTACACCTCTCTTTTCTCCAAGAATAAGTCACTGTCATCACCTTCACCTCCGTTAGTTCCTCATACAATTTCCCTTCCACATAGATCTCCTACTTTACCTATCACTCCTGCAGATACTCCCAACTCACTCTCTACACCTCAACAGCAAGCATCTATCTCTCCTGTCTCTCACTCACCTGATACACATATTCAGTCGAGCCCTATGTCCATTCCTTCTACTCAACTGTCTGCTTCATCAATCGAGTCTTCTCCTTCTGCAGAAAATGACCCTCCTACTTCTGATCCTATCTCGCTACCTCCAGAAACTCTTGTCTCCTCTTCTAATAATTCTGAGTCACAAACCATACAGCCGTGCCATCCCATGGTTACTCGATCGAAAAATGGTATTTTCAAGCCTAGAGTATTTGTTGTGACCTCTTTGTTTGATGATGTAGAACCGTCAAGTGTTGATCAAGCACTGGCTCATCCTAAATAGAAGGCAGCCATGCAGACTAAATTTGATGCACTCATGAAGAATGAGACTTGGTGTCTTGTACCTGCCTCTGATTCTATCAATCCTATTTCTAATAAATGGGTTTTCAAGATTAAAAAGAAACCTGATGGCTCTGTGGACAGGTTTAAAGCTCGCCTTGTAGCTCGTGGATTTGAGCAACAAGCTGGTGTGGATTTTCTCGACACTTTCAGTCCGGTTGTTAAGCCTACTACGGTAAGATTGTAATGTCATTGGCAGTAACTTACGGTTGGGATATACAACACATTGACATCAACAATGTTTTTCTCAATGGTCACTTGAAAGAGACGATCTATATGGTTCAACCAAAGAGATTTGAAGACAGTAGCTATCCATCACATGTGTGTAAACTTGTCAAGTCATTGTATGGATTGAGGCAAGCCCCTCGGGCATGGTTTGAACGACTGAAACAACATCTATTAAACTGGGGGTTACAACGCTCTACGTTCGATCATTCACTATTTCTTGATACTTCATCATCTAACCCTCTTTTGGTGCTTGTATATGTAGATGATATTCTTATCACTGGGGGTTATGATATTTAGGTTGCTCGTTTAATACGAGATTTAGATCAAGAGTTCTTCTTGAAGACTTTGGGCTCGGTCAATTTCTTTATGGGCATTGAAGTGAGTCGCAACCCTGCTGATTTGTTGCTTCATCAACCGAAGTACATCAGGGACCTTTTACATCGTATCAACTTGTCTAATTGTAATCCCTGTGCCTCCCCTATGAGTACAACAGTTCGGCTTAGCACCTGTGGCAGCCCACCGTTCTCGCAACCATCTTTATATCGAAGTGTAGTTGGGGCACTTCAATATCTTACTCTCACGCGGCCGGATATTAGTTGTGCTGTCAATAAGTTGAGCCAGTTTTTGCAGGCACCAACCGAGGCTCATTGGGAGTCCTGTAAGCGAGTTCTTCGATTTCTTAAGGGCACTTGCAGCCATGGTCTTCTTTTTCAGCCGATTACAACATTTTCTCTAACCGGTTTTTGCGACGCTGATTGGGCAAGTGATATGGTGGACAGACGCTCCACAGGTGGTTTTTGTATCTTCCTTGGTGAGAATCTTATTGCGTGGTCATCTAAGAAACAAACTGTTTTTGCCCGCAGCAGCACCGAATCCGAATATAGAGCTTTGGCAGACACCGTTGCCGAAATGTTGTGGCTACAGTTTGTTTTTAAGGAGCTTCGTGTTTCTCTTCTCTCCCCAGCTCGATTATGGCATGATAATCAGAGCGCATTATTGTTGGCCTCCAATCCTGTCTTTCATGCCCGCACTAAACACATTGAAGCCGATGTTCATTTCGTTCGAGAGAGGATTGTTAGTAATGATGTAGAGATTGGATACGTCCCTTCCGCTGAGCATCTCACAGAATTCTTTACAAAGTCGCTGTCCTTGGCTCGGTTTCAACTCTTGTTGTCCAAAGTTAATGTTCAACCCCTCCCTAGATGAGGTTCACATGGGGTGTATTGGAGTATATACAGACGTATGTATGGGTGACTATAGCGTGTGCATGGAAGACTTGAAAAGAATCAAGATGAGGAGTGATGTTTCTAGAAGAAGTTAGTTCACAAAATTAGTTAGGTTGTTACATATATATAGATTCATGTGTATAAATAAGGAGTTACAACAGCTCGTGTAATTCATTCAGTTTCTATGAAATGAAAATATTTCTCTTTCTGTTATTCTCTCTCCAAACCTATCATCTTCAACAAATTAGCCCAAGTGTTTATTCATAAAAATAAAATACACCAATTTATTGATATAAATAACATGGTGATCAAGTATACTACCGGGAAGGAGTAGTGGCAGTAATAGTAGTATTCTTCTTCTTAGAAGGATCGAGGCGGAGGAGGAGTCGGAGCAGGATCAGGCGGAGCCGGAGCAGGATCAGGTGGAGGCGGAGCCGGAGAAGGATCAGGCGGAGGCGGAGACGGAGAAGGAGGAGACGGAGACGGCGGCGCAGGCCCAGGACTGAAGCATTTCTGCATACATTGCAGATCAGTTTCCCCACACTTCACGAAACATTGCGGCTGGACGCCAGCCGCGTCACACTCTATCATACATTTCACCAAATCCTCCCCGCATTTCATCATGCACTCCCCAATCTGCCCCTCCACCACCATCGCCGCCATCACTACCACCACCAGCACCACCACAACAAAACTACTTCGGCCCATCTCGATCCTGATCAGTTTGGATATGATTCACTATACTCAAATGTATTTATAGCAATATATAATGGTGTATAGTTAGTTGTTTAATTAAGTTGGAGTTGCTTCTCTAATAAGGCCTTAGCTCCCTCAAAATGCTAGAGGCATGAAAGTTTGTTATCAACAGAAAATGTGACTAACATCACAAATTAAATATATACTACGTAACCTTTGCTAATATATAAATAATCATAGGCATTGTTATAAAAATCTAGGCCTAACAATCCCGGTCTAGGCGGTTCCTCGCCGAACCGAAAATCATTAAATCCTTGTGTTTAGGCAGTTTGATGAGTAATCGGCGTCCACGCACCGCCTAACCCGCCTAAATGTCAATCTAGGTGGCTAATTAAGTGAGTTAGCACCACCTAATCAACTCAAACAACCTTTTTTTTTAAAAAAAAATAATTAATATATAAAATTTTATATTATAAATGTTAAATATAAAATATTAGCTTATTTATTAACTACAATCTAGAAAATACGTAGGTCTCGCCTAAACCGTCCAGGCGCTATGCCCTACTCGAACGCCTGACTAGCACAAAGCAATTTTTACGAACATGGTTATAGGTTATTACATATATAATTCTAAATAATTGAGACTATCAGGACATATTAATATAAATTTTATAATTTCTTTAATAGAATCAACATAGAAGAATTGTGACAGACCCAAAAGATAGTTCAACACTCCAATCAACATATTTGTACAAGGTCCGAAATTATTTCATGGCCCAAGATTATTCTAATTCGCTAACTATACTACCACAACCTATCATCGATAAAATTTAGAAACTCTCACCAATATCCACATAATTATGTACATTGATTAACTTAATCAAGGTAATATAAATATTCATATTCAATTAATGGAACTTTGTGTTGGTTTTATTTTATTTTATTTTGCATTTAATCCTTAAAAACTTTGTACGCGAGATTTGGGTTGAGTTTTGGCATCCATAGAAGGGTTTTTTTTTTTAAGAAAAAAATCGAAAGACAATGCTTTTGATTTAATTTAAGAAAAAAAATCGTGACATCATGAAACATGCATTAAGTGATGTGATTCTCTAAAATTTGATATTCATATGTGAGATTGAATTTTACAATATATAACTAATAACTCTCTTTAAAGAGTTATCTTCTATTCTTTTCTAGCTTGTTTTAGATGTTTTTAAAGGTAGTCCTCATCTAAGTCTTTCATGATCTTATTTGTATCTTTATGATATTTGCACTTAATTTTGGTCATTTAGGCTTTCAATAAGTTTTTGCAAGTTTTTATGAGGATTTTGACCAGGTTCGGAATGCTAAAGCTTATAGTCGCATATTAGCCGGAAGTCATGCAAGAGCATGGAATTCGCATAAGAACTGAAATGAAGAAGATGCTTTCCGGGACCACATGAAAACAAATCAAGCACTTTTTGAATCTTGTCTGGTGGAAGGGACATGTGTCGAGTAACAAGCCTTCTATGTTGTTAGAAGGGCGAAAAAGGGGCCAACACGTGGAAGAATCTGAGCTCAAGAGAAGAAATCGATGGAGGAAGCAAAAGAAGAGGGATGAAAATATCAAAAGGGGTACTAAACAATTTCGAATACACACACGAACGGAGAAGGAGTGCGTGCAGTGGAAGACAAAAGTCCAGCCATTCGAGGATCATCACCAAGGAATTTTATAATTTTCATTTTGAGTTTTGTAGTTAATATTGCAAGATGTGATAGATCTTTGGTTTTATTTTATTTTCTATTTGATCATGAGCTAGACCGCATTACACTTGGGTAGTGGAGTATTTGTTTGAACTTGAATATATATTGAAGTTATGTTTCGCTTGAATCTGAGTTTGTTTATAGTTTTGGAATGTTTGATCTCTTGACCACGCAAGTAAATAGAGAAATCTCACCTATTGAGATCGGAAGGAGATATAGGCGAGGAAACAACAAGCATTTGTATCTCTTTCATAGGCATATGCAAAGATATGACTTAATCAATAACCTGGATTAGAATCATTTTCATTCGACTGTGATGACAAGCATAGGAATAGGATACATGATAAGAGAGTGTAGATCTAGTAGTGTGGAAACATGCTAGGCATTTTATGAAGGTTTTAAGACTTAAATTAATGTGAGACATAGGCTTTAGCATATAGAATAGTAATAGCAAAGATCTTCATGACCCGAGTGTGTTTCTCACCCTTGTTTATTTTCTTGGAAACTGCATTATTTTGTGGCACGAAAAGATATTATTATTATTTGCTTTACTTGGAATTATTGTTTATGCTTATTTACATTTTTAGTATAAGTTTATCACATCATTCATCCTATTTACAAGCAATTTCGTGTGCACGGTTCTAACTCTTACTTTCTAGGGTTCGATATTTGGTATTTAAGACTATATAATTTGTCGATTGTGTATACTTGCGCATAATTCTATAGGTACACTGCAACACACAATAGTAGCAAAGCTACAATAGAAAATAAAAAGGTTTTGTATAAAATGTTAAATAGATTTTTAATTTGAAAATCTTGAAAGATGACAAAATTGTTTTAAAAATTATGTATAATTGATTTTGGGGGATTTATAGAGTAATTTAATAGCTATAAATAGAATTATTCCTACAAGTATTGTGTTATTAATGGATTAACCAAAATATATATGCCAAAGCTCTCTTTTATTTATTTTGTTATTTTATAGTCTTCTTTTCTGCATGTGGCATAGCATCCCCTTTGGCAACATCCGCTAATCTAATTCTTATTATTTTAAATAAAACTCTAAATTAAAGGCTATAGCACAATATTGTAATATTAACATAATAAATTTTTAAATATTATATTTAGCAAAAATATGCTATATGAATTAGTAAAAAAGAGTAATATTCTAGTCAAACTTAATTAAAACTCAGCTTAACTTATAACAAAAGGCGATTATAATAATACAATAACACGACCTCAATTGTGCGCATCCCTCATGAACATCTTCCCCGTCAATCCGCAGGCAAGAGCCGCCGTGGGGACCTTCGGAATCCGCCCGACGCCCTCCGCAAGCACCACCCCCATCCCCATATGCAAGTGAGGTTCGATATGGCAGTGGAACGCCCAAACCCCCGGGTTATCCGCCACAAACCTCAACACCGTCCACCCATATGGGAAAATCACCGCCGTGTTCCTGAACGGCGGGTTCTTCACGTTCAGCCCCGCCGCCTCTCTCTCCGTGAACTTCCCTTCCCCATACCCAAGCACCCAGAAATCATGCCCGTGCAAATGCCACGGGTGGATCTCGCTCATGTTCGCCTTCAGCGCATTCGCGTTTTGCAGTACCACATCGACCGTGGAGTTGAACTTGAGCATGTACACTCCGTTACCGTACGCCGTGTTCTGATTCGCCGCCGGCCGCATCACGTCGTAGTCGGGGCTAAACCCTTCGGGAGGGCTGGTTTGGTCGAAGGCGTTGGGTATGCCGTATTTGATTGAGCCCAAGTAGGGCGTGGTGGGTAGGGTTAGAGAGACGTTGTTGATGGCCCATTTTGTGTGCCCGTAGATGTAGTTTTGCGTGTTCAGCAACATGATTCGCCGGTCGTGTGTCGTCGGCGGCGGGGGGGTTCCCGGGGCGGCGAGGATCTTCTTGGAGAAGGCCTTGCTGTGGTTGTAGTCGTCCCACCGCGGCGCCACGGGCGGCGGCGAGTTGGGGAGGCGTGACGGCGATGTTTTGGCGTAGTTGAGTATGGTTAGGGCCGGCGGAGTTTGGGGCTCCCGCCCTCTGACGCTGAGGGAGATCCAGTAGTTGTTGGAGGGGTTCTGATCGGTTGTGAATAGGACTGAGTAGCTGTCGCCGGAGTAGATATCCATGTCTTCGACGGTGAACGGCTCCACGTAGTTGCCGTCGGCTTCCACCACCACCATCTTGTGATGCTGCGCACGCACACATACCGAAATTAATGACATCATTATGACTAATTAGTTATAATGAGCTTTTTTATGGAGCTAAAACCTAATTAACCTCATGCACATTTTATTTAAAAATGTGTCCAAATATTGAGATATCAACGAGAGTGACGGATTGGCCGAGTGGGAATCCATGGACCATCACTACACAAGCAAATAGTGCCCTTGTTTCTATACAGAGGCATGTAACACTCAAATACAAATTTGTTTTTTATATATTAAAAGATTCCCATTTTGAGCTACCTCTATTTAATTTGAATTATTCACTGAAACTGGAAATGCTTGCTAAAAAAAATCTATCAAAGCCTACCCTGCCACTTTCACCTTTTTCCACTTTCATGCTAGTTTTATTTTACTTTTTAGTTCAACATTGAATTCTTTAAAGAGGGCTGATATTTCATAATTAGGCTGCATTACTATTCATAATTTTTTGGTATATATTTCAACAATAAAAAAAGAAAAATTGGAGAAAAGGCCAAACGTTAAGTGACAGCAATGGATCCTAGAGTAAAGGAATATGACTACACATTATGGCATGTCGATTTAGAATCATTTTCATAATATTTTATTCTCCACGCTTATCACAGATAGTGGGTTCAGACAATCTTAAAAAGTTTTCTCCTACAACCACAAAAAAAGAAGTAATAATAATAATAATAACAATTTAGGACAAACTGTCAAAAAAAAAAAAATTAAAAAAAATAACAATTTAGGACAATAAATAATTTTTTAGTATTTTCCTTCTTTTTTTTAAATTTAGGAATTCAAACCTAAGTTTCGTGTTTAAATTTTGAAACACATAAATTGACTGATATTTTGGAGAAGCATGTAAGTTGGTTACCCCAATAGCCAAGTTGAGGGAAGCCAATGCAGTGGAGCTTGCTATCCTGAGCCGGTAGGTCTTGTTGGGTTGCACTTTGAGGATATAAGGCGCGTACTGTTCATTTCCTCTTAACTTGCACCGGCTCGCCGAGGAATTGATAAAATGCGCGGCCAACGAGCAACCGAACTGCCCTCTTCCATTAATTAGCAACGTCTGGTAAAAAGGTAAATATATCATCAAAATGGAAATATCATCCATTTATATCACAATTGTTTAGACGTGACAGATTTTCAAGAATGGGAAATCTAAATTCTTTTTAAATTAAGAAGTTCTCTAATTATTTTAGTAGGCACATATATACATACAGCTAAATATTTTAATATCTGCCAATTTTGAAATTAGTCACCTAGAATTTGGAGTTGGTATTCTTTTTTCTTTTTCTTCTGTGGCCGGTTTGTTAAAATTATCTTATTTTCATCTCCCAATAATAATTAGTTTTTTAATTGTGCCAAAAAAAAGGCCAAATAATACAACATAAAGTCATGCAACTAAAACACATTTTAGCTGTCGCTAGAGACTCTTTTCAAAATAATCAGAAAAAAAAAGTAGGTATTTTTTAAGCTGGTAGAAAGTTCGATGAAGTATGAATTTTGCAGTTTTTAAAATCTTACACAAGCTTTATTTGTTTGCATATAAATATTCAAATAATTCGACATATATAAATTTAATATAGAGATATTTGCAGTTTTCAAAAAATAAATTTTCATTGAGACTAGTAAACTTTAGGTGGGTGGGAACAAACTTAGATTCCATTATTTACTTTAAACAAGATAATTACATGACTTTTTAAGCAGTCCATAAAGCTGTCTTTGTTTTTTTGGGCTATTGAATGAAACTCCTAAATGTAAACTATACTATGTAAGAAAGGATATAATGTAATCGATTTAAAAAAGAATTTACGGGTTTATTTATCTGGCCAAAACGGAGATACATACCTGAGGCTCGCCGATCCAACGCATGGGCTTGGAGGAGAGATCGACCTCTTGTTCACGGGAGCCCTTGTGCCACCAATCACTCAACAAAATGTTGAACTCCCCATCATACTTGAACTTCTCCTCCTCTCCTTCCGCCACGTCAACAATCAACGATCCGTACAGCCCCGCTGATCGCTGCATACCGTAGTGACCATGGTAAAAGTATGTGCCCGCCTGCACCATATCATTCATTCATTATTATCATCTTCAAACCTAGCTCAAAATAATATATATTTCAATCAACTAAAGTGGTAGTAGGAATTGTGATCTCCAGCTCATTTCTCCCTCATGGTCGATGTGGGACTGGGACCACTCTCCACATTTATTTACAATTTATAGTTAATTATCATACTATAACTAACAAATTGGGAAAAGAGAGTAATATATTTGCGTACCCTATCGACTTTGAACCTGTAGACAAACGTCTCTCCTGGATTTATTGCACACTGTGAGATAGAGGCAGTCCCATCTGCCCATGGTGTCCCAATCTGAAAATGTATAAATATTTATATATCAAATTATTTATTCATCACCTAAATTTTCATTGTAAGCGCTCATGCAAAATATGCCCTAAACCGACTTTATATTAATAAAATAAAATAAAAAAACAAGATGGAGAAGCGAAGGAAGAAGAATAAGAGAGACCTGTCTGATTCCATGCCAGTGGATGACAACACCTTCGGTGTGGAGATGGTTAGTGAGCTCAACGTGAAGGGTGTCTCCGGCCCGGGCCCGAATAGTAGGGCCCGGGAACTGCCCATTGATGGTGATAACTACTCCTTCAACGCCGTCGGGAGACCAGTGATTATACTCCACCACCCATTTCAGATGTCGGATTTTAGCTGCTGCTAATGATGATGAGTGTAATAGAATGTGAGTCCAAACCAACAAAGTAAGAGCCTTCATCGGCCATGAACCAACCAACACACCCATCTTTTGTATGGATGAAGGATTAGAGCCTTGTTGCAGCAATGGTGGTGTTGGCGACTGCGTATTATTTATAGGAGAGGTGAGAGAAGATAGGGGAGAGAGAGAGAAACCAGAAATATTATAATTTTAGATTTAAGTTAATTTTATTATGATTAACTTTTATTTTCGGAATATTTATTTAAGAAAAGTTTACCTGTAGCCATACATGGAATGTTTGGTTTTTAGGGTTGGAAAATTTTTTACACGGTCTGATAATCCGATACGAATCTGCATGATAATAATGGATATGGATTGATCCGATAAGAATTCGGATCTTTATCGAATCGATACGATAAGAACACGAAAAATTCGGATCGAATTCGGACCGGACCGGATAATACGTAAATCGGATCGGATTCGAATAATCCGATAAGAATATAATTAAAAAATATTATTTATTTATTTATTTATTAAATTTTAATATTAAATATATTAATATTATTTTTTTACCAGGTATTGAATAATTTTTTGATTTATCGGATTGTAATCGAATTAGATATTTATCAGCTTCTTATCGGACCGGATTGGATCGGATAACGAATCGGATTCGAATTTAAGCCTAACCGGTCGGATTCTGATATGGATTTAACAATTTCTTTTCGAATCGGATACAAATTTAATCTAAACGGATCGACATGCATGATAAGGATCTGATCCGTACTATTTATCACCCCTATTGGTTTCTATGTAATTCATATTTTATATTGTTAAATTGTAGAAATATATTTTCAGTTAAATGCGTTAGTTACTTTGACTTATGAATATAAAATTCCGAAATCTAAAGAGTTTAGTTGAAAGATGTAATAAAGTTTACACTTTAATAAAAAAGAATGGAAGAAAGTCATGATAAAAGCAGAATTTGAATTTTTTATTGAATATTTTTAATTGGATTTGCTCACCTGTCAATTAAATTGTAAATAAAAACAGAAGAAACGATAATCAATCAATTAATAGCAAGAAAAAGACAATAACAACATGAAAAATAATCTCCGACCCATGTGAAAAGCTAGTGCATTGATTTAACTATTAACAAATATAGAATTTTATTTTAGGAAATTATGGGTATGTTTTTTAGTAAGAAATAGAATATTGATTTTAAATATATGTTATGTATTAAATACTCCCTCCGTCCCGCTTGAATTGGTATGTTTCTTTTCGGCACGGAAATTAAGAGTTGTGAGTGTAGAATAAGTTAGTGGGGTTAATATTTTATTGTTGAGTGTGAGAAAGTTGCCATTTTTAGAAATGTGTCAATTTGGTTGGGACGCCCAATTTGATAAGTATGCCAATTGTAGTGGGACGGAGGGAGTATTGACTACTAGAATATATTTTAAAAATATGACTACAATTTAATTCACCAAATCTCGAATGTTCATAATAATGAAATGAGTTGACTGTATAGGGTTGAATCATCACTCATGCATCTCTCGCTGTTATTCCAGTTTATTTATTTGTTTATTTTTACATTAATATTGCATGTTTTTAATGTGGCTCTCTTTATAAGTGATATGGAGTTAGCGGTGGAAATAGGAACAGGCGCCTTCTGTCTAGCCTACTACAGGCTAAATGATACCGAACTTATTTTATAAATAGGTCAGACTTGGATTATTTGTAATATAAAGCCTCTTTAGTTAAGTAAACTTATGTCCAAGCTTCAAAAACCAAAATAGGCCTACAATACCTAATAAGCCGACTTATTTAAATAATCATATACTCCCTCCGTCCCAAGTAAATTGTCCACATTTCCTTTTTAGTCTGTCCCATAATATTAGTCCACTTTTCTAAAATAGTAAATTTTACACACTCATTAATAAAATATTCATCCCACTATCACCCACTACCACTCACATGCATTGGTCACTGTGCCCGATCAAATGTGGACAATTTGACCGGGACGGAAGGAGTATTATATAAATGATTAAATATATTTATTATTTAAAATTAAAATGTATTTATAATTTAATTATAACCAAATAATAGATTTATATAAAATACTATGCATATTTGCTATTGAAATTATGTAATATATTTATAATATAAAAAATAAAAAAATAATTATAAATATAAAATAGACTCAAATAGGCTTTTAAGACTATGTTTATCAGCAATCAACCCAACCACTCAACTTTTATAATAATGGAAAAAACTTGTGTTAGCCTAAACGGTTTAGGCGGGTTTTATCCATACCCAAATGGGTTCACCCATCCCAAATAGGGTTTATTAATCCCAATTAGGGTATATTAGATTGGTTTGGGTTGAGCTAATGGATAAAACTCACCTAAACCGTTTAGGCGTGCCTAATCTGAGACCTTTCGAATTTATTAATTTCTCTCACTTTCACATGATCAATTATCACTCCAACCCAACCACTCCATTTTTCTAAAGTTTATCCATGACCACCCAACCACATTATATGTATAATTCGTTAATTTAATTTAATTTTTAAAATAAAAATACAATTTGCAATTAAATTTTAAAAAAATTATATAAATTATAAAGCGATTAGTAAAATAAATTTAGTACCCAATTTAATACATTTAACATAGTTTAGTAACCTTTTAAGAAATCTTGCCCATTTTTAATTATATAAATATAAAATTAGGTTTTTTTAGCTACATAAATCTAATTACAAAATTCTATTCAAGTAATAAATTTATCAATTAGTTATAAAAAGATAAATAATATACAAATTAGAAGTAAGTTGAATTAATGTTTGATTGTCTAGGTAAAAAATGATCCCATTAGAGTGTGTGTATATATATATATACAGTGACCTAAGATCTGAGTGTCCATTTTATTTATTTGATGGCTGAATTACATGTGGCAGATAATTTTTTCTATTTATTTAATTGAAAGGGTGTTATGGAAAGAAAAAATTATGATAATTTTTGGTAAATCAAATGTTAAACATATATTTCCAAATTCTTTTTTATTTATTCATGATCATTCCAAATCCTCCCTCCTGCAAAAAATAAATAAAAATCACCTTGCAGTTTATCACACTTTGACAAAATTACCTTACAATGACACACAAAACCATAAACAATGAAAACGATTAACTTAAAATCGTGGTAAAACATTAATGATGTTGAAAGTTAATTATGGAACAGATCGTGGTGTATTTTTTTTTTTGGTAACTGCACCCGAAAAACCTGCCATACGATCTTATTTATCTTTCCAATTTATATAATTTGGACAAAACTACTCTTATAATGATACAAACAGAGCTATACAATGACATTCGGTTGCTTTAAATCAGGAACAACGATTTTAGAAATTAACGGGCAGATCTTGGTCTTAGTTCATTAATTTAAAACGAAAATAAATATATATATCAAAATTAGTTTCTATTTGTGGAGAATAAAAAATATGAATTTCAATATACTTTTTATATATTTTTATGTTATTATATAAATATATATTAATTTTATTGTTATATTTATACAAAATTATTAAACCAATAGGAAGTTGACAAATGTCATTAGCTTATTAATTAATGAATAAAAAATTTTAAAAGTTGAAGGTGAGAATCGGAACTTTTTGTGGTTGATGAAGGTTGTAGGTTGACCTTTGATTTAGGAGAAAAAATATTTTTTATTTTTTAATTTGAAAAAGTTGTTGATGTGGCACAGATCATATGTATTGTGGTCGTTCTTATTTATGGTCTAAGATTATTTTTAACACCAACCACTCCAACCATCCAACCACTTTAATATTTAATTAATTTTTCTCTCCTCCACGTCATTAGTATCATCTCAACCCAAACACAACAATTTTACATACTTTATCAGCAACCACCCAATCATCCAACCACTATATTATATATAATTTTTATTTGATTTTATTTTCAAGATTAAAATTAGTAATATAATTAAAATAATAAAAAAATATAAATTACTAGTAATAATTAAAATTATAAATGATAAAGCCATAATATAAAATAAAATTACATTGATTGTATTACATTTGATCAATACAATACAATGAAGTATATATACTAATTTAAAAATAAAAAATATATACATCAAAATTAGTCTCTATTTGTAGAGAATGAAAAATTAAGAATTTTAGTATATTTTTTATTTGTTTTTTTATTGTATCATTTAATTGATATATTAATCATTGTATTGTATTTATATAAAATTAATTGACCAATAATATAAAGACACATGTTTGATCTTCATTAATTAAACAATAAAAAATTAAAAAAATATAGTGGTGGACCATGAGAGCTTCATGTAGAGGTGGCCACGAGCCGATTCTGGATTGGAATCGCCGGTTCGGCGGTTCTAGAAAGGTGGAACCGGAACCGGCCATTGTAAAAATGGTTACGGTTCCGGTTCCGGCGGTTCGACGAATATTTTTTTTTCAGCGACACGTGGCGCTCTGTGATTCGTCGATTTTCAAATTTTTAAAAATTTATCCCGCCGGTTCAACGGTTCGGAACCGGAACCGCCAGTTCGAAATCATTTTTTCTTTTTTATTTTGATTTAATTTCTTTCCGCCGGTTCGACGGTTCGGAACCGCCAGTTCCGATTAAAACCTTGAACCTGAACCGACCCATCGAAAAACATTTTCGATTCTGAACCGTGAACCGCCGGGCCGGTTCAGGTGCGGTTCTGGCGGTTCCGGTTCCAAATGGCCATCTCTACCTTCATGGTTGCACTTGAATCTCCAAACAACCGTGGTCGGTTCCCTTCTTTCTATTTCAACATTTTTTAAGATTTTTTTTTCTAAGGGACGGTCGATCTTATGCTTTATGGTCTTTGTTAATTGCAATCTAATAGGCTAAGAATCAGACTCATTTAGCTTAAAAGACTAGACTTAGGCCGAAATAAAAGTCGATTATATGTAACAGATCATAGTTAGACATCTTCTAATTGTAATAGGTCCAGACCTATTGAGCCAAAGCTTAATCTGATCCCGCCTATTTCCATCCTATATACAGTCTATGGAATAATTTATAAGTAATCATCTCTTTTTTGAAATAGAAATATAAATAGTGAGAAAGGAGGCTTCGTTTTTAAAAAAAAAAATAATTTTCGCGTTTTTCATGTATGTCAGATTGTCAGTCATATTTTTGTCGTTTACAAATTACGTGACAGTAAAAGTAATATTAGACCATCTCCAACCGAAAAACTCAAACTCAAACCCAAAATGCAGTAAATGTCACATCAAACACCATTTTTCTCCAACCGAAAACACTAAACTCAAACTCAAAAGAATATTATCAGCATATTCCTTTTTATCACAACTTTACAAACTTTTCAAATACTACCAAAATCTTTAACAAATTTACAATTTGAACCCTTTTTCAGAGAAAATAAATTATTATAAGATAATCAATTATTAAAAATACGAAAAATTATTAATTCATATTTATTAATTGAATAATTATTTAAACTATAAATTTATAATTTATTTAAAATTATTTAAATAATAAAGAAATTAAAAAAACATGATATTAAGATTATATTAAAACATATCAAATAAAATAAATTACTAAACATCTCAATAATAAAATTACATTACAACACACCAAATAATTAAACATCTCGTTAATAAAATTACATTACAACACACGAAATCTACTAAACAACTTAATAAAAAACATTCAACATATAAAAGTTATTGTTTTTTATGATGTTTTTTAATATTTCGTGTAATGTTATTGTTTTAGAAATTTTAATGTTTTTATGTCAATTCTTATTAATTGCGTATTTATTAATTAAATAATTTTTTAAATAATAAAATTAGAATTTATTAAAAATTATTTAAATAATAAAGAAATTAAAAAAACATCATTAAAATTATTTTAATTATATTAAAAAACATCATGAACATTATATATAATAGTATAATTTTTTATTATAATTTTATTATATATTCAGTTTTTAGGATAATTTTTATTTATATACTATATAAAACAAATAGGAAATCATGAATAAAATATAAAAATGTAAAATAAAATATAAAAGGTTAGATATATAAAATATAGAAAGGAAAAGGGTTGATTTGCAATTATAAAATGGGTTTGCAGTATGCTACAGTAAAAACCCAAATTTGGGTCGATAGAGGAGAGAGAAACACCAAAACGCAAAATGAGTTTGAAAATGGGTGTCGGTTGGAGGAGAAATACTGCAAATTTTGGGTTTGCGTTTGCGTTTGCGTCTCCACTGGAGATGGTCTTAGACCATACATTTGCTACCATCCAAATCAACTTTAAAAAATCTTTTGAATAATTATACTATCAATCTAACTTTTTCCTTTTTCAAATAATCAATCAACACATGTTCTTTATGTTCAACATAGCAGTTGGTTGATCATTCAATTTAAAAATTCTCAATTTTACATCAATATCATTCCACAAACTAGAAATTCTTGAATTTTGTAGGATTAAAAGTTGTTTGATTCTTAAAAAAAAAGCATTTTTGTTTCAGCTCCATCAACTTCAAGAATTAAAAAATATATATTGATTTGATTTATATCTGTTAATTGAAAAGATAAAAATAAAATACATGTAAAACGGAGCGAGAGAAATCTTGTTATGCGGGCTGGTGAGCTTCGCAAACCTTGAGCTCATGGAGCAGAGTTGAAACCAAACTACGAGCTCATATAATATACTACCTCCGTCCCATTTTAATTGGGCCTTTTCTTTTCGGCACGGAAATTAAGAGTTGTGAGTGTAGAATGAGTTAGTGGAATGAATATTTTATTGTTGTGTGTGTAAAAGTTGCCATTTTTGGAAAGGGGTCAATTTAATTGGGACGCCAAATTCGGTAAGTGGGCCTATTCTAGCGGGACGGAGGGAGTATTTATTTCTTTTTATACCTCGTAAGGTTATTTAAATATTTTATATTTATGATGTAGCCATCATTCTGAATATGTAATAAAATTGGTCATCTCCCATAGTCATATGTAATTGCCTGGCCAGCTAAATTCTTGTGTAACCTGTTTTACGTTTTCCGTTTATAATTCGTTCGCTAAATAACCTATTTCAAGACAATATATTTATATCGGTTGGAGATATTAAAAAAGAAAAATAAATCAAAAAATAATGAAAATAATATTTTCCGATAAATAATAAATAAATTTAGACCACAAATTACAAATATCTAAAAAAAAAATTTGATATAACATAAAGCAACAATTTTCATAATGGTGTATTGAAAGTGACGGGCCTACCTCAAATCCTCAATGATGGATTTAACCAGCCCGTTTTTGTTCTACAAAGATTGGTAAGGCCCGATATTCTTTCAATATAAAATATTATGTTTTTTTTTTAAATTTATGGGCCTTGGGCTAGACAAATAAATTATCAAAATCAAATAATATCATAATAGTTGTATGATTATACACATAAATTAATATATTTATTGTTGGTCCAGATCAGAGTACGTATAATGTGCAGCGGAAGTATTAAATTTGATAAATGTACTCTAACTTAGGCAGTTCAGCAAACTATCGACACCGTTTTCACTTAGCAGTTTTAGAAATACAGTTCAAGTTAGCCAGCATATTATTTTAACAGTTTTGCAGTTATGAGCAGTTAAAAGTTCACACACTTCAACACTTACGAGACAAGTGTTGAAGGCTTAAAGATATGCTCAAAAACTGTAAAGTGCGTAAGTAAATAAAGTTGTAAACGACACAGGATATTTATAGTGGTTCGGAGCCTTAAGTCCTACGTCCACTCTTCGGATATCTGATCTGGTAATTCACTAAGCAATGAAAATACACTCCTCACGATCTATAGCAGTTGCTGTAGAAACCTCCGTCCACAGCACAAAGGATCACTCGCCCACGCAGCTGTACTTCACTCATTCTTCAGTCCGTCGAAGGCTACGCGTCTTCTCTGTGGATCGGCTCGAAGATGGACTGAGGACAAACCTCCCTTTTCCTCCTTCGGTAGGTTGGACGGTTGAGTTCTTCCCAGAACTTTCACAGTTTGGCAGTTGCCCGTAATAACCTACTCTTCCTTTGCAAGAGCAAGCTGCTATTGTTGGTCCCTAAGATCAGAGTCGTCGTGGTAATGAAAAAACACACACACGAAATGCAGCGGAAGAATAAAACGTTCACTTGCAATTTAGATTATTTTCAAAGAGGGTTTAGGTCAACTTTACTTAGGTTTTCTTTCAGTTATACGCTAGCAACTCCGTTTCTAGGTTTCAAATCACAGTTGTACAAAAATCAATAGAACAGTAAGCAAAGTAATGACACAGTGTTTATAGTGGTTCGATCGAATGATCTACGTCCACTTCTTAGCCGAATCGCTAAGAATTTCACTAAGAAAGTATACGGTGTACAAAGATTCGCCTTTCCAGTAAAGCAGACAGTTAACTTTCGGACTGGCTACTTCACGGCTATCCTCCGATACTCCGAACTTCTCAGGTGTAGCTCCGGCTGATTCAAGGGCGCACCTTCGTCAAACTCGCCTTTACTACTTTTGGAAGATTTATAGATCCTTCCGAACTCTCCTTCAGTTGCGGCTAGATGCCCGTCTTAATCAATTCCTTTTTAGAGAATTGATTGCTGGATGTTTCCAATAAAGGAAGGTATCCCAATGATTGAAGATTCTTGAACAAAGTCAAGGAATCTCCTCAAATGAGTGTCAGATATTCAATGGGGACACTCTGGTTGTTGAAGGCTTTGAATGTTTTTCGATTGTAGCTTTCAACTGACTGCTCTCAAGCTTTTTGCTTTTTGTCTTAGGAATCTCGAGTTTGAGTTAGTGTGTATGAATGAGCAGTAGTCTTTTCTCCCTTTTTGACTTGTCTTTTATACCTGGAGATTCAAAACTTGAATCTCCATGTCCGTTAGACACAACGGATCTTTCCTCCAAAAGTGGATAGACTTTCACCAACTTTTTCTGACTTCGTACAGGCTTTCCGACCTACTTCTGACAGGTCTAGTCCTCGCGCATTGGTTGGTCAGAACGATGGTGTAGCAGCCGTTTTGTTGTCTTTGCTTTGCTGAGCTTCTCTGGAACGATCTGCTTGTTTTCTTTAGCACTCTGCTAGATGGACTGCTGTCTGCGTAACAGTTGCTCTTTGGATTCCTTTGACTCCAGATTGCTAATGCCTTTAGCAATCTGCATTGTGTTAGCAAATGCTGATTCCTCAGCAATCTGCTACCACTAGTCTTCTTCTTCTTTAGCATTCTCTGGTGTTTGCTGGAAGTGCTTCTAGCAACCTATTGTATTACAACTCAATATTCACCCTATACAGGACATTACAGGGGTTGCTAGACTATGCTAAAGTTCAGCAATGATCGACCATCTACTAAGGTTTGATCCAACAACCTTTTACAATATAGTCCTGAGGGAGATTCAGGAATAATTTCCCAACAATTTCCCCCTTTTTGGTGCGATCAAAGCTTACTAATGATTGCTGAGACTTAGCAGAGTAAAATTCTGAGTTACAAGGAGAATTGCTAGACAAACTATCTTAGAATCTTACTAGCTTTAAAATTCCCCCTCAAAATATGCTGGGAAATATTCTCGCTCAATAAAGCATAAATAAATGCTGCAAAGAAAATATGCTAGAAATCCTAGCATTTTAAGAACAACAGACATTTACTAACCAATCAGCAACCATTTAGAACATAGCACCACATTCAAATTTGTTGAATACATGAAGAGTGTATGTCAACTAATGTACGCACACGGAAAATCAAAAGTGGACAATGAGATTTTGTCACGAATCTGATGATTTCATATATGATTTTGAAAATATGAGTACAATGAAATCACTCAGAGACAACAGAAAAGGTAGAATCAGGACAAAATGTGAGCTAGAGAGATAGACGACCTTAGCTCTGGGCATCAGGTGGAGGTTTTGGCTTTTCAAGGGCATCAATCCTTTTCATTGTCAAGGCCATGAGTTTCTCCATACGTGCTTGATGGTCCGCTCTCTGCTTTGCTTCTATCTCCATCCTCTTCTCCAGCATGGCCTGTAAGAATTCCCTTTCTTTCCGCTCCAGCTTTGCTTCCTATGCTTTAATCCTTGCCTCCTCAGCAATCCTTTGTTCTTCCCCCTCTTTGAGCGCATCCAAAACAGAGGTGGAAAATGATTTGTGCTCATCAAGATCCACTTTAAGAGTCACCACACTTGTCTGTACCGTAGAGACGGCTTCTTCCACGTGCGTGATCTTCTTCTTAACCTGACGAACCTTTTGGTGAACCTCGGTAACAGAGGTTTGAACTTCAGAAACTGCTCCTCGCACATCAGCAACCTCCTTCCGGACCTCTTCAACTGCATTGGCTTGCTGGATGTCACGTTGGTGTAACGCTGTGTTGATCAAGGAAACCACGTAGGAATGGAGTCGTCGTGGTAATGAAAAAACACACACACGAAATACAGCGGAAGAATAAAACGTTCACTTGTACTTTAGATTATTTTCAAAGAGGGTTTAGGTCAACTTTACTTAGGTTTTCTTTCAGTTATACGCTAGCAATTCCGTTGCTAGGTTTCAAATCACAGTTGTACGAAAATCAATAGAACAGTAAGCAAAGTAATGACACAGTGTTTATAGTGGTTCGATTGAATGATCTACGTCCACTCCTTAGCCGAATCGCTAAGAATTTCACTAAGAAAGTATACGGTGTACAAAGATTCACCTTTCCAGTAAAGCAGACAGTGAACTTTCGGACTGGCTACTTCACGGCTATCCTCCAATACTCCGAACATCTCAGGTGTAGCCCCGGCTGAGTCAAGGGCGCACCTTTGTCAAACTCGCCTTTACTACTTTTGGAAGATTTATAGTTCCTTCTGAACTCTCCTTCAGTTGCGGCTAGATGCCCGTCTTAATCAATTCCTTTTCAGAGAATTGATTGCTGGATGCTTCCAATAAAGGAAGATATCCCAATGATTGAAGATTCTTGAACAAAGTCAAGGAATCTCCTCAAATGAGTGTCAGATATTCAATGGGGACACTCTGGTTGTTGAAGGCTTTGAATGTTTTTCGATTGTAGCTTTCAACTGACTGCTCTCAAGCTTTTTGCTTTTTGTCTTAGGAATCTTGAGTGTGAGTTAGTGTGTATGAATGAGCAGTAGTCTTTTCTCCCTTTTTGACTTGTCTTTTATACCTGGAGATTCAAAACATGAATCTCCATGTCCGTTAGACACAACGGATCTTTCGTCCAAAAGTGGATAGACTTTCACCAACTTTTTCTGACTTCGTACAGGCTTTCCGACCTACTTCTGACAGGTCTAGTCCTCGCGCATTGGTTGGTCAGAACGACTGTGTAGCAGCCGTTTTGTTGTCTTTGCTTTGCTGAGCTTCTCTGGAACGATCTGCTAGTTTTCTTTAGCACTCTGCTAGATGGACTGCTGTCTGCGTAGTAGTTGCTCTTCAGATTCCTTTGACTCCGGATTGCTAATGCCTTTAGCAATCTGCATTGTGTTAGCAAATGCTGATTCCTCAGCAATCTGCTACCACTAGTCTTCTTCTTCTTTAGCATTCTCTGGTGTTTGCTGGAAGTGCTTCTTGCAACCTATTGTATTACAACTCAATATTCACCCTATACAGGACATTACAGGAGTTGCTAGACTATGCTAAAGTTCAGCAATGATCGACCATCTACTAATGTTTGATCCAACAAAACCTTTTACAATATAGTCTTATGGGAGATTCAGGAATAATTTCCCAACAAGGCTGGGGGTATCAGGAATAACCATTTCAGTCCCTGTTGCTATGGTAGGATTCGCACCATCTCCACCATCTACTATCATCTCAGCAGACTCTGGAATCGAAACCTCAAGACCTTGAGTGTTTGCTTCCTCTGTAGTTGGGTTAGCAGGTTCCTCAGCAACTTCTTCGATCGAAATTTGCATCGAATCTCCCACCATATTTTGATTTGAATCCAGAGCAGAATCATAAGCTTCTGGAGCTTGGAGTGAGGCAGCAACTTGGTTAAAACCTTTGTGAAGTGTAACCATTTCAGTAAAGCGTAGTCTTTTGGCTTCTTCTTCCTTAGCTTGTTCAATAGCTGCCAGCTCCTTGCTTCGTACTCGCATCTTCTCCTCATATGCGGCTTTTCGTTTCTGATAGGCAACAACAACAAGCCTTTGACGTTTGGTTAACTGCATATATGCTGCAGAGCGTTCATCCCGAGCGAACGCTGAATGAGGCAGCGACAAGGATGCATAAAACAGTCTATGAGCACGAATGACTTTCAATTTCTCCAACACCTGTTTATCTGAGAACTACTTCGTACAAGGAGGTTGATCCATCCAATCATTCGCCCAAGCTTCCTCTTCACGCCAAAAGTTTAAGCCTTGCATGGAATGATTATCATCCTCTCTTCAAAGCATAACTCGTGCATTATATAGTCATAGATTTTCCATCGCAGGAGCTCTTTTCCAAGCAGCTTGCCTTCGTCGGTTGTTTCATCTATTTCAACATAGAATACCTCAGCGATGTCCCTCTTGACTTCCTCATTGACAAATGTCATGATCTCATCACCCCAATCATAGAGATCAGCATTTAATTCGTCATCGAGGGAGACAGCTACGCACCATTGAGCTACCCTCTTCGAGCGAAAGAGTTTAGCAGGCAATCCATGATATGGAATCCTTAGTACTTCATTTTTGGTAGTGGGAAACTGTTGGAGAATTTTGGCATCAAATACCTCACCGGATTCTCCTTCTGAGTCGGAGCCTGAAGAACATGTGGATTCAATCAAATCTCCAGCAGATGAGATTTCATCCTCCATTCTTTCCTCTGCTTGTGTGTTGTCAGCAGTAACGACAGGTGTCTCCTTAGCAACAGTGACTCCCTCAGCAGATTCCACAATCATTTCCTCAGTGGCAGCAGACCCTTCAGCATGTCTCGTAGCCACTTCTTCAGCAGAAGGTCCTTCAACGGATACACGAATTTCTTCCTCAGCGGAGGGTTTCTCAGCAGAGACAGTCGTATCTTCGATCTGCTTTTCGGCTCCTGATGACTCAACATTCTTATCTCTGGGGGGCATGACATCCTCCACTCTATGCGGCACGATCTCTTCTGAGCTACTGCCGTGGCTGGGTCCTTCAACTAGTTCGCGAAATTGAACCTTTGTCCCTCTGGAGTGCTCTTTCGCATTGAATGCGCCAGATTGAAGTAGCTCAGTAAACTCCGCATCGGACATAGCTTCCTCTCCGGGTACAATCTTTTCATTATTATCGACTTCAACAAGGATAAGTACACTCTCCTGCGCTTTTCCTTTCTCAGCAGTGTCAACTGCTGACTTGCTTTTCTTTGCTGCTTTGTCCAATGTCTCAGCAGCTTCCTTGTCCACTGTCTTACCAATAGTTCTCTTCCGAGCCTCACGCTCATCATGAGATTGTTTGACTTGTTCAAAATTTCGATCTTTGGCCTCAAATGTGATTCTGTCAACTTCCTACCTTTACTGTTTGGTCTCAACTATCTTATTCTCAATGTCTCGTTTCTTCTTGGTTGCCCTTATACCTTTAAGACGATCCTCAAGACACTTAGAAGACAAATGAGTGTTGTCCATCTTCTCCTTCTCAGCAGCCTGCTCAGCATAAGCTTTCTTCCTAGCTTCTTCCATCGCTGCTGCTTTCTTTTCAGCTTCCTGGAGATCAGTAGTCTTGAAGAGACGTTTACGAGTCCTCTTCCTCCTAGTGGTTGCAACCTCTGTTGTCTGCCCCGTTGGAATTGGTTGGGCAATCTGACCCAGAATGAGTGTCGATTGCTTGGAAGCTTTCTTGGCCATGATTTCGTCTATCTTCTCAGTTGGCAGATCACCAAGCTCCACAATCTCCTCAAGTTGCTGAAAGCACTGCTCTGTTTCAGCATTCTTGGTCAGCGCGGCAACTTCCGAACGGTCAAAGGAGAAGCTTGCTGCAACACTTGTTGTCCCAAGGAGCGTTCATCCACCTCTTCATCGGAAGTAGGCTTGTCAGCATCCACATTTGACTTGCCTGTCAATTTCCTTGGTTTCTTAAAACCAAGGGGGTTGGCTTCCTTCTTCGTTATAGGGATGAAGTAAGTAGAGAGCAACTTCACACCCTGATCAACCTTCTTGGTCGGCAGGATAATCACCAAAAAATTGCTTATCTTCAATCCAAAGTTGATATTCGAAGAGAATGTCCCATCTACTGACATATGATCGTTCTTTCTTGCATGCTCTGCCCATCGCTAACAAAAGAACTTAGCCCAATTTCCCTTCACCTTGTCTATGAGGGCCATCATAACTGCATATTTCTTGGCAGAGAGTTCTGAATATGATCCAGCATCACACTGGAACATTTTGATAACCAACTCAGCGAGGATTTTAAATTCCTCCTTCAAGGTGTTGATGGGGATGGCTACTCTAAACGATATAGTCTGCCCTTTCCTATCCTTCAGATCACCTGGCTTTTTCCACAAATTCCATCTCCTCTCCATCTCCGCTATATCATTCACCTTGTATTGAGATATACGTTCTCCATGATTTCGAAGTCCAAATATCTTAGCAAGAAACTCTGCATTCACTTCAATTATATTTCCATAGACACAGGTTTTGAACGATTTTCCATCATCATTCATCACAGCCCTAGCATAAAATTCCGATACCATGTGCAGAGCAGATAAATATTTGATTACCTGCTCGCTATCTAGGATTTCCATTATCCAGTCTGGAATGTGGGCAGGAGCGAGAGGCAGGTACAAAATCCGGTCCTTCATGATTTGAGCTAACCACCTCTGTTCCTTAGTGTGGCCGGACTGCTCCTTCTTCCGAGCCAATATCACAAGTTGACCATAAGGGATTGTGTCATTGATGTCCTCCTTCTTCACTATTCCCGTGAATCCCGGAGTATGTCGTTCATGCAGGGGCGAACTAGAGATGGGTGGAAAATTATAGATGGGGCTGTACTGGTTTCGGAACGACGGCTATCGGAGATAGACTTCTGGGTTGACGAAGATTCAGGGTTGGTAGCCATTTTGCGGAAAGATCTCGGGTATGATTGAGAGATTTTAGAAGTAGCGTAAAGAGATGAAGGCTTGAGGGTTCAAGAGTTAGGGATTTTGTTCTGGGTTTCGAAGAAAAGAGATATGAACTGTGAGGAAGGTTTAAGTTTATACCTTTGGTTGAAGACCCAACGGTTGAGGGAATTTCTGTGAAAGATTAGATCGACGGTTCAGGATTATCACGTCCTTTCGTATGGCCTTCCACGCTTCCGAGAAAGAACTCGAGTGCATATGACGTGGAGCCTTCTCACTTGACGCAACCATCTGCGTGCATTAAATGCACCCTATCGAGTTGCATCGAGTTTGAATTTGAATCTTCCCGCCTCGATCTTTGAAATTGCTAAGACCATTGACTCAGCAGATTGACAGTGTGGACAGCAGCCGGTACTATAGCTTAGCATCCACAGACTACCAAAATAAAATGTGCTATCTTCCTCTTCCTGGATTAGTCAGCATACTTCAAAAAATGTGCTGGGACTCAGCATTCAAAATAATAATAAGTATCTCGAGCCTTTCGTTGACTTGACCACCTTTCGTCACTGCTGATTTGATTAGACCTTCCATGCACACTTGTCGATTCCTCTTCTCACGACGCTTCGAATTACAAGAGATGAAATGAATCGTTGTGATCTTCTGAAAGATTTTACGGCCAGTCATTATGAGGGAATAGGATCATTATTCCCCTTATAAATACCACGCTTGGTGATGACCTCCATATTCACACTTCTCCTTTCAACTCTCTCTCTTCCTTGCAATCTTTCAATCAAAAAGAACTTCGTCTGCAACCATGTATTCACCACAGGGAATCGATATCAGGAGGAACGCTTGGTGATGACCTCCATCTTCACACTTCTCCTTTCAACTCTCTCTCTCTTCTTTGCAATCTTCCAATCAAAAAGAACTTCGTCTGCAACCATGTATTCACCACAGGGAATTGATATCAGGAGGAAGCAAATATTCAACGAGTCAGACTTGTACACAGAGTATGAGTCTGACTATATGGTGGCCGAGGAGGTGATGTCCGCCGTCGGCCAAAATGGGCTTGAGCAGTTCGTCTGCTCCACCCCTCACCACTTCCAAGAGGCTCACCTCCAGGAATTCCTGCGCACCTGTGTGCAGGAGGAAGGCGCCATCTATGGTGTCTTCCAAGGGAAGCTTGTCCGCTGGACACCCGCTTCCTTCGCTCGGAACTTTGGCCTTCGTCGGGGTCCTTTATCAGTTTTGGACTACCGTACAGGGGAGACGACACCCGAGTGGTCGTCATGGGAGATGTGGAGGCATTCTCCCTTATTCGAGTTCAACCCGACTACTTCTGCTACCGGGCTTCGGACTCCATACTGGGTGATGTTCCGCATCATCCATAACATGATCATTGGCTACGACGAGGATGACTCCTCCTTCTCCTGTGAGGTCTGGAGGGCCATGATGGCCATGGACGATGGGACAGAGGTAGACTGGGCAACCTTCATCTTTGAGGGCGTCCGGGACTGCGTCGCCTTCTATCCTTTAGCGCCCCTCCCGTGTGGCATGCAGTGATACGTGCGTAAAATGACCTATATTTTGATGTGTGCACATGCTTGTTTGTGGCTATTTTACTCCTGTATCATATGTTTTTGTCGTATTTTGGTTGTGTTTTCGTGTTTTGTGTGTTTGATTTGTGTAGGATATGTTTTGGGCATAAACGAGCATTTTTGGTGGAGTTTTGGAGGAAAATCGCACGTGTTTGGAGTTTGGAGAGCTCGACCGGCCGAGCGGGTGCAGGACTGGCCGAGCGGGGCTTCCAGAGGGCTCGAACGGCCGAGCAGGAGCAGGACCGGCCGAGCGAGCTCGAACGGCCGAGCCAACTTCGACCGGCCGAGCTAGGCCGAGCAGAGAGCAGGCTCGGCCGAGCCAGCTTCGATCGGCCGAGCCTGGGCGGTTTTCTCCTGATTTGTGGCGGTTTCCAACTTCGACCGGGCGATCCGAGGCCCTGTTTGCTCATTATAAAAGGGGGAAAAACGGTTATTTTCATAACTTTTCATAACATTAAAATAACCACCTCCTAAATTCTCTCTACGATTCCATTTCCATCTCTTCCAAAACCTATCACAGAGCTTAAATCACCAATCCTTAGAAGAGAAGTGAAGATTCAAGGTGGTAGATCAAGGCATACAAATCCAATTGGGGAAGATTCTAATCTCTACTTTTCAAATTGTAATGGATGTAATTGAATTCAACTTTGTATTTGTACATTTGAAAGGTATGATGTTCTAATTCATTTTGGATGTTGATTTGAGTAAGGATGCATGATCATTTGGTTTGAGAATTGTTTGTTTACTTTCCTTTGAGAGCTTGAATTGCACTAGAAATTGTTCCTTACCTCCTAGGTGTAGGTAATGGCCAGCGTAGGAGGTAGTTGATGTGAACGCTGCAGCCAATACGCGGGCAGAATCGTCGTGAATAGTGTAGATTCATACGATTTTAGTTCCAATCCATGTGCGGTGCTAGGTCGTAGGGCAATAATTGACGAACTATTTGGAGTGGTCTAGGGCTTAATAACATGATGGTTTGCAACTCTTAGATCATCAACCGTTAGCTCGCCGTGACAAGGGGTTAATGAGTGTAGGGTCGATTGCTCAATCTCCTAGGGATTAAAATGTGTTTACATCAATGATTAACCTAATTTGATTGCATCTACACTCATATCAACATCCTATCTTCCTAATTTGAGAATTTGATTGTCTTGGTTTACCGATTTGTGGAAAAAATTGATCAATTGATAATTGTTTGTTTAATTCAATGTTTGTCATATATTGTTAGAATAGGTTTAAATTGAATGCTTAGATTGTTAGAAATTACTCAACGATTGAATCATGCCTAGCTATAGGACTTTGCTATAGTATCTCGGTATTCTAGCGGGCGAAGCGGGGAAGGACCTGGATTTGACAAATATTATTCTTGTGTAGTTAGAGGTTTAATTTGATTGAACTTTTAGCCGCATCAAGTTTTGGCGCCGTTGCTGGGGACTTCATTTAGTAGGTTGCTAGATATTGGGGGAAAAGTGAAGCTTGTAGGCTAGGTGTTTGTGTTTTTGCTTGTGTGAACTTTTTGTCTATAGCTAGTTGTTTGATAGCTGTTTTTCTTTTGTTTGATCAAGTTGTTTTGGTTTGGTAATTGGTTCTTTTCTGTGGAGGTGTAGGTGGTGTAGATAACAAGGACCAAAGTACGGTTGTTCTAAGTGGAAGCTACAATGGAGAATCAAAGAGGAGTGAATGCGGAGAGAATTGAGGAGCTTGAAAGGCAATTAGAGGTGATGAGAGCCAAAATCATGGAAAGACAAAGACCACAAAGGCCACTCCGGACGGTATTTGAGAAGATGAGGGAAAGTAGCTATCAATGGAGAGAAGTTAGAATGAAAAAGGAAGACGACTATCCGAAGGAGGTGAATTTTGTAAATCAAAGGTGGGGGAATGATCAATGGAACTCTCAAGATGAGTATGGTGAGATGTATACAAATTCTTTTCATTATTCTTCGCCGACATATCATTACAATGGTTGGAATCAATTAGTGGGTAATGTAAATGTCGATTATGAAAGTTGGAAGGCTCCTATTAGAGGAAAAAGGGTTGATACAGTGCATATGAACACGGAAGGAGAAAAGAATTTTGAAAAAGGCGATGAGATATTTGAAGAAATTCAAGCACAACTCTCAACCATTGCTAAACATTTAATTGAAAAAGAGCAAGAAAAGATAGAGAACGTGAAGGAAGAAGAAATAGTGGAGGTCCAAAAAGATGAATCGGAGAAGGAAATGGAGGTGTTACTTCAAGAGGATGAGGTAAATGAAGACATTGAGGAGCTAGAGCAATTCTTGGAATACATGGAGAAGAGTGAGAGTAAGATGCCTTCACCGGAAGAAATGCGAAATGAACCGACCATTGTAAGTTTTTTGGAAGATGAGAGATTGATAAATAACGAGGAATGTGATGGAAGGTTTGAGGATCCAACGGAGGAAGAGCTAAAAAGTGAACTAACTATTGTTGTCGCGGGAGTTGAGAAGGATCTTATCATTCACCCGGTTCAAAATTTGGAGGAACGAATTGATGAATTTCTTGTAGTGGTGATTCATTTGGATGATGGCTCAGAGATAAAATCAACTAAGGGAGCATCACCTTTGCCATTCATGATTCTTGAGATATTCACACCTATTTGGAAGGATGAGAGAGGCATTAGGAAGAACATGTTGAACAAGTTGCTCCCGAGAAAATGCCGAACAAGGGAGAAAGGTATCTTGAAAATACATAAGGTTTTTGACAACGGATAATTTGGTAAGATCGTCTAGCTACCGACGTTAAGGAAGCGCTTGTTGGGAGGCAACCCAACCGTTTTTCTTTTATTTGTTTTAAATTCTTGCCTAGATAGTGCAAATAATGTTTCTTGTTTGTTTGATTGATCAGTTGATTTACATGTGCTAGGGGATTGTTTGGAGCATGAGTGATTGACTATCGTCTTCTATTATATAAACTTAGTCTAACTTGACTAAGTTTGGGGGAAATGTGCCGGCCGCCGGTTTCGGTTTATTCTTCTCATTTCTTACCCCTTTATCTTCTTAAGTGATTTAGTTTGTTTGATTTTCTTTGTAGGGAACGTTGGAAGGATAGGGTGGAGTGATGACGCACCGCCTACCTTTTAGCAAACTTAGTCTCACTTGACTAAGTTTGGGGGGAAAAGTCGGTAGTCGGTGCTCTGGTTTATTCTCTTCTCTATATCTTTATCTTTACTACTATGTTCTCTTTAGTTTAGTTTAGATTAGTATTGAATAATGATTTGGAATTTCGATTGGGTTGTATTATGATTTACCTCTACTATGGTTTTGGATTTGGTTTGAATGATGATTTGGATGATTTTATATGATGTATGGATGGAATCTTTTGACAAGCTTACGTGTGTTTTACTCTTTCTATTTGGTTTTGGTATGTGGATGTGTAATGGTTCGGAATGAATGGTGGAACTAGTGGATATTGCTTTATTTTTGTTGATGTTTGGATTGTGGAAGTCGGTGGAAATGAGAGCTTTATTGGTTTGTTTTATGCTCAATAGTTTGGTGGTGTTTGTGTTGATCTTTGAGTAGGTACAAATAAGGTCTTGGAGAGCGGTTTGATCGTGTGTGCCGATGGGTAACGCTTTCTATCGTTCCTTCTACCAATTAGATTCATTACATTGTGTTATGGCATGTAGATTGTTGTTAGGATTGTTGAGTGCTTGTGTGTGTGTGATGAACCTAAATGAGGCTTGAGATTTAATCATGATTTACTTAGTGAAGTTTGATGTCTACCTCAACTTATGATAGGACGGAATCTAGTTTTCAAAGCATGTTTTAAGTTTAACTTTTGAATTGCTGGGTTTTGTATGTGGTTAATGCATAGGACTTGACAAAAAGCTGTGAGGTTTGAGCCATGATATTGTCATATCTATTTCGATTGTGAGTGGCAAGATTGAGAGCACGAGATCTAGAACTTGCATCCGTTCTCTATCTATTGGCATGAGTGTGTAACTAGAAAATGATCTTAGGCCATCGATTCTTAGTCCTACCTTTCACACCGGGAGTATAAGGTGGTTATTATCATGATTTTGCCTTTCTTATCTTTGACCCCCGTGATTGAGCTTTATTTGGTGAATCTTCTTTGATATGATTAGGACCATATTGGGGGGAAAGAGTGTATGAGGGTGAATACGGTGATGAGAGTTGGGTCGGGAATTGATTGAATGAATATTGATGGGAAATGTTGAGGCATGAAAGAGATGAAATAAAGGATTGTTGTTGATCTTAGAAAAAATGAGCACCTACACAATTTTGGTGCAAGTATTTGGGAAAAGAGGCACCGACAAAATGAAAGAATGATGGTGTATTTAAAAAAGATGAAAAAGAAAAGAAAAGAGAAAAGGAGAGAAAAAAAAGAAAAAAGAAAAGAAAAAAAAAGTGAGTTGTGAAATGAATAAGCCTCGGGGTTTGTAGTGGTTCGAAAAGAACAAGTTTGGGGGTTTTGGAAAATTGAGGAGTTTAGTCACTTTGGCCCAAAACCACCCACCGTTTAGTTAGCCACGTTACAACCCGTGAAAAGACCTTTTTGATTCTAGAAACTAACTCGTTGTAGTATAGAGGTGAGAATGGTTGCAAGCCTATGGAAATCAAGCTCGATATCTTGTGATTGTGTGAAATCTCATCATCCCTAAACACGTGAGGGAGTGCTTTCGTTTCTTGTATCCATTGTTGATGAGTGGTTCATGTCCTTAGCATTAACCGTGTTACAAAGTTAGGTGATAATCTTGTTTTACTTGAACATGCTAAGATAACTTTGATGAGCTATGAGGTATTGCATGAGGTAGATTAATAACTTTACTTGTTTTGATTGAGGACAATCAAAGGTTTAAGTTTGGGGGATTATGATACGTGCGTAAAATGACCTATATTTTGATGTGTGCACATGCTTGTTTGTGGCTATTTTACTCCCGTATCATATGTTTTTGTCGTATTTTGGTTGTGTTTTCGTGTTTTGTGTGTTTGATTTGTGTAGGATAGGTTTTGGGCATAAACGAGCATTTTTTGGAGGAAAATCGCACGTGTTTGGAGTTTGGAGAGCTCGACCGGCCGAGCGGGTGCAGGACCGGCCGAGCGGGGCTTCCAGAGGGCTTGAACGGCCGAGCAGGAGCAGGACCGGCCGAGCGAAGGTTCAGAAGGGTCCAGAGGGCTCGACCGGCCGAGCTAGGCCGAGCAGAGAGCAGGCTCGGCCGAGCCAGCTTCGATCGGCCGAGCCTGGGCGGTTTTCTCCTGATTTGTGGCGGTTTCCAACTTCGACCGGGCGATCCGAGGCCCTGTTTGCTCATTATAAAAGGGGGAAAAACGGTTATTTTCATAACTTTTCATAACATTAAAATAACCACATCCTAAATTCTCTCTACGATTCCATTTCCATCTCTTCCAAAACCTATCACAGAGCTTAAATCACCAATCCTTAGAAGAGAAGTGAAGATTCAAGGTGGTAGATCAAGGCATACAAATCCAATTGGGGAAGATTCTAATCTCTACTTTTCAAATTGTAATGGATGTAATTGAATTCAACTTTGTATTTGTACATTTGAAAGGTATGATGTTCTAATTCATTTTGGATGTTGATTTGAGTAAGGATGCATGATCATTTGGTTTGAGAATTGTTTGTTTACTTTCCTTTGAGAGCTTGAATTGCACTAGAACTTGTTCCTTACCTCCTAGGTGTAGGTAATGGCCAGCGTAGGAGGTAGTTGATGTGAACGCTGCAGCCAATACGCGGGCGGAATCGTCGTGAATAGTGTAGATTCATACGATTTTAGTTCCAATCCATGTGCGGTGCTAGGTCGTAGGGCAATAATTGACGAACTATTTGGAGTGGTCTAGGGCTTAATACGTGATGGTTTGCAAGTCTTAGATCATCAATCGTTAGCTCGCCGTGACAAGGGGTTAACGAGTGTAGGGTCGATTGCTCAATCTCCTAGGGATTAAAATGTGTTTACATCAATGATTAACCTAATTTTATTGCATCTACACTCATATCAACATCCTATCTTCCTAATTTGAGAATTTGATTGTCTTGGTTTACTGATTTGTGGAAAGAATTGATCAATTGATGATTGTTTGTTTAATTCAATGTTTGTCATATATTGTTAGAATAGGTTTAAATTGAATGCTTAGATTGTTAGAAATTACTCAACGATTGAATCATGCCTAGCTATAGGACTTTGCTATAGTATCTCGGTATTCTAGCGGGCGAAGCGGGGAAGGACCTGGATTTGACAAATATTATTCTTGTGTAGTTAGAGGTTTAATTTGATTGAACTTTTAGCCGCATCATGCAGCTAAGTTGGTTACTTGAACAAGAGATTCCAGAAATAGCCGTAGGTCGCTCCAACCTGAGGGAAACTAACTTCTTTCCCTTCAGGCCTCGCTCCCCCTACTGAAGTCGCTGTAAACCCCCCTTTTTTATGAATGTAAAAATGTTTTTTTTTAATGAAAATATGTTTTCTTCAATTGCGATGAGCTTATCTTCTGCATCTCTCATGCATTCACTTCATAAACTTCAGCAGATCAACTTAACAGATTTTTAATAACTCCTCCGAGCAATAATAACATATTAAAATGTTAAGACTCAAGAACCATTGAACTTTGGCTTGTCCCATCTACTGAGCAGATCCACCATCTCAGCTGATCATCTAACAAGGATTCTCCATTTACTGCTGTTAATCTAGCAAACTTCTCTTCAGCAAATATACTCAGCAACAAGTAAGCATAAGATGAGATATGTTTTTCACATTTCCTCCAGAAATCTAAGAATTCCAGAAAGAATGAGAATAGCATTTCATTCATCAGCATCATCTAACTCCATAAGACCCAACTTGATACATAATTCCTTGAATCTTATCTCTGCTAGAGGCTTGGTAAGTATATCAACAATCTGATCCTCCGTGCAAATATATAGAACATCAATATCCTTCTTCTCTTGATGATCACGAATAAAATGATGTCGGATATCAATGTGCTTTGTTCTTGAATGATGCACAGGGTTCTTCGTGATGCACATAGCACTATTGTTGTCGCAGTATATTGGCAGACACTCAGGAAGAATACCATAATCCTGCATTTGTTGCCGAATCCATAAAATTTGCGAACAACAGCTAGCAGCAGCTACGTACTCTGCTTCGGTAGTCGACGTGGCTACCGAATGCTGCTTTTTGCTAAACCAGCTGATCAGCTTGTGCCCAAGAAATTGACAAGTGCCGCTGGTGCTTTTCCAATCAATTTTGCATCCTCAAAAGTCAGAGTTTGAGTAACAACTTAGAGTCAGACTACCGGCTCTTGGATACCAAATCCCCAGACCTTCTGTGCACTTCAAATATCTAAAAATTCGCTTCGCAGTATCTAGATGCATCTTATTGGGGTTGGCCTGATATCTTGCACATAATCCAACTGCAAATGAGATATCCGGTCCGCTGGCAGTGAGATATAGCCGAGAACTGATAATTCCGCAATAAAGAGTAGGGTTCACAACTTCCCCTTCTTTCTCAAGAGCTGCTATGCACGTAGTTCTGATGGGAATCCGCAGACTCTTGGTTTTCTCTGGACAATACTTCGCAATTAAATCACGTGTGTACTTCCTTTGATGAATGAAAATCCTTTCGCTGGATTGTTGAACTTGAAGTCCAAGGAAGTACGACATCTTCCCCATCATACTCATTTGAAAATTACTCGTCATGAGCTTGGAGAACTTGTCACAGAGATCTTGATTCTTTGAACAAAAAATGATATCATCTACATAAATTTGAACAAGTAGAATGTTCCCTTCATCTTCAATGCGAAAGAGAGTCTGATCAATCCTCCCTTTCTTGAAGCCATTGTCGAGTAGAAACTTAGATAAAGTTCCATACCAAGCTTGTGGTTCTTGTTTCAAGCCGTATAAGGCTTTCCTTAGCCTGTATACTTGGTTACCATGCTCAAATCCTGGTGGTTGCTCAACATAGACTTCTTCCTTAAGCTCACCATTCAGAAATGCGCTCTAAACATCCATTTGCATAACTGAGAATTCATGATGTGCAGCATATGCAAGGAACAACCTTATTGCTTCCAGTCGAGCTACCGGAGCAAACGTCTCATCATAGTCAATGCCCTCGCATTGTCTATATCCCTTGGCTACAAGATGCGCTTTATTTCTAACAACCATGCCTGATTCATCCTTCTTGTTCTTGAGCACCAGCTTGGTGCCAATAACGTTCTGATGCTCTGGTCTATCTACCAGATCCCAAACGTGATTGCGAGTGAATTCAGCAAGCTCCTTTTGCATAGCGTTCACCCAATCTAGATCTCGTAGAGCATCCTCTACCTTGGTTGGCTCCTCATTTGATAAATAGCAGGCAAGCATCGCATTTCCTTGTCTTGTCAGGATAGGATCATTGATGTTTCCAAGAACGTCTTCAAGAGAATGAGCGCGCAACCATGCTGGTCTAACTGGTCCTCCAACATTTCCTTCCCTTGCTCGATCATTGTCTGCTACAACGTTCTCCTCAACACCCGCCTGGTGCACAGCATCTGGATTGTCAGCAGCATGTTTATCAGCAACTGGAACTTCTTCAGCAACCGGTACTTCAGCAACTGGAATTTTTGCTACAGGATCTTCATGAACAAGAACCTCTTCAGCAGGTACCTCAGCAGCTCATCTGCCAAGATCATCAGCAGCACCTACTCTTTCAGCAGCGGGATGAGAATTTGAGATCTCCTCACCTTCATCATCGAACAAATCTAAAATATCTGGATTATCATTGAGATGTTGGGATGTGCCCTCAGCATGATCATTTGCATCACTGGCCTGATCAGCAGTCTGGTAACCTGCTGAGTGCGTCGGGATCTGGTTGCAATCACTCATAGACTTAGTCAGGTCAATGCGTAAGTTTTCGAAAGAATTCAGAATCGATTGACCATGGACATCATTAGCCTCATGATTGTTATCCCTTGTCTCTTTTATTGCTCTGCGCACTAAGATAGAATCATAAAAAATAACATTGCATGTTATTTCCACAATTCCGGTTGTCTTGTTTAACACTCTATAGCCTTTGAGAGTGGGATGACCATATCCAAGAAGTACACCCTCATCAGACTTAGGCAAAAAAGTGTTAAGTTTTGACTTCCCGTTGTTATGGATATAACATGTTGAACCAAAAGCACGAAGATGAGCTATAGAAGGCTTACGACCGTTGTACACTTCATAAGGAGTCTTGTTAAATCTGCCGGTAATAGAACTCCGGTTCTGTGTATAGCAGGCCGTCATCACTGCTTCTCCCCAATATTTAGCAGGCAATTCAGAATATGCTAGCATTGACTGTACGGCTTCCTTCAACGTCTGATTCCTTCTTTCTGCTAAACCATTATGCTGAGGAGTCCTAGCAGTGGACTTCTCATGACCAATACCAGCCTCTGCGCAAAAATCCATGATGATTCCATTGCAGAATTCGGTACCATTGTCAGATCTGATCCTCTTCACAGTAACCTCCTTGCTGTTTTGCTCCTTGAGGATCAGCTCAGGCAGAATGAGCTTCACCTCATCCTTGGTTTTGAGCAGTCGAACCCATGTGTACCTAGAATAGTCATCAACCACCTCAAGAGTATAAATCTTTCTATCTACAGTGGGTGGGGTGACTGGGCCAAATAGATCCATGTGCAGCAGCTCTAGGATCCTGTTTGAGGTAGCCTTCTCTGGGTTGGTACGAAATGATGCTTTAGTCTGCTTCCCTTGTTGGCAGGCTTTGCATACGCTTTCCTTGCGGAAAGTATTAGCAGGCAAACCTACAACAAGCTTATTCTTGGCAATATGGTTAATAGTTGTGAAATTTAAATGGTTTAACCTCTTGTGCCATAGCCAAGTAGTTTCCTCTTTGCTCAATGCTAGGAAGCACGAATGTTGTTGACCACTTTGCCAGTCAACAATATATAGGCCACCCTTCCGGATGCCTCGAAGTTTTACTTCCCCTGTAACATTGTCAGCAATGGAACAACCAGAATGAACAAATGATACAGTGTACCCATTTTCGCACAGTTGGCTTATGCTCAGTAGGTTGTGCTTGAGATTGGATAGAAGAGCAACGTTGATAATTCTAAGTCCATTGCGCTCTATGCATCCTCTTCCAAGTACTCTGCCTTTGCTGTTATCACCGAACACGGCATTGGGACCATAATATTTCTGAATGTCTGAGAACAGCTCTTCGTCCCTCGTCATGTGCGCCGAGCAACCGTTGTCTAGGATCCACTCGTTTGATATGCTTGATGTCTTTGCACCTGGATCCTGATCCTATAAAAGAAATTAGGTTGATTTAGGTCCCCGTTTAGTGTCGGGTCCTGAAAGATTAGCTTTAATCATTGTTCCTTTTGGAACCCACATCTTAGTAATCTTCAAATTTTCTCCTTGAGATCACTTTTGACAACCTTCTCAACCTTTTGATGTGATTGTGAGATGTGCTTCTTTGCCTTCATCGTCCTTTGATGATGTAAATATCTGGACTCGGGCCTCACATAGGTGTTTCTCCTATGTGGTGTGTAACGATGGTATTGGGGTTTCACTGAGTGATATTCAATCTGTCTACCCCTAGCAAGGATGGAATTTGTCTTCCTGGCATTTGAAACATAATGCTCAACCCTTGTTCTTGATCCTGCTGAATACGTCTGCTTAGCAGACTTCTCGTAAGTACTTTGCTGAGGTCCATCATATCTTATGATACTCTGCTGAGGTCTGGCACTCAGCTTGACTTTCTGCTGAGGTTTAGCATTATGCTTGATGCTCTGCTTGAGTCTAGCAGTCTGTTTGACACTCTGCTGAGTATTCTTCTTAGCATTTGTCCTTGCAGTTGATGATTCAGCAAACATTTTGTCCTTGCCTTTACCATCGGCAAACAATTTTCCCGCAGAAACAAAATTAATACTCTTCGTTTGCTTCGAAGTTTCAGTATTGCTACTACGACTATGCCTTATTCCAGATCGGTCAGCATGACGTCTCTGTTGGCTAACCAGGTTATTCAGAATATCCTGGCTCGTCGTGTATGCACAGATACACTTCTCATCGGCCTTGTTTTCAAAATCAAATTTTCTTTTTCAATATTTTTAAAATTTTCGGAGAGCGCAGAAAATTCAGCTCTGAGTTTTGATAAATCCTCACTATCAGAACTTAGTCTTTCGACTTCATCGGTCATAGATATGACTTTATAATTGAGTGAAGAGTTATCCTTTACGATAATGTTTTTCAAAGCATATACTTTAGAAAATTCCAACAAAAGCTTTGTAAGATAATCTTCCTCGGAATCCAGAAAGGAATCCTACGATTCATGTATGCATGCTGAGCTTGAAGTGTTAGCAATAGAGATTACCTCCTGATTATCGACTGCTAGAGCCGATTCAGTTGGTTGCTCAGCATCAACAATTGGCTCATCATCCTCCACGATGTTCGCCATAAAAACCATCAGCGCTTCTTCCTCTTTGTCAGTGGGATAGTATTCCTCTTCGTTGTCAGGAATGTCTAGGTTACTGCTCGAACGACCCTTCTTTCAAATCTCTGACGCAAGCGTTCCCTTTCATCAGGACTCACCCTTGGACAATCATATTTTAGGTGATCAGGAGACTGACATTCAAAGCATGTCCTGGTCTTTTTCTTAGATGAGCGCTGTGCTGAGGCTAGCTTAGCCTCCTTTTCAGTCTTTGCCTCCAGAATCAACTTCTGTAACTTCTTCATTTGTTCCTCCAACTCACTTATTTTCTGATCCTCACCATTCGAGCTAGAACTTGAAGGAATTTTTTTAGTTGATGTTGTCGGGGCTGATCTCTCCTAATTATGGAATGGTTTCCTGGGAGATTTCCATTTGCTTCCATCCTTTTTGACAAAATATGCTATGTCCTCATGAGCTCCAGCACTTGATGCATTAGGTTGCACTATAGCAGCTTCGTTGTTCTTCGACTGCTGGATAATGAATTCATGATCTTTCAATTGTGAGAAAACCTCAGCTGTAGACATATTATCAAGATCCTTTTCACTTAGTCTTGTCATTTTGACAAACCAGTCACTTCTGGGAAAAAGTTTGGATATAATTTTATTGTTCATTTCCCCTTTATCATAGGTTTTGCCCACGTTCTTGAGCTCCCCTATAATTGTGTTGAATCTCTCCTCCAGAGATTGGATGGTTTCTCCAGGAGTCATAGCAAATGATTCATATTTGTCCACAGCTACTTGAAGCTTGTTTCGCTTCATTTGCTCAGTTTCCTGAGAGCTTTCACACACGTACTCCCACATATCTTTGGCTGTTTTACAATCCAGGGCTTTGTCACCCATCAACTGAGGTAGGCAATCAATGATTAGTTTCATGGCAACAAACTCTAGCTGGCCCCTCTTTTTGTCTTCCAGAGTCCATTCCTCATAAGGCTTTTTCACCATTTCAGGACGGGGTGGACCTCCCGCAAGTGCAGGTGGTGCGGTGTTAACCTTCATGATCTCAATAGGGCCTTTCTCAAGTATGTCTCTCATCTCCGGATGAATGCTCTGGAGCTGGATCATGGCCTTCTTCTGCCAGGCATCAAAATTCTCCTTGTTGTACTTCAGAAGGACATGGTTTGACATCATGATAATCTTTACCTGAGCTTAGACAGACATTGAAAATAGAGTAATAGGTGCAAGGAAAAAATACGATCTAGGTCTTAAGCGACTCAGAAGCAGTCCTCCTGCTCTGATACCACTTGTTGGTCCCTAAGATCAGAGTCGTCGTGGTAATGACAAAACACAAACACGAAATGCAGCGGAAAAATAAAATGTTCACTTGCACTTTAGATTATTTTCAAAGAGGGTTTAGGTTAACTTTACTTAGGTTTTCTTTCAGTTATACGCTAGCAACTCCGTTGCTAGGTTTCAAATCACAGTTGTACGAAAATTAATAGAACAATAAGCAAAGTAATAACACAGTGTTTATTGTGGTTCAATCGAATGATCTACGTCCACTCCTTAGCCGAATTGCTAAGAATTTCACTAAAAAAGTATACGGTGTACAAAGATTCGACTTTCCAGTAAAGCAGGCAGTGAACTTTCGTACTGGCTACTTCACGGCTATCCTCCGATACTCCGAACTTCTTAGGTGTAGCTCCGGCTGAGTCAAGGGCGCACCTTCGTCAAACTCGCCTTTACTACTTTTGGAAGATTTATAGTTCCTTCCGAACTCTCCTTCAGTTGCGGCTAGATGCCCGTCTTAATCAATTCCTTTTCAGAGATTGATTGCTGGATGCTTCCAATAAAGGAAGGTATCCCAATGATTGAAGATTCTTGAACAAAGTCAAGGCATCTCCTCAAATGAATGTCAGATATTCAATGGAGACACTTTAGTTGTTGAAGGCTTTGAATGTTTTTCGATTGTAGCTTTCAACTGACTGCTCTCAAGCTTTTTGCTTTTTTTCTTAGGAATCTCGAGTGTGAGTTAGTGTGTAGGAATGAGCAGTAGTCTTTTCTCCCTTTTTGACTTATCTTTTATACCCGGAGATTCAAAACTTGAATCTCCATGTCCGTTAGACACAACGAATTTTTCTCCATAAGAGGATAGACTTTCACCAACTTTTTCTGACTTCGTTCAGGCTTTCTGACCTACTTCTGACAGGTCTACTCCTCGCGCATTGGTTGGTCAGAACGATGGTGTAGCAGCCGTTTTGTTGTCTTTGCTTTGTTGAGCTTCTCTAGAACGATCTACTAGTTTTCTTTAGCACTCTGCTAGATGGATTGCTATCTGCGTAGCAGTTGCTCTTCGGATTTCTTTTGACTCCGGATTGCTAATGCCTTTAGCAATCTACAATGTGTTAGCAAATGGTGATTCCTCAGCAATCTGCTACCACTAGACTTCTTCTTCTTTAGCATTCTCTAGTGTTTGCTGGAAGTGCTTCTAGCAACCTATTCTATTACAACTCAATATTCACCCTATACAGGACATTACAAGGGTTGCTAGACTATGCTAAAGTTCAGCAATGATCGACCATCTAATAAGGTTTGATCCAACAAAACCTTTTACAATATAGTCCTAAGGGAGATTCAAGAATAATTTCCCAACAGCTATGTTCTTACTCGAAGAATAAGAACACCAAAGAGGTAGATTAAGTCGGCTGACTTAATCCTCGTGTACCTAGGGTAACACGGTGACACTCCAAAGATTCTATAAGCAGTGAATGCTTCGTGTTCAATAAATGAACCACAATATTAATGCCTTCTCTCTAGAAAGTGTTTAATGCCTTGAGCTTTTACTTCTGTAGAGAGGCTGGTGTGTCGGAGATTCAAATGTGCGAGATTGTTCAGAGGTTTGGCCCAAGATTTTTGCAAAGGTTTTTATGTCTCTGTATTTCCTGCTATTTATAGGTGGAGACCCAGAAAATACCCGGTAGAGACATAGAGAAGAATGTCCAATCATAGTCCATTCTTCTCTGTAAAAAGTCGCTTTCCTCTCTGATATCTCTGCTGCATCGACTTGCTTTTCAGAGCAGCTTGTACTTGATGTGTCAGACGTTCAAACAACGTTGTACACCAGTCACAACTGAGTAGTGTCTGTCTTTTCTTATTGACTTCCTCATGGATCTTCGCGACTGCTCGACACTTGCCTTGTACGCATTCTTAGACGCAAAACTGTCTTGACCTGAAACTATGAGCGCCTCTCAATAGTTTTATTTGAGTATCCAGACTTGGGCAGGAAAAATTGTCCGTGCGATTTTTGTGACTTTGATCTGCTCTGCTTGTCTTCGTCTTGTATGCTTGACAGTTATCTCGTCAGAATGATGACTTCTTCAAAACTGTTCCACAGTTTTGATGATATCCTTCTTCCTAGACTATTACATCTCGATTATCCTATACAATGATTACACGAGGTAATACTCTAAGGTCTAGACTTTGGTATATAGTTTTGACACATCAAAACATCAAATCAAGGTGGGATTACAACAGTAATACCTAACAATTTTCCCCATTTTGATGTTGTCAATACCATACCTCTAAGTCAATATATATCGACGAGAAGATGCAGTTGGTCTGAGATTTATAAGGTTTGTCTATCTAATACTGCTCAGAACCGTGCTTCTTCTACACTCGACCTACTCTAAAAGATCTTTCCCCTTAATGGGATAATAGTTCTTGATTAAAATCAATCATTATAGAGTAAAAAGAGAAGAAGGTTTGCTGATCACACTTGAAAATGTGAATTCAGCCAATCAAGAATCAAGGTGAGAGACAATGAGTAGTTGTCCTCAAACCAACAGTTTTTCACTTTTCACTAGATTTGATCATTTGTAAATACATGAAAAGCTTAAAAAAAACTGTGGTGCCAAAAATGACATTCAAAAGGATGCAAGCAAAATAGACTCTCATACCTTTTGCTTACCTGTCTTGATTCTTGTCCTTCTCATTTTCTTGATTCGAGGAATCTGCGTCTTTGGCTTCGAGGATGTTGCAACGGATGCGGAAAGCAATTCAGCTTGCACCTTGATAACTAGGGTTGATTCTGAGAGATATTTCCTGTCTTGCTCTCTAGAAAGTAATAACACATCGAGCCTCCTTGTAACATGATCATCCCGCATCTTGCACTCTTCTTCCTGCATCCTGTATTCCTCTTTTCGCTTGCTCTCTATTTCAGCCAACTACAGCTTCATCGACTCATCCTTTCTCTCTTCCCCTTTTTTGAAAATATCAATCACAAGAGCTAGATGTTGATCCAGCCAATGATCTATCTCTTGTCTCAGAGCATTATAGAGAGAAGGTCTGTGGCGACAGAGACATGATTCTTTCAACTGTAGTCAACTCTTTAGAGATATCATGGGTTTGACTCTGAGAGGTTGCAGAGGGAGTCTCTGGTTGAGGTGGAGCTTGAATCGTTGCCGCCTCTTTCTCCTTCTGAGTAGATATGGCTTCTGCTGCCTCATGTCTAGCTTTTTCAGCAGCGGCCTCTGCTTCCTTTCGAAGTGCTTCAGCAGTTGCAGCTTCTTCTTCTTTTCTTTTCAGCACAGTAGCTTCTGCCTCCTGTCTCTTGAGCTCAGCAACTTCTGCCTCTTTTCTCTTGAGCTCAGCGGCTTCTGCCTCTTTTCTCTTGAGCTCAGCAGCTTCTTCCTCTTTTCGCTTGAGCTCAGCGGCTTCTGCTTCTCGCTTTTGCTTTAGCTCTGCTGCTGCTTCTGCTTCTTGCTACTTACGTTCTAGCTCAGCAGCCTCTGCTTCCCTCTTGATTCTCTCTTCCTCCTCTTTTTGCAGCCGCTCCATCTACTGCGCTTCTTCATCTTCAAGGTCTAGGAGTTCTAGTTGAATCTCATCAATCCGTGAGTTCAACCATCTTCGAGTATTTTGTACCTTCACAAGCTTCTCTCGACTATCTTTTATCCTTTGACGCACATGCTCAAGATGTGTTTCACTTGGCGTTCGTGCTGTGGTGACCGAAAGACCCAATCTTTTTGTGAGAAGTTCTGGTAATGCCAGTCTTTTGACTATTCGTTCAGTTGTTGCTTCACAAGTTTCCAGAGCTGACTCTTCTAATGGAATAATTTCCTGTTTTGGAAGTGTCTCTTGATTAGCAACAGCTTCCACTTGCAGACTCTGATTGACAGTTTCTTCAAGTGGGGTTTTTGAAATCGTTCCCTGTCTCTAAGGCTATCTGAATGATTGGCTTATGTGACAATGGTGGTGGTGGATGAGCTTTTGAAGTTGTGCTGCCAGAGGATGGTGAGGGAGTGAAAGGGTCTTGACGAGTGGATTCTTTATCTGAGTGAGACAGACTTTGAAGATCCACAATAGGTACTGTTCTATCTATTGTATCTTCTTCATGATCTTCAACTTGCTTGCCCTTCTTACTCTTTGCTCTTTCTTCCTCCAAGGTACTTGTCAACACTAACCGCCTTCTTTTCTTACTTGCAGCTCAAGTGAAAATTGTTTCAACTTGTACTGGTTGACTTGTAGCAGCTTGTGTACTGTAATCCTCAACATCATTTACCTCCAACTCATCACTTTCAACTGGTTGATGTCTACGTTCACTTCCTTGAACTGCTCTCCTGTGGATCTTTTCACTGAGAGGTAGGAAGTCGGATGCGACCAGACATTCTCCTTCTTCTCTAAGACCGATCAATTTCTCTATCAAGTAGCTGATTTTCAGTCCAAACCCTACTCTGGATTTGAATCTCTTGGTTTCCCGAATGGTCACATTTTTCCTAACATTCTCAAGATACGCCCAAAAATATTCAGCCCAGTTTACACCTGGACTATCATCCAACACATTCATGACGGCATACTTTGGTTGACTTAGTTCAGAGAAGGATCCTGCACCGCAGTAGAGCATCCGAAGAGCTATATCACTCAGGGACTTGTACAGAGGTCTCAATTCGGAGACCCTCGTAGTTAGGTGGAAACTGTCTTTATGCTCCAGCTTCTTCCATACGTGCCAATGTCTTTCTTTTGCCCCAACATCATTCTTCAAGTAATTTGCAATGTTTTTGCCAGTTTTAGGTAGGCAGAAGAATTCGACAATAATATCTGCACTTATTTGCATTGGCATCTTGTTGACCTCGGTTCTGAAGAATTTTCCACCTTTGTCGACAATAGCATTCTCATAAAATTCAACAATGCGGTGAGGCTTGAATTTATGAGGGCGTAACTCTAGAAATTGTATGACCCTTTATTTGTGTAGCTTGTCATAGATTTCCTCATATGAATACCAATAATCAAGTTCTTTGAGATTTAGGATCTTCTCATTGAAAACTTGACTTACTCGAATGTCCTTGTACGAGAGATCGGCAGCGTTGACGATGTCATGTGACAGGCGCTTTAATTTCTTATGAGTGACTTCTTGGGTAGAGACCCCCTTCTTTGATCTCCTTGATTCACTTGGACCTTCGCCTGATGAGGGCTTCCTTTCCCCCATAGTGTAGAACAAGGTGGATTAATGACGATACAAGATGGAAAAATAGAACGAATTTGAAATGAGTCTGTTGCAGAATTTGATTTAGGGTGATGCGTAATTGCGGAGGGTTTAAATCGAGGTTTGGGCGCAGTTAGATGCACGACTTAGATGATCATGCACTTTATACGATCTTCGGTTGTGAAAAAATCTGACGTAAGAGCATCTGGTCCCATTCTGTCATGGCGTGTGTATAGCTTGTGATCTTGGCTACGTGTCACCGTCTAATATGCTATGACATAGCTTCCTCAGTAAGCTTTCATCCAGCGGATGGTATCTGAGAGTGCATATCGTCCTATAGAGGGTAAAGACAATTTTTCCCTTGGCCCTCTCTTTTGGAACACTGTGGTGACAGTTTCCAGATAGAAGTACTAGTGACTCATCAAAACTGTTGGGGTAGTTTTTCATTGAACATGCCATAACTGTGGTCTAGAAACATGACCTTGCCACAGAACGCTTTACGCATCATCATATAGTCTGCTCATCCACGTGACCATAAGCGATTGAACCGTGTGATATGGCTGTAGGGTTTTTTCGTGAACCGAATCACCAAAACCAAACTGAACCGGATCGATTTATGGATATTGCTTATAATTAAAATTCTCAAAACCCTAGCATGCTCCTATGAATTTAATACATAGATTTGTGGATTTAGGGTTTGCCGTAACTCCGTCGAGTCTGAACCGATCTTTCGCGTTTGAATTCCAAATCCCAATTCAACCACGCGATCCGATTTAATCTGCGGAAACATAAATTAGAGATCTAATTTCTAGATTAAAATCGAAAAAGAAAGAGAGAAGAGAAGAGAAATCTGTTCTCCAGATCAGATCTTCAGGGCTGTGTCCCAATGCTGATCAGATCTACTACTGGTGAGGACTCCGTAGAACTGTATTCTGAGCAGGACCAGAATCGAAATTCTCCTCCTTTCACTCCCAAAAATGGCACCCCTCTCTCTCTCTAGGTTTAGTGTGTTTCAACTGTCTTGTGTTGTGTTACAACTTATGAGAGAGAACTTTCTATTTATAGACCTAGGGGTTGGAAACCCTAATGGACCATTTTGGGCTCAATTCAACATATTTAATTGGGCCAGTCCAGGGACCTAATGCAAATAATAAAGTGGGCCTATAAATTAATTAATTCCCATGTCCACAACCCAGGACACAATTAATTAATTAATATTAATTCTTTTTCACCACAGAATTAATACTGACCTACCCCTTTATTACCACGTTATGAGAACGAGCTGCATTAATTGAGAATCCCCATATTTAAGGTTACCGGACATCCATTAATTAATCGGAGCCTCTGACAAGCTCTAACTACAATTAATTAATATCTTATAATTCCTGAGTAGTACCACTCAATCCTTATCACTCGTGCCTGAACTTAATCAGCCTGCAGGACTTTGGCACGATGAATGTTATTGAGCTCCTCAGGGAATGTCCCCATCCTATTACTCGGATATGGTTACCTAAGTCCAGTCTCAGGCGGTACTACATGAACTGCTGTTACCCAAGATGCGGATATACGAGCACGTTACTTAGGCTCTCCACCATGGCAAGTCAAAGCAACAGTCAACCCGTGCAAACCCCTGAACCTTCATTAGGGTTTGGACTCAATCAATATAACGAGATCTTTTATTCGCTGATGTCAGACAGACGAATATATCTCACTGCGGTCCATCAATACGCCACCTCTGCGTACCAGCATGTCAAGTAACCAAGACAGACTACTTATTCCGACAATGCCACAGCCATCCGGACAGACGTATCCTCATACGCTGTCTCGGCTGTGATCAGATTTATGTCTTACTGGGTCAAGTGATCATACTGTCTTCTGCGATCTACAACACGCCGTATGATCGTCCCTATCGGTGAGACAAGAGGATACCATTGTTCATACATGTAAGATTGTTAACAGATATGAGAAATAAACCGTTGTATACTCATTGTAATAAATGCTTTCAGTATACAAAACCTTTCAATCTCCCACTTATACTCAAAGCATAACTAAGCTATTACAGAGTATACAGTCTGTCTATCTAGTCTGCTGTCACTTTAACCACTATCAGTGGTCGGCATCCACCTCAGACCCAGCTCACGAATATGTCTTTCGTAAACTTTCTGCGGCAAGCTCTTTGTAAACGGATCAGCAAGATTGTCAGCAGTGTCAATCTTCTTAATCAGCACATCGCCCCTCGATACGATTTCTCGTATGATATGGTACTTTCTCTCTATGTGTTTGCTTGCCCTGTGAGGCCGCGGTTCCTTTGAGTTTGCCACTGCACCAGAGTTATCACAATAAATTGTGATACTCCTCGGCAAACTCTGGATCACGCCCAACTCTAAAAGGTAGTTCCGGAGCCACACCCCCTCTTTCAAGGCGTCGGAGGCGACGACATATCCCGCCTCCATGGTGGAGTGAGCAATGCATTTCTGCTTTGAGCTCCTCCAAGATACAACTCCACCTCCCAGGGTAAACACATATCCTGAGGTCGATTTCTTCTCATCCTGGTCCCCTTGGAAATCCGAGTCTGTATAACCCACATGGCAAAAATCCTCACTTTGATAAACTAGGCAGAAATTCCTAGTTCTTTTCAAATACTTGAGGATATGCTTTACAGCAGTCCAGTGCGCCTGTCCAGGGTTAGACTGATATCTTGCTACCATGCCAACGACATAACAGATATCTGGCCTGGTACACAGCATCGCATACATGAGACTACCCCAGCCAAAGCATATGGTACTGGACTCATCTCGTCTTTCTCCCGCTGTGTCTGAGGACACTGCCCACCAGAAAGACGAATGCCATGTCTGAAAGGTAGCAAGCCTTTCTTGGCGAGTTGCATGCTGAACTGGGCTATCACAGTATCCACATAGGAAGCCTGGGATAAGCTCAACATTCTTCTCTTACAATCTCGTAAGACCTTAATCCCAAGAATGTAGCCAGCTTCTCCCAGATCCTTCATTTGGAACTGTTCGGATAACCAAACTTTGATTTTGGACATCACTCCCTCGTTGTTTCCAAATAGGAGTATGTCATCAACGTATAGTGCAAGGAAGACCACGCTCCCACTGACACAAAGTTGGTAAACACAACTTTCGTTTTTCAACTGTGCAAATCCATAGGATTTAATCACATCGTTGAAACATAAGTTCCACGACCTTGAAGCTTGCTTAAGTCCATACAAGGACTTCCTAAGCTTCCAGACAAGATGTTCTTTGCCCTTGCTTATGTAACCCTCGGGTTGCTGAATGTAGATGTCCCTACCTTCTTCAAGGTAACCTTTCAGAAAAACGGTTTTGACATCCATCACCCAGATCTCGAGGTCCATATGCGCAACTATGGCAAGAAGTATCCGGATGGATTTGAGCATGGCTACGGGTGAAAAGGTTTCGTTATAGTCAATGCCCTCTTTCTGACTATAACCCTTTGCCACCAGCCTGGCTTTAAAAGCCGTGATCTTTCCATCCACCCCTTTCTTTCTTTTGTATACCCATTTGCACCCTATGGCCCTAAAGCCATCCGGAAAATCAATTTTCTGGTATACATCCATAGCAGTTATAGTTTCAATTTCAGAATCCATGGCGACACGCAATTTGGCAACATCCTTGTCCTGCATTGCCTCTTCGTAAGTTAGTGGGTCGGAGTCCTCATGTCCGTCTTCCAGGCTCAAGTCCGAAGACTCACCCACGAACATGTACCTTTCCGGCTGGAAAATAACTCTCCCACTACGACGAGGCATCGGTGCCGTGTCAGTAGTAGGTGCAGCGACTTGTGATCCTGCACCCTGCACTAAAGAACGTGTTTGTGGTGCTGTACCTCTCACAGGTGCACCAACATCTACACGTTCCCTTTCAAGCTCTGAATCCGCTTCAAGCTGATGTGACCCAGTCTCAAGTGCCAGAGATATGTAAGATCCTCATCAGAAGAAGTAAGTTTTCTCTTTCTAGGATTATCAATTACGGATGAATTACATGCAATTTTTAAGGACATATTTTGATCAAAGTAGCGTAAGGGTATAAATCAACATTACATAATGAATGACATTGTTATCGCCAATGATTGAAATCATAAATAACAAACATCCATTGAAAGTTGATAAAATTTGTCCTGCCGATAAAACACGGCCCACAAACAAACTCTTAATTGTACTTAGTTCATCAAAACATAAAGAAAAGAAAACTCCATGAAGCTCCATCATAAAACGTTGCCTTCATCCAGTTTGGTACCTTCTTGCCATCACTCACCAGCCTTGTCGGCACGGTCCCCTGCAAAGTATAACAACATGATCAACAAGTCAGCGCTTACAGCTCTTGGAAGAGCAACGCCGCACTCTAATCATGCTTCAGTTATACATGCAAATGGCATACCCTGTCTAGTCTTGTGGGCCTGACAATCTTTCCTCCAATGTCCTTTCTTACCACACCTGAAAATACTTGTCCCTCGAAGTCTCCGCCATAGGCTTATTAACCGCTCCCATGTCCTTCGCAGTTACCTTTCCAGCCTTCTTCTTAATCGCTCTTTTCGGCTTCATACCTTTCGATACAGTAGAGTGATTACCAGAAGTAGCTAAGGCAACCTTCTAAGGATTCATAACCGCTTCCACTACCATCAAGTCATTGAGCAACTCGTAAAGAGTATACTCCTTCTTGTTCATGACAACAATCAGTCTGAAACTCTCAAAGGATTTGGGTAGAGAGTTCAGTATGATATCGACTTTAGCCTCATCGTCGATACCTCCACTGTGCACAGTTAGCTCATCCATGAGGTGAGTCATGGAAACTACATGCTCTCTCACTCGTTGTAATAGTCTACTTCCTCTTGCGAGGATTCAGTAGTGGGCACTTATACGACAAAGTACTTGTAGAACGAACATGTGTTCTTCCACAATCAGGATGTATTCAAGGTTGCGTTTCCATTCCAAGAATTTTGGACCAATTAGAGAATTTTGTGCGAGAATATTGATAACACTAGACATAGACATATCCGAAACAATAAAATTCTTAAATAAGAACATACATGTTGAACTTCGAAAAGAAATGCATTGAAAACCTTTTAATAAATCAAATACAAATGTTTTCCACTAATTGCCCAAGAGTTCCCACCGCAAGCTACACTCGTAGACGTTTACGATATCACCCTCAACCAGAACTGCGGGTTTTAAGCCCCAATCCATTTAATTTCAGTACCATGTCAGGAAGCTTTTGACACTAGAAATTAATAATTAGTGAAAACCTTAGACCAAGCCATCTCTCAAGAACAGGGATGCAATTCTTGCATTATATTCTAAGATGCTTCTAAGCAATTAACCACAAATTTAACTCCGACCAAAAGAGACAGTTTAGCATGGCATGTAACCATACCGCACAGCCCTTAAAGCTTTTGTTATCTATAATTTAAATCAATCCTAGAATACTTGTGAAAGAGGTCTACGCAAGCTACACTCGTAGA
>JAPKLW010000323.1:6463-33012 GCA_026898455.1 Plectranthus barbatus
ACCCCAAAAATTGATTTGCCCAAACAAAAGATCTGAAAACCATATCCTGTACATGATTTTCCCTCGTTGCACTATCCTTGTGGGATCGACCAACCCTTGGGTTGTTTATAAATTTATTTGCCCTTTGCTATAATTTGTATGCAGATTTAGCATTGATCAGAGTCTTGTACCATATGCTTCGGCAGTGGGTAGCCTCATTTATGCAATGTTGTGTACCGGGCCATATATCTGTTATGTCGTTGGCATGTGTTGGGAAATTATTCCTAAAATCTCCCTTAGGATTTTTTTGTAAAAGGTTTTGTTGGATCAAACCTTAGTAGGTGGTCGATCATTTGCTGAACTCTAGATAGTCTAGCATACTCTGTAAAGTCCTGTATAGGTTTTATATTGAGTTGTAATAGACTAGTGTGCTAGAAGAATTCCTAGCAGTCACGGAGAAGATGATGTTTGCTAAAAGACATTGAACAGCAGAATGCTAAGATATTAGCATTCATCAACAACCAGCAAACTGCTAGAGAAGCGAGCAAACAAAGGATAAAAGAGTTATGTATCAACAAGAGTCTTCAGCTGCTAAACAAAGGATCCTAGCAGAGCAATATACAGGATGCTGAAGTCTCACTGCCGTTCTAACAAAAAGCTCACACAAAGGACGAGACTTTCCCGAAGTAGTTAGGAAAGTACAAGTCAAAGACAAAAGCGACTGTCACAGACCAAACACTCTCGGATCAAGGAGCCGTTGAGTCTAACGGATATGGAGATTCAAAGTTTGAATCTCCATCTATAAAAGGCAGGTCCGAAAGTGGAGACAACTACTGCTTCTATCACTACCGACATTCGGAAACTACACAAGTGTGAGATTCCTGTGACAAAGCGAACAAGTGAAAAGTAGTCAGTTGAGAGCCGTGATAAAGAGTATTCAAAGCTCTCAACAACCTGAAGTGTCGTTCATTGATTCACTGACACTCCATTGAAGAGATTCTTGATTGCACTCAAGAATCTTCAATCATTGGGATACCTTTCTTTTCAGAATGAATCCATCAGTCGAACACCTGAAAAGGTTTAGACTAAGACGGGCATTTAGCCGTATTCAAGGAAAGTCAGGAAGTGACTATAAAGTCAGAAAGTCAGGAAAGTCAGCCAATCTTACATCTGAGGAGTTCAAGTTATCGGAGGATAGCTATCAAGTAGCCAGGCCGAAAGCTCATTGCCTACTTAACTGAAAAAGGTGAATCCTTGTAATCTGTATACTTACTTAGTGAATTCTTAGCGTGTCGGCTAAGGAGTTGACGTAGATCTTTTTGGATCGAACCACTATAAATACTGTGTTCTTTTACTGTTACATTGCTCATACGTTTTAAAACATAGCAATCACATTGCTAGTGTATAACTGTGAAGAAACCTTAATCTATCTCTGAGCTCAACTAACTTTGAAAGGAAAAACATAAAGTGTAAGTGACGATTAATTATTCCGTTGCATTTCATGTTTCTGTCGACGACTCTGATATTTAAGGACCAACAAGTGGTATCAGAGCAGGAGGTTGAAAAACCGACTGCTTCTGAGTCGCTTAAGACCATATCTGTATTTTCCTTGCACTTTTACTTGTTTCTCTGTGTTTCGCTTGCCTAGCTCAAGAGAAAAGATGTTGAACCATTCACTTGGAAAGTATGATAGAGAGAACTTCATGGAAGAAGCTTGCTCTCATACAGCTTCAGAGTATACATCCTGAGATGGCGGATGTATTGGTAAGAGGTCCTATTAAAATCATGAAAGCTAACACATTCATAGGACATGATCCTGCTGAAGATGCTGCTGAAGGAGATCCAAGGGCTCCAAGACCCCCGAGACCTGATATGGTCCCGAAACCTTTCGAGGAATACACAAGTGAAGATAAGAAGAGAGCTCAACTAGAGCATGTGGCAAAGAAACTAATCCTGGATTCCCTACCAAAGTTGATGAAAGACAAAGCGCTTGATTTTGACACTGCTAAGGAAATGTGGGAATACGTGTGCAATTCCTCTCAGGAGACTGACCAAATGAAACGCAACAAACTACATGTAGCTGTAGATAAATATGAATCTTTTTCAATGCTTGCAGGAGAATCCATACAGGCTATGGAGGAGCGTTTCAACACGATCATTGGAGTACTCAGCAATCTCGGAAAGAAATATGATAATGGAGAAATGAACCACAAGATCATCTCCAAGCTGTATCCTAGAGATGACTGGTTCGTTAAAATGACCAGTCTAAGTGAGAAAGACCTCAACAACATGACTACATCTGAGGTATTCGCTCAACTTAAATCTCATGAATTTATAATACAACAGTCAAAAAGGAATGAAGCAGCCATAGCACAAGCATCATCTACATCCGCTGCTGGCTCTGAGGATATAGCATATTTTGCTAAGAAAGGTTTCAACAAGTTTAAGTTGAAAAAGCCCTACCATAATCAAGAAAGATCCACTCCAGCAACACCAACTAAGGAGGTCCCTACAACCTCGAGTCCCCAGCCTGTCGATCTAAAGATCAACGAGTTGGAAGAGCAAATGAAAAGGCTCCAGAAGTTGCTGATGGAAGCTAAAACCGAGAAGGAAACCAAGGATACTCAGCCATCATCCTCATTTGCCCGCTCAGCAGAGCGAAAGATTAGGACCTGCTTCGAGTGTGGCTCTCCTGACCACTTGAAGCATGATTGTCCGAAAGTTAGATAGGAAGAGAGAGAGTGCTTAAAGGAAAGATTTGAAAGATGTGCTGTTAAAGCAGTCAAAAGGGCACTTCTGACAAGAACAGAAGCACAGGATATCCCTGAAAATGATGAAGAATACTATCTCTCTTATGAGGAAGACGATGAGGAGGCCATGCTCGTTCTGATGGCAAATATTGTGGATGATCAGTTTGCTGATGCAGATGAGAACCAGGATGCTGAAACGGCTCTAGCAGTCGAAGACAACGAGGTAATTTCAGTAAGCATTCCTAGTTTTGCAACTATAGAAGAGTCTGAGGAATTCACCTTAGATTCTGAGGAAGACTATCTCACGAAGCTAAGTGTAGAATTCTCAAAAATGTATGAAATTAAAAATGCAATCGTTGGGGAGAATGCTTCACTAAAACTCAAAATTACAGATTTGACCATGGAAGTCGAAAGACTGAGGTCTGAAAGTGAAGATTTTTCAAAGCTTAAGGCAAAATTCTCCGAATTATTGACAAATTTTCATAATCTTGAAAAGGAGAACCTTATAGACCCTAAGAAAGATGCATTTGCAACTACACATCCAGCAAGGCAGTACTCAATGCCATTGTTAGCCAACAGAGAAATCATAATGATCGCTCTGGTTTAGGCCTTGGATATTCAGATAGAGCAACCACATCTAAGGAGAAACCAATTTTATTCGTTTCTGCTGGATTGATAAATGCTGAAAAAGAGAAAGGATTTGTCATTGCTGAATCATCTAATGCTAAGCCAAGTGCTGAGCAAAAGAATGAACGTTCACAAAATACGCCTGTAAGATCTCAGCAGAGGTCTCCCGCAGAGATTACTAAGTATTCGTCTGCTAGACCTCAGCAGAAGCCTAAGTCAGAATCTACTAAGCATATTACTCATGGACCTCAGCAGAGGAACATAAGAGTGAATGCTATGCACAAGTCTGCTAAGCCTCAGCAGAGGAACAACATAACAAATACTAAGTATGTGTCAGCTGAACCTCAGCAAAATTTGAGAGCATATACTAGTTCGTATTCAGCAAAACCAAGGTATGCTGAGTGTTATGATCCAAACGCGAGAACAGCTAAACCTACCTTTCACCACAGAACACAGTATCGGTTTAATGCTGAAAAGCCGATATATCATGAAAACACACTACATAGGAGGAACACCTATGTAAGACCTGAGCCCAGTTCATTTGTATTTCCAAGGGCAAGGAAGGGCAAACACACTACCACACCAAGATATAAACATGTCAAACATGTTAAGCCAAAGGTTGAAGCAAGGGTAAATAGTGAAATTAAGAAGAAAATCTTGAAAGTCACTAAAATGTGGGTTCCAAAAGGAACAATGATCACCGCTAATCCTGCAGGACCCGATGCTAAACGGGTACCTAAATCAACTTAATCATTTGTGTTGCAGGAACAGGGTCCAAAAGCGCACACTACTTCAAGTATATCAAACAAGTGGATCCTTGATAGCGGATGCTCAGCGCACATGACAGGAAATGAGAATTTGTTCTCCGACTTGCAAAAATTTCTATATGGATCAAGAGTCAAGTTTGGAGATAACAACGAAGGCAAAGTTGTGGGAAGGGGATGCATAGAAAGCAATGGGCTGAGGATAGTCAATGTAGCTCTCGTCTCCAACCTTAAGCACAATCTGCTAAGCATTAGCCAACTTTGCGAAAATGGGTACACTGTCTCATTTGTCAATACAGGTTGTACTATTGCTGACAATGTTACAGGGGAAGTAAAACTTCGAGGCATTCGAAACGGTGGCCTGTATGTTGTTGACTGGGAAAGTGGTCAGCAACACTCTTGCTTCCTGACCCTGAACAAAGAGGAGACAACATGTCTATGGCACAAGAGGTTCAATCATTTAAAACCATTAATTACCTTGCCAAAAATAAACTTGTTGTAGGTCTGCCAAATGAAACATTTCGCAAAGAAGGTATATGCAAAGCTTGCCAACAAGGGAAGCAGACCAAATCATCCTTTAAGTCAAATCCTGAGAAAGAAACATCTAAGAGGATCCTAGAATTACTTCATATAGATCTCTTCGGTCCCGTCACTCCACCCACTGTAAGTAAACGTTTATATACACTAGTGGTGGTTGATGATTTTTCCAGGTATACATGGGTACGACTTTTAAAGACCAAGGATGAGGTGAAGCTTATCCTACCGGAGCTGATTCTCAAGGAGCAGAATAACAAAGAAGTGACTGTAAAGAGAATTCGGTCTGACAATGGAACAGAGTTCTGTAATGGAGTACTGATGGATTTCTGTGTTGAAGCTGGAATATCACACGAAAGATCCACAGCTAGAACTCTTCAGCAGAATGGTTTAGTAGAAAGAAGGAATCGGACGTTGAAGGAAGCCGTTCGTTCGATGTTAGCTGATTCCAAACTACCTGCTAAGTACTGGGGGGAAGCAGTCATGACGGCATGTTATACACAGAATAGGAGTGCTATCATTGGCAGATTCAATCAAACTCCCTACGAAGTGTACAACGGTCGTAAGCCCTCTATAACTCATCTCCGTGCACTCGGTTCCACATGTTATATTCACAATAATGGAAAATCTAAACTCAATACTTTCTCACCTAAGTCAGATGAGGGTGTACTTCTTGGTTATGGACACCCCACTCACAAGGGTTATAGAGTATTGAACAAGACTACCGGTATTGTGGAAATAACATGCAATGTTATTTTTGATGAGTCTACTTTAGTGCGCAAAGAAAACAAAAGAAAAGAGGATAGCAATCATGAGACTGATGATGTCAATGATCAAACATTTTTAAATTCTTCCGAGAATATGCGTGTTGATCCGACTAAGTCTATGAATGACTGCAATCCGAATCAGACGCACTCAGCAGGGGACCAAACTGCTGATCAGGCCGGTGATGCAAGTGATCATGCTGAGGCCACACCTACCAACATTCTTGTTGAATCAGACATTCTAGAGATGCTTAAAGATGAAGAAGAGGAAACAGCAAGGGATATTCCTTTTGGGGAAGGCATGGCTAATGATGAAGATCTTGGCAGAGGCGCTGCTGAGATTCTAGCTGTTGAAAGAATTGCAGTAGAGAATCCCATCCCAGGAAATCCCGCAGCAGTTATTCCGGTTGAAGTCAATCCAGATGCTGAGTACCAGGAGGGTGCTATGGAGAACAATGAACAAGACAATGGTCACGCAGGGGAAGGAAATGTGGCCAGACCAATCAGACCAACATGGTTGCACGCCCATCCTCTTGAATATATCATAGGAGATGTCAATAACCCCATGATGACGAGATAAGGGAACGCTATGCTGGCCTGTTATATCTCCAGCGAAGAACCCAAAAAGATCGAAGAAGCACTGCTAGATCCGGATTGGGTGAATGCCATGCAAGAGGAGCTTGCAGAGTTCACACGAAATAATGTGTGGGAACTAGTAGACAGACCAGAGCACCAGAGTGTCATAGGCACTAAGTGGGTATTCAAAAACAAGAAGGATGAATCAGGCTTTGTAGTCAGGAACAAGGCACGTCTTATGGCCAAAGGATATAGACAATGTGAGGGCATAGATTATGATGAAACCTTCGCCCCAGTAGCACGACTAGAGGCAATTCGTCTATTTCTGGCATATGCTGTGTATCATGAGTTTGATGTGATGCAGATGGACGTGAAGAGTGCCTTCCTTAACGGCGAGCTCAAGGAGGAAGTCTATGTCGAGCAACCTCCGGGATTTGAGCAAGGCAATCAAGTTTACAGGCTCAAGAAGGCACTGTATGGTCTGAAGCAAGCACCAAGAGCCTGGTATGGAACTTTGTCTAAGTTCTTGCTGTCTAATGGATTTCAGAAAGGGAGGATAGATCAAACTCTCTTTCGCATTAAGGATGGAGACAATATTCTGCTAGTTCAGATATATGTTGATGATATAATCTTCGGGTCAAAGAACCAAGATCTATGTGATAGGTTCTCCGATCTCATGACTAGCAACTTTCAGATGAGTATGATGGGAAAAATGTCTTATTTCCTTGGATTGCAAGTTCAACAGTCCAGAGAGGGAATTTTCATTCACCAGAAGAAGTATACTCGTGATCTTATTGCAAAGTATTGTCCAGAGAAGACTAAGAGCCTACGAATTCCTATTAGCACAACCTGCATTGCTGCTCTTGAGAAAGAAGGAGAAGATATGAATCCTACTTTGTATCGAGGAATCATAGGGTCACTGCTATACCTCACTGCTAGCAGACCTGATATCTCCTATGCTGTTGGTTTATGCGCAAGGTATCAAGCCAATCCTAAGAAGACACACTTTGATACTGCTAAGAGGATTGTTCATTATTTGAAGTGCACGGAGGGACTAGGAATCTGGTATCCAAGAGCCGATAGCCTTTCTTTAAGTGGATACTCGGATTCAGACTTCGGAGGATGCAAGATTAACCGGAAGAGCACTAGTGGCACGTGTCAATTTCTGGGACACAAGCTCATAAGCTGGTTTAGCAAGAAACAACACTCTGTTGCCACATCGACCACAGAAGCAGAGTATGTGGCGGCTGCTAGTTGTTGTTCACAGATTCTCTGGATAAGACAACAATTGCAGGATTATGGAATTGCTCCTGAATGTGTGCCAATATACTGCGACAACAATAGTGCCATTTGCATTACAAAAAATCCTGTTCATCACTCCAGAACAAAGCACATCGATATCCGTCACCACTTCATTCGAGATCATCAGGAGAAGAAGGACATTGATGTCAAGTATATATGCACTGAAGATCAAATTGCGGATATCTTTACAAAACCTCTCCCAGAGTCAAGATTTAATGAGTTATGCATTAAATTGGGTCTTATGGAGTTAGACGAGACCTTGGATGAATGAAATCTTGTTTTCATTCTTTTTGGATTTCTTGAAGACTTAGTACTCGATATATGCAGATACTAAGGAGTCTGGGATTGATCTGCTGAATATTTTGTTTAATCTGCTGAATTAGCTTATTAAAAGAATATGTGCGTAAATCATGTTTGAAGTCCTATCGCTGCTGAAGAACGATTCAGCAGAGTATTCTTATATTTTCAGCAGAGTGTCCACCTCATCCTTCCCCAGCAGAGTACTTAACTCGTCTTTTCCCAGCAGAGTTATCGATTATTTCCAGCAGAGTTCTTGATTATCTCTAGCAGAGTATTAACTTGTCTCAGCAGAGGGTGGCATCATGGAGTGGAAGAGCGCATCAGATAGAAGTCGAAGCGACCAAGGGTTGAAAGCCCAGAAGCCAGTTCAGGAAAGCTCTGTTCCAGCAGCCAGCTAAGATGCATCCCATTGGTCAGATCCGCCTCAGGCCAGTGATCAACGACCGTCTTCACCTCTTCGAAGACCAGGCCGGCCCAGTCAGCGCTTTGCCATCCATCGTCCACAACCATCATCGCCTGCCAGGATTGCTTGGAGATGGTGTACTCATCATCATCATACATCCCATTCACCATATGCTTGACGACTTGGTGAATGACCCTGTACTCCGGACGAAGACTCAGAGGGGATATCTCTGAAGAAAACCTGCACCAAGGCCCTCGCTTCCAACGCTTCCAAGCAGCATACTCCAGGGCCACGTCGCCGGTTCGGTAGTCGAAGACAGAGTAAGCGCCTCGGGGTAACTCAAAGTCCTTCGCAAAAGAGTCTGCTGTCCACCTCACCATACGGTTGTTCAGAACACCGTAGATGGCCTCGCCCTCAACCCGATCTTGACGGAAGAATTTCTGGAGAATCTCGTCATAAAAGTGATGCGGCGTCACAGTCACGTACTTGTGGATTCCGGCCGCGACCAATTTCTGCATCACAACGTTGGCAATCCTAGGATCATCCGCATAGCATTCGCGGAGACCAGCCTCGCTGAACACCTCATTCCTTTTGACGTGTAAACTTTGAGAAGGGGAATAAGGAGAACAGGGGTAGGAGTAGGAAGAGTAAGGGGGTTCATGAGGCGCAGGACTCGAAGAAGAAGAAAACATTTTTTTTGAAGGTTAAGTATTGAAGAAGAAGGTTATGGTAGAAATATGTGATTATGAAGAGTCTATTTATAGACGGGAGATCACTCGAGCATTGATGGAGATTTGGTTCATCGAGAAAGAGGGGTGATGATTTACTGTCCTTGGGACTCCAATCGTCGCCAGCAGTAGAAGCGTTGTGACGGTACAGAAGGGTCACTCCGTTCAGCAGTGACATCTACCCATCTAATCGAGCATATGGCTCGAAGGTCATAATGACTTCTCTGTGGTGTAGTGATCTGCTACAACCTAACACCGATTTTCATATCTTATCACTTATTTGGGGCAATCTGTACCCTTAGTCGATTTTATGTTCTGCGGATATTATACTATTTTGGTGTTTTGAATATGTTGTGACAATTCCATATTTGTCTCAACACATTCGAAGGGGGGAGTATAAGTGTATTAATCGGAGCATATACATTTAATGCTTGAAGACGGTTACAGACGGTTATATCCAGTTAGAAGAAGCCAAATCAGTTGCCGTACAGTTCTCGAAGGAAGGGAATATCATGGAGAATTAGCTGCTAAAGGAATTTTGGCCCGGCGCCAAAACTTATTTGCACTTGGGCCAGCGGAGAAAGTATTTTATTTGTATTTGGGCCAAAGGAGATATTAACCTTATTCGCAATTGGGGCCTGAGACAAAGGAAGAGCATTTAATGTGCTCGGTTGGATGCAACGAATCAGGACGTGGCACGTCATTTTGACGACAAGAAAGTGAGAGTGTGGACTTCCACACGACACAAAAATTCCGTTCAGCTGTCGATCTTATTTAAGGAAGATTGAACCCCATCCATCCGATCTTTCATTTTTTTTTGTCTCTTATATCTTGATCCGCACTTCTCAAAAATTTCAAATCCCTAACCTTCCGAGAAAGTTGTCATCTCTCTTATTTACAAAACCCTCTCAAAACCCTTCACCCTCACTAAAAATCCCAACCATGGCTTCGAATCAAAATTCTCCAACTTCTCAAAATCAAGAGTCAAGCCATTCTCTGAACACAGAATCATCGCCATCAGAAAACCCAGAAACACTCCAATTTCAACCACCCGCATTTATCTATCCACCCATTGCGAGTTCACCCCTGCATGTGCGACATGCACCCAGTTTTTCTGGGATTGTGAAGAAGGAAGACATTGATGAGTCCATTCCCTACGGCAAATTAGTGACTCTGGCTAGACAGAAGAAATTGTCCGGTCACTTGGCGGAGCAGAGACGAGTGGCACAGATCATGAAAGACAGAATCCTGTACATGCCCCTCGCCATCAAGCACTTTCCCAAATGGATCATGAATCTTCTTGATTCCGAGTTACTGGTAAAATACCTCTCCACTGAACCTAATCAATTTCATCCGCATATGGTTTCTGAATTTTATGCTAGAGCTGTCATGAGTGATGATCAGAAGTCGTTTAAGATGAGTGTGTATGGGAACATTGTAGAAGTAAACGCTGAATTGCTGTCTAGAACTTTTGGACTTAGAAATTATGGAGCCAAGATCTCTCAATACAAGGTGAATGATGTTGTTGAAATGGAAAGGCATTGGAACCTTTGGAAGAAGTCAGGAGAGAAAGGGGAAGCAAGTACGTTTAAGGTTGCCACTCCTATCAACACATTGTCAGAGGAGTACAAACTGCTTGCAGAGATAGTGATAAAGATACTCCAGTGCAATGCTGGTTCTTATTCGGAGCTCTCTGTTAAGAAATATGCCGTGATGATGGCATTGAACGACAATATTAAGGGAAATTGGGCTGAATTCATATTTGAGCGGTGGGCAGAGCATGCAAGGAAGAATGCTCATATGGAGATAGATGGAACATTCTCTTCGAATGTGAACTTTGGGTTGAAGATTAGTAAGTATTTGGAGATGCTGTTCGCTAACAAAGGGGTTGATCGAGGTGTCAGTGCCCTGTCGACTGATTACATGCCGGTAACAAGGAAAGAGCCTAAGCCGGTCAATGCTAGAAATCCTCGAAAGTTGAAAGGGAAATCCAATGTGGACAAGGATAAACCAACCTCTGCTGAGGAACCTGATGAAGCGAGTCTAGCAGTTCAGATACTCCAACCCTCCATTCCGATGACAGAAGAAGAAATAACATTGTTGAGAACGAATGCTGAAACAGAGCATTGTTTTAAAAATCTTGAAGAAATCGAGAAGTTAGGAAACCTTCCTGTGGAGCAGATTAATGAGATCATGACCGAAAGAAAAGCCGAACAACTTCCATTAGTTATTGGGGCTACTGCTCTAGAAATTCCAACAAAGAAGAGGTCAAATATCACTTCCCCTGAGAAGCAAGCAAGAAAGAAGACAAGGAGGAAATTGGTCCTAGCATCGGATAAGGAGGAATCCGAGGCTACTGAGAAGGGAAAGAAGTCTGCTGAAGATAGAGCAGAGAAGAAGAATGCAGATGATGACCATACTCCATTATCTTCCTGATGCTTAAAGGAGCATTTGCAAGGAATCAGAACAACCTAGAGAAAGAGAAATGCTCAGCAAAGGGAGCTTGAGAAGAAATAGTTCAAGAAGATGAGAGAGAAAATGATATTTGATGCTCGTGATCAGGAGTTTGAGAAAGTAAGGCAAGCACATGAAGAACGTGTGGGTAAAAAGAAGTCTAGAAAATCTTCGAAGGATTCTGCTGAAGAAGTGAACGTTGCTGAAAAGCCTATGGATGATGCTAGCATAGCAGAGGAGGCTAGCAGAGAAGATAGTGCTAGCATAGCAGTTGAGGCTAGCATAGCGGTTGAGGCTAGCAGAGAAGATGAGGCTAGTAGAGCAGCCGAGGCTAGCAGAGCAGAAGAGACTAGCAGAGTGGATGAGATGTCAGCAGAACAAGTGGAGCAATCAAAGGCAGTAGAGAATACTGCAGATGAGCAGAGGAGGCTGTGAAGAAAGGGAAGATGAAAGCTCAATCAGAAGAGGAGCCAACTCTCAATCCTTCATCTGATAAGAAGATAGTTGCTGATGAAGAAGAAATATCTGATGAAGAGTTTACAAAACTGCTGGAGTCAGGAGCCTTTGATGAAACTCACTATCCACATTCCAATCAATCTAGCCATCCTGCAGGAGAACCTGGAAATTTCATTCCATCAGATCGCAGAGAAGATGGAGCAGGATCTAGTGGAGCTCGAAGTGCGGAAGAACAAGTTATCTCAATCATCAATCCTGATACAACTGAAGAGAACCCAGAACAGAGCATGTTAGCAGATCAACCGGAGCAGACAGTTCCAGCAGACCATCCGGAGGAAACACATTTTGATGATCAATCTGCTACAGTCCTCTCAAGTGATAATCCGATAGAGGAGCAACCAGATACTGAGACACTCCAGGAACCACTATTCATTGGAGGGCATGATTCTCCCCACACTGAACCTGAATCCTCCTGCATTTCTGAATCTGATTCTGATGGAGAATCTGAGGAAATATTCAATGCCAAATGCCTGAGGAAAGTACCATCTGGATCGGATATTCATCTTCGAGTGCCTCTCAATGGACTACCAGGTCCTCATTATCAGCTACGAAGAATTGGTCAGTGGTGTGCAAAGGTCTATCCTGAAGAATTGCCCAATTCTGATCTGGCACCTATGGTCGAGGAAATAGAATTGTTTGTTCAATCCAAAATAGAAAGAGCCATTGAAGATTTATTCCACACTGAGTTGGATGAATCAACCCCAGAAGGACGTTTGATAGCAGAGGAATTTCGCCGCTGGAAGAAGTTTGATTATATCATGTATCAACTCTGCTTCGAAGAGAGGATGTTGATTATCGCAGCAAAGGGATTAAACTTCTGGAGGCGCAAGGAACGATGGTGTTTCGACTGGATTGATCAAGTTCCAGGAATGAAACAGTTCTCGGATAAACAAGTGATGTGCAGACTTCAAGCCATCTGAGAACACCGGTCTCTCACACAGACTGCAATTTTACCCAAGTCCACCTTTGTACCTGATGGGTACTCTGATGCCAGAGTTGAGCTGTCCAAACGTCAGGTAAGAGCTGCTGTAGATTACAGGAAATGCCAATTGGAGTATGAAGTTCAGCGAGCAGAGAGACTCAAGGCTCGAATAGCGGCAAAGGCTACTGAGCGTGCAGCCCTCGAGATTGATTACAAAGATGTGCAGTTGGCCAAATTCCTGGATGTTGATATTCAGAAAATAGTTAAGGATGCTCAGGAAGCAGAGGCCCGAATTGCTCAGGAGAATGCACAAATTCAGGAGGCCGCTCATCGGATAGTAAATGAGGAAGCCTTTTATCAGGAAAATGTTGATGCGGTTGCTACTCAAGTTCCGCAAACACCTATTCCATCGAGCCAAGAACTCATTGCAACCACCTCCTTCAATGCTACTCCAATAACCTCTCTGCAAATGCCCTTTCCAATGAATGCCGATATGGCTGGAGCCTTTACCTCTTATTTGCAAGTAACCATTGATGAGAAGGTGGCAGAAGCAACCACCCACTTGAGAAGAGAAATTGATGAGGTACGGGGAGATGTATCCTACGTACGATCGGAGGTTGCTGAAAACAAATTGGCCGTCTCTGAGAATAAGACAGGCCTGGAGGTCGTTCAAAAGGATTTAGCCGAAGCCAAGACAACTTTAATGGAGACCGTGGTGGCTTATGGTACAAACTTTTTGGCTGCAATCAAAGAGGGGGAAGAAAGAAGAAAGGCTGACCAAGAACGAAGAAGAAAGGAAGATGAGGAGCTAGCTGCAACTAAGGAGGAGATAAGGCGAAAGGAGGAAGCAGTCAAAGAAGAGCTGAGAAGGAAAGAACAAGAACTTCAAATGCAGAAGATTGCAATGGAGCAGGAGAAGCTGGCCAAACGACTGGAGCGTGAGGCTGCTGAGAGAGAAACAGGAGCCAATCTTCTTGAGAGTTTCATGAAGTTCACCATGGAGAGACTTGCTGATATCCAGAAGGGCAACTCATCGAATCCAGCAGACAGCGAGAAGGACAAGCAAGCAGACAAGCCAGCACCCGACTCATAGACTATAAGGTCCAATCTTTATATTTTTTTTGCTTTCTGAGTCCAATTTGTACTTGAAACTGCTATATCATCTATAAAATTGGATCAGACTTAGACAAATTCTCTTTGTCCACCTCTGATTTTTATTGGTGTGTTCTAGTTGATTTACACTCCTGGTGTATTCAACAAATTTGCATGTGGATATGGAGATTATGTTTTGGTTGGTGAATGTTTGCTAATTTTATGGGTGCTAGAATTCCTAGCATATTACCTTTGTGCAACATTCATTTATGTTTAATCGAGAAATATTTCCCAGCACTTGTTGACGAGGAATTTTATTAAAACCTGGGATAGATTGATAAGATAGCATAGTTTTGTAAAACACAAACATTCTTCCACTTATGGTCAGTAAATGATAGTAAGCTTTGATCGCACCAAAAAGGGGGAAATTGTTGGGAAATTATTCCTAAAATCTCCCTTAGGATTTATTTGTAAAAGGTTTTGTTGGATCAAACATTAGTAGTTGGTCGATCATTTGCTGAACTCTAGATAGTCTAGCATACTCTGTAAAGTCCTGTATAGGTTTTATATTGAGTTGTAATAGACTAGTGTGCTAGAAGAATTCCTAGCAGTCACGGAGAAGATGATGTTTGCTAAAAGACATTGAACAACAGAATGCTAAGATATTAGCATTCATCAACAACCAGCAAACTGCTAGAGAAGCGAGCAAACAAAGGATAAAAGAGTTATGTATCAACAAGAGTCTTTAGCTGCTAAACAAAGGATCCTAGTAGAGCAATATACAGGATGCTGAAGTCTCACTGCCGTTCTGACAAAAAGCTCACACAAAGGACGAGACTTTCCCGAAGTAGTTAGGAAAGTACAAGTCAAAGACAAAAGCGACTGTCACAGACCAAACACTCTCGGATCAAGGAGCCGTTGAGTCTAACGGATATGGAGATTCAAAGTTTGAATCTCCATCTATAAAAGGCAGGTCCGAAAGTGGAGACAACTACTGCTTCTATCACTACCGACATTCGCAAAGTACACAAGTGTGAGATTCCTGTGACAAAGCGAACAAGTGAAAAGTAGTCAGTTGAGAGCCGTGATAAAGAGTATTCAAAGCTCTCAACAACCTGAAGTGTCGTTCATTGATTCACTGACACTCCATTGAAGAGATTCTTGATTGCACTCAAGAATCTTCAATCATTGGGATACCTTTCTTTTCAGAAAGAATCCATCAGTCGAACACCTGAAAAGGTTTAGACTAAGATGGGCATTTAGCCGTATTCAAGGAAAGTCAGGAAGTGACTATAAAACTTCCAAAGTAGGAAAGGCAGGTGTTTCGAAGGTGTGCCCTTGACTCAGCCTATCTTACATCTGAGGAGTTCAGGTTATCGGAGGATAGCTGTCAAGTAGCCAGGCCAAAAGCTCACTGCCTACTTAACTGAAAAGGCGAATCCTTGTAATCTGTATACTTACTTAGTAAATTCTTAGCGTGTCGGCTAAGGAGTGGACATAGATCTTTTTGGATCGAACTACTATAAATACTGTGTTCTTCTACTGTTACATTGCTCATACGTTTTAAAACCTAGCAATCACATTGCTAGTGTATAACTGTGAAGAAACCTTAATCTATCTCTGAGCTCAACTAACTTTGAAAGGAAAAACATAAAGTTTAAGTGACGATTAATTATTCCGCTGCATTTCGTGTTTCTGTCTAAGCACGACGATTCTGATATTTAAGGACCAACAGCATGGTAGCAAGATATCAGTCTAACCCTGGACTTACGCACTGGACTACTGTAAAGCACATCCTCAAGTACTTGAAGAGAACTAGGAATTACTGCCTAGTTTATCAAAGTGAGGATTTGTGCCCTGTGGGTTATACAGACTCGGATTTCCAAGGGGACCAGGATGAGAAGAAATCGACCTCAGGATATGTGTTTACCCTGGGAGGTAGAGCTGTATCTTGGAGGAGCTCAAAGCAGAAATGCATTGCTGACTCCACCATGGAGACGGAATATGTCGCCGCCTCCGACGCCTTGAAAGAGGGGGTATGGCTCAGGAACTACCTTTTTGAGTTGGGCGTGATCCCGAGTTTGTCGAGGAGCATCACAATTTATTATGATTTGGTGCAGTGGCAAACTCAAAGGAACCGCGGTCTCACAGGGCAAGCAAACACATAGAGAGAAAGTACCATAACATACGAGAAATCATGTCGAGGGGCGTTGTGCAAATTAAGAAGATTGACACTGCTGACAATCTTGCTGATCCATTTACAAAGAGCTTGCCGTAGATAGTTTACGAAATATATATTCGTGAGCTGGGTCTGAGGTGGATGCCGACCACTGACAGTGGTTAAAGAGACAACAGACTAGATAGACGGACTGTATACTCTGTAATAGTTTAGTTATGCTTTGAGTATAAGTGGGAGATTGATGGGTTTTGTGTACTGAAAGCATTTATTATAATGAGTATACAACGGTTTATTTCTACTATCTATTGACAATCTTACATGTATGAACAATGGTATCCTCTTGTCTCACCGATAGGAACGATCATACGGCGTGTTGTAGATCGCAGAAGATAGTATGATCACTTGACCTAGTGAGACATAAACCTGATCACAGCCGAGACAACGTATGAGGATACATCTGTCCGGATGGCTGCAGCATTGTCGGAATAAGTAGTCTGTCTTGGTTACTTGACATGCTGGTACACAGAGGTGGCGTATTGATGGACCGTAGTGAGATGTGTTCGTCTGTCTGACATCAGCGAATACAAGATCTCGTTATATTGATTGTGTCCAAACCCTAATGAAGGTTCAGGGGTTTGCACGGGTTAACTGTTGCTTTGACTTGCCATGGTGGAGAGCCTAAGTAACGTGCTCGTATATCCGCATCTTAGGTGACAGCAATTCGTGTAGTACCGCCTGAGACTGGGTTTAGGTAACCATATCCGAGTAATAGGATGGGGACATTCCCTGAGGAGCTCAATAACATTCATCGTGCCAAAGTCCTGCAGGCTGATTAAGTTCAGGCACGAGTAATAAAGATTGTGTGGTACTACTCAAGAATAATAAAATATTAAGTAATTGTAGTTAGAGCTTGTCAGAGGCTTCGATTAATTAATGGATGTCCGGTAACCTTAAATATGGGGATTCTCAATTAATGCAGCCCGTTCTCATAACGTGGTAATGAAGGGGTAGGTCAGTATTAATTCTGTGGTGAAAAAGAATTAATATTAATTAATTAATTGTGTCCTGGGTTGTGGACATGTGAATTAATTAATTTATAGGCCCACTTTATTATTTGCATTAGGTCCCATGTCTGGCCCAAATAAATATGCTGAATTGAGCCCAGGAGCCCATTAGGGTTTACAACCCTAGGTCTATAAATAGACAGCTCTCTCTCATAAGTTGTAACACAGTTGAAAAACCCTAAACCTAGAGAGAGAGATAGTGGGCGCCGTTTTTGAGGGAAAGAGAGGAGAATTTCGATTCTGGTCCTGCTCAAGCCACAGATCTACGGAGTCCTCACCAGTAGTAGATCTGAACAGCATTGGGACACAACCCTGAAGATCTGATCTGGAGAACAAGATTTTCTTTTCTTCTTCTTTGTTGTTTTCGATTTTATCTTAGAAATTAGATCTCTAATTTCTGTTTCCGAAGATAAAATCGGATTACGTGGTTGAATTAAAGTTGGAAATTCAAACGCAAAAGATCGGTACAGACACTACGGAGTTACGGTACTCTCTCAATCCACAAATCTGAGTATTAAATTCATAGGAGCATGCTAGGGTTTATCATGTATTTAATTGTGCACAATATCCATAAATCGTTCCGGTTCAGTTGGGTTTTGGTGATTCGGTTCACGGAAAAACCCTACATCTTTAAGTTGCCTTCGTTCAAGATCAGCAATCGCTTCCACATCTTCAGCGAATGTAACCTTGATTTTCCCTTTATCTGCTTGCATTTTCTCAATATCCTTTTGAGTGATGCGTCCCGCTTGTTCTCTAACTTGAATCCTGACGTTTCGATCAGCATAACTAGCCATGACCTCGGCATACCTTGAATCCCTTTCCTCAAGTGTCATCTCAAGCCGGAACTTGGCATAGTCTCTTTCTTCTTGTGCTTTCTGGAGCGCTTTCCACTGTCGCCTTGTTTTTCGAGATTCTTCCGCATCAAAAAATTCAAGCCTTTGCTTTGCACTAGCTTCTGTGGAAGCTAAAGCCGTGTCCTTGACTGCATCTGAAGATGGTAGAGAAGTGTCTATCTCAGGTACAAAGAATTTTAAGGGTGTTACTTGAAGATCTTCTTTGTTTGTCTCTTCTCTTGGCTTTATCATCACTCGTTGGTTTCCCTTTCTTTTGTTGAGGGCTCCTCTGCGTTCACCTTCTCTTCAAGTTGGTTTTATCGGAGGGTTGACCAATTGCTTGTGATGAATCATCAATCAGAGTGTCAAGTTCAGTGAGCAACACATTTCGTTCTGTTTTGCGTCGTTCTTCTTCTAGTTTGTCGATAGTCAGTGGAGCAGCAGTAGGCATGACCATTTTCCCTTGGTATGGTTCTTCTTCATCAGAACATGCCTCTGAAGGATTGACGTTGCTTTTCCCTCTCGGTACTAACAGCTCCCTGAAGTTCTTCGACGGTTGTTGCTTTTTGGTTGGCGGTATGTAGTCGGAGTAGATCAAGTCTTCACCTCGGCAGTGTTTTCTTTCTGGTACAATTCCTTCCAGAAAATGGCTTATCTTCAATCCGAAACCCACATCTTGAGAGAATGTGTGGTCCTTCTTCACACTCTTGCTCTTGTAGACATGTGCTAGCCATTTGGTGTATATGAACTTTGCCCAATTTCCACGCACTTGATCTTCAATGGCCATCATAACAGCGAACTTCTTAGCACTTAACTCAGAAAGTGAGCCTACTTCGCCCACCAGCATCCTTATGACAACTTGTGCTAAACTCCTCATCAGTTCTGCTAGAGACTTTAAAGTGCTGCTACTTTCCATGCATCAGTGTATGAATCTGACTTCCACCTCAGCCATCTTTTCTTCATTTCGTCTTCATCATTGATTTTGTAGTTGGCTATATCTTCACCGTCATTGCGAAGTCCGTACATCTTCTCCAAAACTTCTGGGCTTATAGTGATTTTGATGCCCATAATACTTGTGGTGAAAGCTTTTTCTTCTTTATCAACAACTACTCGTGCGAAGAATTCTGTAACTATGTGCGTTCGGAATTTCTTCGGCTCTACAAATAAGTATCTCAATAGGTTCTCTTGGTCGAGTTTACCTATGAGGTCTTCACACCAGTGCTTCCAGAATAGTGGCTCATACAATATCTTGTATTTCTTGACTTGAGCTGCCCTTCTATGATCATTAGTAAGTTCACCAGGCAGTTTTCCATGGCTTATGGCGATTAGCCGGTAGTATGGAATTGACTCGTCGATGTCCGTCGACTTGTAGATGCTTGTGAAGGTTGGCTGGAACTGTTCTGGTTCCTTGGGCATGTTGGTGTTTCTGGAGGATTCGATAGGGGTACTGATGCGGTTGGAAGATTCTGCCATTGACGTGTTCTTCTAAGAGTTTCAAAGTCATAGAAGAATTTTTGAATCAGAAGGTATGAAGGTATTAGGGTTAGAGTTCCCAAACCAAATTTCCTTTTATATGATCCCTCGTTAACCGACTTTTACTGTGAATGGTTGGATCTTCTCTTCTGATATGGATGAATCTACGATTGGGCAGTTGGTGACGGTTCACCTTATGTTCCTTTTCTGTTAGAATCGTGGCTGTGCTTGACGTGTCTTCTTGACATTTGTCGCTGCCCTGTGCAGGAGTTACTATGTAATGAAAGCGAACTCTACAGTTTCTTCATCATTAGATAATCCCGCCTTTCGATATATATTTGAATCAACATTCTCCTTATTGGTCAACACTCAAGTTCGTTCATGTTGAATCATTCAGTAATGTGAAAGGCCTTTGCTGAGAGCTTGGACTTAGCATTCTGTTTTGCTCTTTAAGGTGAATGACATGATTCTGGACTTGATTTGCTGAGAGCTTGGACTTAGCATTTTGTCTTTGTGGTCCTTTGTTCAGTAGATGCTAACAATTTGCTGAGAGCTTGGACTCATCATTCTCATAATATTTCGAAGTTATCTTCTAATTTTTGCTGAGAGCTTATGTATAGCTCTTCGGGATCTTACTGAGAGCTTGGACTTAGTAATCTGTTTTCCGGTCTATCTGCCATTCCAAAATAGCAGTCATCATTAATCAACTGAGAGCTTGGACTCAGTATACACCGAACATCTGCTAAAAGCTTGGATTCAGCAGTTCTTTTGGACTCTCTTTCAATGAACTTCTCAAGTTCAAGAGTCCTTTTACTGAGAGCTAATCCTCAACATTTTTCGGGAATCTACTGAGAGCTTGGACTCAGCAGTTTAGTAGAGAGTAGATTGCTTGAATTTATCCATCCTTTCACTATTCAAGCACTCTGCTTCCGACGGGATTGGGAAGACCTTTAAGAAATTCCTATCATTTGATTTTCCTTTTCATTTCTTCAAAATTTTCAGGGAAAATCATAGTTTTTTTTATAGGTTTATTTACACAAGGAGTGTAATGATCTAGCATTGTTAGTTAGGCGATTATTTTGTTTGAGACAACAGACTATTGTTCTCAAAGCGAGCAATTTATTGATATAATTGATTTACAAGAGTTACACTTCGCAAAGTATAATACTACAAGTTTACAATGATCAATTTGTCTTCAGACTGCTCCAATAACGCCTTTGCTAGATCTACTCCTTCTTGGTCTTTTCCCGAGCTCATTGCTGCAAGCCGCCGTGCTTCCGCAGCAATGTGTTGGCTTCAAGGCTATGAGATGTTTAGCAAAGACATATCTTCAGCTTTGAGCCTTGAATTACATGTGGACACTTCAGAACACGGAAGAAAATCTGAAGCCACGCATCTTCTGCACGACTCAGTGTTCTTGTCCACCTTTTCCATCAGCACCACATGTTGTACAAATGTCCCTACATTTTGTAGGATGGGTAACATCTGTACCATCCATGGCTGTTAGGTATTGATTTAGAAATCCTACCTTTATCTGATGTTTTGATGTATCAAAACTGCATATAAAAATCTAGGACTTAGAGTTATTACATCATGTAATCCTTGCATAGGATATTCGAGTTGTAATAGTCTAGGAAAAAGGAAGTCAGCAAAACTGTGGAACAGTTTTGAGAAGAGACCATCCAGGCAAAAACTATCTTGACCAAGAAGATGAAGATGAGCAGAGCAAGGCCGCGAAAACTATGGACACATTTTTCACAAGGAAACTACCAAGATGTACCAACAGTTTCACGAACAAGATAGTTTCGCATACTGGAATGTGTACACGAAAAGATGTCGAACAAAGTTGCAAGGGATCACCAAGAAGTCAATGATAAAGGATCAGACTTATGCTAAGCTGCGACTGGCATACAACGTTCGACGTCTGACACACAAGTACAACTACTCTGAAAAGCAGTACGATTGTAGCAGAAAATGCAGAAAGACGAGCGATTTTTCAGAAGAGCATGAATTATTATTAGACATCGTCTCCAATGTCTCTACCGACTAGTTCCTGGTGTTTCACCTATAAATAGCAGGAACCACAGAGACTTGAGAACCTTTTGCCACTCTGCTCATCTAATTATACACGCTATTTTGAATCTCCATATCATTCATTGTCTCTCACAGTAGAAAAGTACTCAAGCGCCTTCAAGAGAGAAGATATAGCTCCCGTAGTTCATTAATTGAGCACTTTGCATTCATTGCTACGGAGGCTAAGGAGATTCCCTGCGAGACATCGCAGTACTTGGATTAAGTCAGCATACTTAATCTAGTATCTTGGTGTTCTTACTGTCTACGTAAGAACACAACAACCTGATCTTTGCAAAGGAAGAACAGGTTATTACGGGCTACTGCCAACCAGTCGACATTCTGGGAAGAACAAAATCATCCAACCTACCGGAGAAGGAAAATGGAGGTTTGTCCTCAGTCCAACTTCGAGCCGGTCCACAGAGAAGACGCAGAGCCTTCGACGGACTAAAGAAGGAGTGAAGTGCAACTGCCTGGGCGAGTGATCCACCTTGCTGTGGACAGAGGTTTCTACAGCAGCTGGCTATAGATCGTGAGGAGTGTAACTTCAAAACTTAGTGAATTACCGAATCTGATATCCGAAGAGTGGACGTAGGACTTAAGGCTCCAAACCATTATAATATCCTGTGTCGTTTACAGTTTTTCTTACTACTTGAATCATACAGATTTTCATAGATACTTTGAAACCTTCAATACTTACTGTGTAAGTATTGAAGTGTATAAACTGTCAAACTGTTTGAACTGTAAAACTGTTAACTAATCTGCTAACCTAACTAAAACTGGATTTTTAACTTAAAACTGTTAGTTAAAGGTTACCACTGAAACTTGATTTACTCAAAATTAGAGTGTAATTACTTCCGCTGCACATTACTCACACTCTGATCTGGGACCAACAATGGCTGAATTAGGCCTCAAGTACTGTGAGAAAACATTGAGGATGTTTCTTTTTAACTTGCAAGCCTTTCCTCCATCTCCTCTTTTTCTCTGAATCCATTGATTTTGCGACACTGGAAGAAGAGGTGAGGAAGATGTGATATGGGATTTCTTACCCAAAGAAATTCCCAAACCTGGTGACTAAGGAATATCCATCTTTAGACCCACCTGACAAGTTTTTATCTCACCAATTAGAAAACTGTCATGGCCTGACAGAATGGACCGCCTATTTTTGTTCGGTTCTAATATGAGTAAATTCATCGTCCAAGGTGAACCAAGAATTGAGAGAATCTTCTTAGATGTGATCTCTGTGAATATTATGACCCTTCCTCTCAATTTGGAGATTTCCAAGTCACGTTGCTCGAATCCATTCTGGAGGTATTTTGGTGAAATGATAAAGGTCGACATTTATGATTTCTTCGAGCAGGGTATTCTGGAAAGATGGGAATGACGGCAGAAGATAGATCTAGGGTTTCGAGGTTTTGAGATATGAATTTCTAGAGGGAGATATCTTCTCTTAAATAGATGCAACCTCTCTTAGAGACTCGATCTTTTCATTACTTCGTCTGCCTAAGGAACTGACGGTTTCACTATAGCCTTTCCACGTGGCGGCTATTTTCCGAACTGAGTCATCTCGAGCCTTTGAACAAAATCTTTGGTAATGATAGCGAATACGTATCGTCGCTTCGATCTTGATTGATACGTCGGTTAATTATCCTGATATTTATTCCCATATCTGATCAATTTCCCAAGATTGATTCAGATTTATATTGGTTCAGCAGTCTTGTTTCCTTTTGCTGAGAGTTGGGACTCAGCAATCACTTAACTTAATTTGCTGAATTCAATATTCCATTTTACTGATCATCCGGACTGCTGAGAGCTGGGACTCAGCAATCTTTGATGATTTGTCTTTCAAGAGCGTGAGTTGGGACACACTCTTATTCCGCGACTTCTAAAGAATACCAATGATAATTCTTAAGAACAGAATGAGAGCTGGGACTCATTCTTCCAAAATATCATCTAATTCCAATAATTCGAGCTTAAGATAGAGCTCTTTGAATCTACTTTCTGCTAGAGTATGTCTGCTAGCTGATCCTCTGTTCTGATATAATCTACCGAGATATCCTTCTTTTCGACAAGATCTCTGTTGGTCTCTAGATCAGAGTCATTGTGGTGAATACAACAAACACACACGAAATGCAGAGGGATATAACGTTCACTTGCACACTTAGGTTCTTTATAAAGATTGTTTAGCTTAGCTTTTACTTAGGATTTCTTACAGATATACACTAACAACTTGGTTGCTAGGTTTCAAATTAAACACAAGAAACAGTAGGCAATAAAACATTAAACAGACACAATGTCTATAGTGGTTCGATCAAATATATCTACGTCCACTCCTTAGCCGAAACGCTAATAATTTTACTAAAAAGATATACAAAATATGCCCGTTGGAGTCAATCCTTTTCAAAAATAACTGCCGGATGCTTCCTATGATTGGAAGGTATCCCAATGATTGAATATTCTTGAGCTAAGTCAAGGAATCTCTTCAATGTAGTGTCAGATCTTCAATGGGGGGACACTATGGTTGTTGGGAGCTTTGAATATTCACTTTTATGTGGGCTCTCAACTGACTACTTTCTCACACTTTGTTTGTCAAAGGAATCTCGCTGTTAATGCTTTTTCAGATGTGGTTGAGGTTCCTTAGCTCATGAGTAATGGAAGCTGTAGTCGTCTCTCACTTCTGGACTTGTCTTTTATACCTGGAGACTCAAACTTTGAATCTCCATACTCGTTAGACACAACAGCTCCTTCGTCCAAGAGTGGTTCGACTTTATCCGTCCTTTCCGGCTTCGTACAGTACTTTTCGACCTACTTAGGGAAAGTTTTGTCCTTTGTTTGTACGTTTGTCAGAACGGTAGTGTAGCAATCGTTGTTAGCTATCTCGCCTTGCTAAGCCTTCTCGGAACGTTCTGCTAAGCCTTCCTAGCAATTTGCTAGACAATGTATCGGACTGCTGACTGCTCAGCAGTTGCTCATGTTTAGCACTTGATTCCTTTGACTCTGGATTGCTATCACCTTTAGCAATCTGCTACATGCTAGCGAATGCTGACTCCTTTAGCATTCCGCTATACATTGCTCTTAGCAAATGCTAATCTCCTTTTAGCATTCGATTTTTCGTTCTTCCGACTGCTAAGCACTTGATTCTAGCAGTCTCTTCCTTTGACATAAGATTGATAACTCCTTAGAAATCCCCTCCTTAGAACTTGACCGCTATTATCTCTAGCAGTCATCCTTGTCTGGTAATATCTCTAGCATCCACAACCTGCTAGGAGTGATTCTAGCAGTCTTATCTATTACAACTCGATACTTAGCCTATACAGGACATTGCAAGAGTTGCTAGACTATACTAGAATTCAGCAATTGATCGACCAATCTACTAAGGTTTGATCCAACAAAACTTTTTCAATATGATCCTAAGGGAGCTTTTGAAATAATTTCCCAACAATTTCCCCCTTTTTGGTGCGATCAAAGCTTACTATCACTTGCTGAATTAAGAGGAAAAATATCTGAGCTTTACAAAATTTTTTCTAAGTATCAGAGCTATGCTATCCTAGCAATCTAACTCAGAGTTAATCCATTGTAATTGTAGTAGAGATTGGTTTTAAATAATTTCCCCTCAATATGTGCTGGGAATATTTCTCGATTAAAATATATGTAAATGCTGCAAGGAGTCTGCTAGAAATTCTAGCATCCAAATAAAATAGCAGGCATTCACAACCAATCCTAAGTAAACTTAAGCAAATTCGTTGAATACACTAAAGTGTATATATACTTTAGTACGCAATAAAAACTCAGAAATCGACAATAAGGAATTGTCTAAGTCTGATTCCATTTTCATTCATTGCATATGAGCATTACAATTACAAATGAAAAAGGAATCTAAAAAAAATGGAAATGCTAAGAAAGGATTCTAAGAGTGTAAGATCAAGAGTCGGGAGCAGGCTTCTTCTTCTTAAGCTCATCAAACTTTCCAAGTGCCAGATGCACAAACTTCTGAAGATAAGCCTTGCTCGCTTCCCTTTCAGCAGCTTCTAACTCATGCTTCTTAGCAAGCCTTTCATTTTCAACCTCTAGCCTCTGCAGTTTCAACTCCTCATCTTTTCTTCTTAATTCCTCCACTGCTAGCCTGCCCTGTTCTTCCTTAGCAGCCAACGCTTCTTCCTCATTTTTCCGTTGGGCAGCTTTAGCAAGCCTCCTTGCTTCCCCCTCTTTGATCACAACATAAAAGGTGGAAGAGAAGGATTGGAAATCGGATTGAAATTACTGTTTAGCTTCAGATACTTCGGCTCTTGTGACCTCCACATCCTGTTTCACAGAAGAAACATCTAGTCTCACCTCAGCAACCTCAGTGCGGACATCTGACACTTCGGTTCGAACCTCCTCAATCTCCTTCCTGATTTCTGCCTTCTCAATCTCAACAGGCTCATTCAAGGAAGATAGAGCACTTCGCATCGCTTTCTGAACAGCTGAATCCACATAAGATTGGAAGTCATAGGAACTTACAGGTGTAGCTTCAAATGCAGAGGATGTTGTTGCGAATACCATGTCCAGACCTTCAGCAGCGGTAGTCTCTTACTGGCTCGGCTGTGCTAACTCCAAGGCTTCAACATTGGCTTGTTGAGCAGCAGAGTAGCGCAACTCTTCATCCATAAACAACTTAGCACCCTCCATGATCTGAGCAACTTCAGCATCATGAGCAATCTGAGCCTGAGCAGCCACATATTGTTCTTCCTCATTCAGCATCCTCTGTGTAGCATCCAGGATTTGAGCAGTCTCAGCTTCATGGGCTTCCTCCGCTTGAGCAGCTCTTATAACGCTAAGAATATCCAGGTCCAGAAATAAGACAATGATTCTGTCTTTTACAGTGAGCTCAGCAGCCTCTCGCTCAGCAATCATTTATGCCTTCCTGGCTTCCATCCTTGCTTTCTTCTGGGCCTCATACTCTGCTTGACGGTGATGGTACTCAGCAGCTGCCCTAGCTTGGCATTTTGAAAATTCGATCCTGGCGTCTGAGTAAGCGTCTGGGGCAAAGGATGATGGCGGCAATGACTTGGAGTTGGAGAACAATCTGTGAGCACGGATCGCCTGCAGTCTAGCAATAACTTTCTTGTCTGAGTACTGCTTAGATCCGGCAACCTGATCAACCCAATCATTCGCCCATTGATAGCGCGTTTTGCAACGCGCTAAAGCTGCAAGTGTACAGACCACTGCAGAGGGCAAGT
>JAPKLW010000323.1:33022-130116 GCA_026898455.1 Plectranthus barbatus
GTGGGAATTGAAAAGGAATCGCCGGATGAGTCACGAAAGAAAAAGAACATGGCCGGCGATCCACCGGCATAGCCGGCGATCGCCGGCCTTCACACCCGGTCGCCAGTGATGCACCTAGTCGCCGGAAATGCAGGATGCTCGCCGGTCTTCTGCCTTGGTCGCCGTTTGTGTGGCTGATCGCCGTGGAGGGAGCCAGTCGCCGGTCTTGAGGAACACGGTCGCCGGGCATGGAGCTGAGTTGCCGGCTGGGAGTGTTGGTTGCCGGTTGAGGGATACGGTCGCCGGCCGTGCAGGGACGGTCGCCGGTTGTGCACCTCCCTCGCCGGTTTTGTGTGCTTCTCGCCGTTTGTGTCACGAAGCCTCCATTTGCACGACACCTTCCGCAAATTCAAACTCTTTCTCTTCCCAGTGCAAACCAACAGTGATCAACTCCTAAAATGCTTGCTCAATCATCCCATTAACCTCTAATACGCGTAGAATCTGTGCAAAACAACATCAAACAAAGCCACACGTAATATTTCCTTAAAGAATAAGAATAACGCATGAAAACATCACGTAATGACTCAGTCTGAAGTATAATCTAAGCATAAATCTATCACTAAGATGCACAGAGTGAGTGTTTATCACCCATGCCTCTTCCCTCCTCTAGAAATTCAAGCCCCGAGCAGTTGTGACCAGCATTCTTTCCTCAAGGCACAGCTGATGTGTCACATAATAAATAAATTTCCACCTCCTCAGCTCCTCGGCTAGAATCTTAACCTGCTCTGTCGTTTCAGCGATCTCTCCATAGAAAACATAGGCTAAGTCTCTTTCAAGTTCTGCCAATATGAATTCTTCGATCTCAGACAGCATCAAAAGTACGTCTCCACTCGCCTCCTCCTTAATGTGAACTGAAGCACACCATTGAGCAATCCTGCATAATTTGAATCGGGGCCCTGGAAGACCGTCGAAGGGTACACGCAGCTGATTGTCGGTGCCTCTGTTGATCTTCCTCAGGAAGCGTGCATCATATACATCCTCAGATTCACCTTCGGAATTTGATTAAGAGTAAGCATCTTCATATCCAGCAGGAGTCTCTCTGCTGACCTGGTCCTCTCCCTGAGTGCTTTCAATCCTTTCAGAGATGCTAGCAACTTGCTCAACATCTTGACATCCGACAACGTTAGCAGTCTGCTCAACGTGTGGGTCCTTAGCACTCACAGCCTCATCATCTACTTGCTGACCTGACCCAGAAGGACCTGCATCCCTATCCCTGGGTGGCATTTCCTCATCTGAACTGCTGCTGCTGCTGCTGGGCTGTTCATTAGATGCTCGGATTTGAACACCTTTTCCTTTAGTCTGCTCTGGCATGCAACATTTGATCGAAAGCTTTGTCAGACAACGCTTCTTCTTCCGGCACAATCGCCCCGCTAGCATCCACTTTTGGAATGGTGACACTAATCCGTCCACCTTCCTTAGCCTTGCCTTTCTTGTGCTTTTTAGCTTCGCTTGCTAGCAGGGAAGCCTCCCGTGCCGCCTGTTCCAACAACTGAGCGGCCCTCTTTACTTCGACACGTTCATCGGCAGCCCTCTTGATGTTCTCGAAGTTCTGATCACGAGCTTCGAACATCATCTCCTCGAGCTTCTTCTTGTATATTTTATGCTCCTTCGCCCTCTGCTCTGCTTTCCTCTTCCTCTTCCTTTCATTTATTCCCTTCAATCATTCGGACAGAGGCTTGGAGGACAAGGGACTGCCTTTCTGCTGTTTCTCTGCTTCTGGAGTCGCAGCCGGCTGCTCAGGGGTCTCTTTAGCAGCTTCCTTCTGCTCCGCTGTCTTCATCAACCTCCGCATGTTCCTCTTCTTCTCAGGCTCAGTAAGGACATCCTTAGAGGTCGGATCCAGTGGCTTCTGAATCCACCTCCTAGTCCTCCTCCTCTAGGGTTGAGAGGGCTCCTCCACTACCGCCCTAGCATAAAATTCGGACACCATATGTGGATGGAACCACGATGGCTCCGCTGACAGGTAACCAATGACTCCAGCCTTCTTAAGCACTTCCATGAGCCATTCTGAAAATTGCGTAGTGGCGAGGGGGGTATACAAAATCCGATCCTTCATTATCTACGCCGCGCGCCTCTGCTTATTTGAAAGGTTGGATTGTGCCTTGGTCTTGGCGAGTGTCACCAATTGACCGTATGAGATGTTGTCCTCCACATCCTCCTTTTTGACGACACCGGTGTATTCTGGAGCCCACCTCTCATGAAGAGTTATGGTGGAAGTAAGGGATTGAATAGGGGTACCGGACTCAGTAGACGAATCCGATGAGGTTGTATGGATAGATGGTTCGGAATTATGAGATTGGGTGGGGGAATCAGGATTAGCAGCTATGGTAAGAACTTAGGGAATTTTTGAGAGAGATTGGGAATTTTCTGAGAGCTCAAAGGTTTGAAGGCTTGGGGATGAAGGATTTGAATTTCTGTAAAGTGAAGGAAGTCGAGTGAGATAAGTGTATATACCTTACGGGTAAAGATCTAACGGTTGGGGTACTCATCTTCTAATCTAATCGAGGCTAGGCTTTGCAAGGATGTTTCGTATGGTGACCCACGCCCCTACGAACTCGAGTGCCGATGACATGTTATTCCCTGATTCATCGCCGCCGTCTGCACGCAATAAATGCACATCCCATTTGAATTTCAAATTCATCCCGCATGTGACTTCCTCTGCATGGTGGAGACTGCTACGGGTTGGACTCAGCAGTCTGCTATCATAGGAAAGCCTTAGCATGCACATGAGTCTGCTGAGAGCTTGGGCTCAGCACTCAAGTCATACAGATATAGTCTGCTAAGGGTTCAACAGCCAAATCCTCGAGCAACCTACAACGAATATTTCCCAATATCAAACACCTTCAGGAGTGCCAAGAGCTTGGACTTAGCACTCCTCTGCTATCTGCTCAGCAGTCTTGACTTAGCATCAAGATCTAGCAGTCTACCGACGTAAGCTTGGATATGTCTCTCAATTTCCTTCAGATCTTCAAGCAATCCAGAAACAATGAGAATAACACCTCATTCATCCATAACATCGTCTATCTCCATAAGGCTTAACTTGATGCATAGTTCTTTAAATCTGGCCTCTGCTAGCGGTTTAGTGAAGATATCCGCAATATGTTCTCTGTGTACATATATTGGACGTCGATATCCTTCTTCTCTTGATGATCTCTGATGAAGTGATGTCGGATATCAATATGTTTCGTCCTCGAATGATGAACTGGATTCTTCGTTATGCACATTGCACTATTGTTGTCATAGTAGATCGGCACACATTCAGGAGGAATATCATAATATTGCAATTACTGCTGAATCCACAAGACTTGCGAACAACACCTAGCAGCTGCTACATACTCTGCTTCAGTAGTAGATGTAGCCACTGAGTGCTGCTAATGAGCTTGTGTCCAAGGAATTGGCATGTCCCGCTGGTGCTCTTCCTATCAATCTTTCACCCTCCAAAGTCTGAATCTGAGTAGCCACTCAATGCTAGACCATCTGACCTTGGATACCAAATTTCTAGACCCTCGGTGCATTTGAGATATCATACAATCCTCTTAGCAGTGTCCAGGTGCGACTTCTTGGGATTTGCTTGATATCTCGCACATAGACCAACAACATACGATATATCTGGTCTGCTAGTGGTGAGATATAGCAGTGAACCGATAATACCTTGATAGAGAGTAGGATTCACATCATCTCCTTCCTTTTCAAGTGCATCTATACAGGTCGTGCTGATTGGAATCCTCAAGCACTTCGTCTTCTCCGGACAATACTTAGCAATCAGGTCGTGAGTGTATTTTCTCTGATGAATAAAGATTCCCTCGCTTGACTGCTGGACTTATACGACATCTTCCTCATCATACTCATCTGGAAATTGCTCATCATAAGCTTCAAAAACTTGTCGCACAAGTTTGAATTCTTCGATCCAAAAATAATGTCGTCGACATAAATCTGTACGAGCAATATGTTTCCTTTGTCCTTTATAAGAAAGAGAGTCTGGTCTATCTTTCCCTTCTTGAATCCATTAGCTAGCAAGAACTTAGACAAAGGTCCATACCACGCTCTCAGTGCCTGCTTCAAGCCATATAAGGCTTTCCTTAGCCTATAAACTTGATTTCCCTGCTCAAAGCCTAGTGGTTGCTCAACGTAAACTTCCTCCTTGAGCTCACCATTAAGAAAGGCGCTCTTCACATCCATCTGCATCACAGAAAACTCATGATGTGCAGCATATGCTAGGAATAAACAAATTGCTTCCAGTCGAGCTACTAGAGCAAACGTCTTGTTATAGTCTATTCCTCCGCATTGTCTGTAGCCCTTTGCTACTAGACGAGCTTTGTTGCAGATAACCATTCCTGATTCATCGTTCTTGTTCTTGAATACCCACTTGGTTCCAATAACACTCTGATGCTCTGGTCTATCTACTAAATCCCACACATGATTGCGCGTGAACTCTGCTAGCTCCTCCTGCATAGCATTCACCAAATCTGGACATAGTAGAGCATCTTAAACCTTCGTAGGCTCTTCGTGCGAAATATAGAACGCTAGCATCACATTTCCTTGTCTCGTCAGAATTAGATCATTGATGTCACCAAGGTTATCATTCATAGGATGATCACGTAACCATTTTGGCTTCAGATTGCTAGATTCTTAAACATCAGCATCGGCCTTACCTGCTGGATTGTTGTTTGCTACAACATTGTCCTCAGCAATCTCCGGGGGTTCAACATTCTAATCTCAGCATCAGGAATCTCAGCAATTGGTAGCTCAGCATCTGGAATTTCAGCAATAGGGACTTCAACAGCTTGATCCTCAGCATTCACCAAATGCTCAGCAAAGGCTTTGGCAACATCATCAGCAGCGCCTATGCCGTCTTCAACACCTCTTGCTGGATCTGGGATCTCCTCATCGTCTTCATTAATCGATCCCAAGATATCCAAATTATTGTTAAGAGAAATCGGATTGGTGGCCTCAGCGTCATCGTTAGCATCATCGGCCTGATCAGCAGTCTGGTCACCTGCTGAGTGCATCTGGATTGGATTGTAATCACTCATAGACTTAGTTGGGTCAATACGCATATTTTCGAAAGAATTCAAGATCGATTGACCATGGACATCATTAGTCTCATGATTACTAACCACTTTCTCTTTTATAATTCTGCGCACTAAGATAGACTCATAAAAAATAACATTGCATGTTATTTCCACCACTCCGGTCGTCTTGTTTAATACTCTATAGCCTTTGTGAGAAGGGTGACCATATCCAAGGAACACACCTTCGTCAGACTTAGGCGAAAAAGTATTAAGCTTTGACTTCCCATTGTTATGGATATAACATGTCGAACCAAAAGCACAGAGATGAGTAATAGAAGGCTTACAACCATTGTACACTTCATAAGGAGTCTTATTGAATCTGCCATTGATTGCGCTCCTATTCTGTGTATAGCAGGCCATCATGACTGCTTAGCCCCAATACTTGGCAGACAACTCGGAATCGGCTAGCATAGACCTCACTGCTTTCTTCAACGTTCGATTCCTTCTCTCTGCTAGACCGTTCTGCTGGGGGGTCCTAGCAGTGGATTTCTCATGCCCGATACCATCTTCGGCGCAAAAATCCATCAAGATCCCGTTGCAAAACTCGGTTCCATTGTCCTATCTAATCCTCTTGACTGTAACCTCTTTGCTATTTTGCTCCTTGAGGATTTGCTCCGGTAGGATGAGCTTTACTTCATCTTTGGTTTTTAGCAATTGAAGCCACGTGTACCTGGAGTAGTCATCAACAACCACAAGTGTATAAATCTTTTTACTTACAGTGGGTGGAGTGACTGGGCCAAATACATCCATGTGTAAGAGCTCCAGGATCCTTTCTGAAGTGGCCTTCTTTGGGTTGGATCTGAATGATGCTTTGGTCTGCTTCCCTTGCTGGCAAGCTTTGCACACACCCTTCTTGCGGAAAGTCTCAGTAGGCAGACCTACAACAAGCTTATTCTTGGCTAGATGGTTAATGGTTTTAAAATTCAGATGATTTAACCTCTTGTGCCATAGCCAAGTTGTCTCTTCCTTGCTCAATGCTACGAAGCATGAATGTTGTTGACCGTTTGCCAATCAACAATATATAGGCCACCCTTGCGAATGCCTCTAAGCTTAATTTCACCTGTAGCATTGTCAGCAATAGAACATCCAATATTAACAAAAGAGACAATATACCTATTTTCGCATAGCTGACTAATGCTTAGCAGGTTGTGCTTGAGATTGGACACGAGTGCAACATTGATAATCCTTAGTCCATTTCGCTCTATGCATCCTCTCCCAACCACTCTACCTTTGCTATTGTCACCGAACATGACTGTGGGGCCATAAAATCTTTGGATGTTAGAGAACAACTCTTCATCCCCCGTCATGTGGGCTGAACAACCGCTATCAAGGATCCATTCGTTTGACATACTTGATGTCTTGGCACAGGGATCCTGATCCTGCAAAACAATCAACAAGTTGATTTAGGTACCCGCTTAGCATTGGGTCCTGCGGGATTAGCATGGATCATGGTTCCTTTTGGAACCCACATCTTGGTGATCTTCAAGATTTTCTTCTTGATCTCACCCTTCACAACCTTCTCGACCTTAGGGTAAGTATGCTTTGCATTATTAGATCTAGGTGTGGTTGTGTGCTTAGCCTTCCTAGTCCTTTAAAATTGAAATGGTTTGGACTCAGGCCTCACATAGGTGTCCCTCCTATGTGGTGTGTAAGAGTGATACCGTGGTCTTACACCATGATAATTAACCTTCTTGCCATTGTAAAAGGAAGGATATGCTTTCCTAGCATTGGGAACAAAATGCTCAGCATTCCTTCTCAACACTTCTGGGAATGACTGCTTAGCATTGGCTTGCTGTGTCCTCTGCTGAGGTCTAGAAGGTGCCTGCTTAACATGCGATCTCTGATTCCTCTACTGAGGTTCAACAGATCCACAATGATTATATCTTTCCCCCTGCTTAGCATTTGAGGATTCAACAGTCATCTTTCCCTTAGTATCCTCTTTAGCATATAACTTTCCATCAGAGACGAATTGAATCTTTCTTTTCTTAGAAGTTTCTGCCTTATTAAATGCACCCTTTTTATAGGATTTGCTAGAGGCTTCAATACTACTAAGGCCTAACCCAGATCTATCAGTATGTGATCTTTGTTGGCTCACAATGGCATTTAGTACTGCCTTGCTAGTAGTATAAGCACAAATGCATTCCTTACTAGCCTTGTTTTTCAAAGCGTGATTCTCATTTTCAAGGTTTTGAAAATTTTCAAAGAGTTTGGAGAAATCATCCTTGAGTTTCAAGAGTTCATCGCTATCAAACCTTAGTCTTTCGACTTCATCGGTCAAGGATGTGACTTTTAATTGTAGCGATGTGTTCTCTCCTACTATAGCATCTTTCATTTCATACATCTTTGAAAACTTTAAAGATAGCTTAGTAAGGTAATAATCCTCGGAATCTAAGGAAGTAGACTCCTCTAATTGTTGTGTGATAGCTGGAAAAAAGATAATCATAAAAATTACCTCCTGAGCCTCGACTGCTAGAGCCGATTCAGCAGGTTGCTCAGCATCCTCAACAATATTTGCCATTAGCACAAGCATGGCTTCCTCATCATCTTCTTTGGAGGAATAGTAATACTCCTCATCATTATCTGGGATATCAGGTACCTCAGTCCTCATCAGCAACGCCCTGGTAACGACTTTAACAGCACGTCTCTCAAATCTTTGCTTCAGGCACTCTCTCTCCTCTTTGCTGACTTTCGGACATTTGTGCTTGAGATGATCTGGCGAATCACACTCAAAGCATGTCCTAGGCTTTCACTCTGCTGAGCGGGTGGATGATGAAGAAAGCTTAGCTTCCTTGGCTTCTTTTTCGTCTTTAGCTTCCAGCATCAGTTTCTGAAGCTTTCGCATCTGCTCTTCCAGCTCGCTGATCTTTAAATCAACAGGTTGAGAACCTGAGGTTGAGACAACCTCCTTTGCTGGCGACACTGGAGCAGATCTTTCACTACGGAAAGGCTTCTTGAGCTTCCATTTGCTGGGATCTCTCTTAGCAAAGAATGCTTAGTCTTCAGAGTTAGCAGCGGGTGACAATTGAGCTTGTGCCACGACTGCTTCATTCTTCTTTGACTGCAGGATTATAAACTCGTGAGTTTTAAGTTGAGCAAATACCTCGGATGTTGACATGTTGCTGGGGTCCTTCTCGCTCAGACTTGTCATCTTCACGAACCAGTCTTCTCTTGGGAAGAGTTTAGAAATAATCTTGTTGTTCATCTCCCCATTGTCATATGTCTTTCCAAGGTTGCGAAGCTCTCCAACAATAGTGTTGAACCTTTCTTCCATGGCTTGAATCGATTCTCCTGCATGCATAGAGAAGGATTCATATTTGTCAACAGCTACCTGGAGTTTGTTGTGCTTCATTTGGTCGGTATCCTGGGAGGATTCACAGACATATTCCCACATCTGCTTGGCTGTATCAAAGTCTAAGGCTTTATTTTCCCTCAACGGAGGCAAATAATCAAGGATAAGTTTCTTTGCTAGATGATCCAGCTGAGCTCGCTTCTAATCCTCTATCGTATACTCCTCCAATGGCTTTGGGATCATTTGAGGTGGTGCTGGTTGTCCTTCAGCGACCTGTCCTATAAAAGCGTTAGCTTTCATAATTTAATTGGACCTTTCTCAAGAACATCTGCCATCTCAGGATGAATGCTTTGAAGTTGTATGATGGCCATCTTCTGCCATGAGTTGAATTTCTCCTTGGTATACTTGGGCAAGGTATGGTTCATCTTGACAAACTTTGAACCTGAGCTAGACAAATAAAGGAAACAAAATACTAGCGCAAGGAAGAACTAGATTTGGTCTTAAAGCGACTCATAAGCAGTCGCTCTTTCAACCTCCTGCTCTGATACCACTTTTTGGTCCCGAGATCAGAGTCGTCATGGTGAATATAGCAAACACACACGAAATGCAGCGGAATATTAACGTTCACTTGCACACTTAGGTTCTTTATCAAGATTGCTTAGCTTAGCTTTTACTTAGGGTTTCATACAGATATACACTAACAACTTGGTTGCTAGGTTTCAAATTAAACACAAGAAACAGTAGGCAATAAAATAGTAAATAGACACAATGTTTATAGTGGTTCGATCAAATAGATCTACATCCACTCCTTAGCCAAAACACTAAGAATTTTACTAAAAAGATATACGAAATACAAGAACTCACCGAACACTTGCTGTAGGCGGTGAGCTTTCGAGCCGGCGACAACAAAGCTATCCTCTGTTACTTCGTTCTTTCCAATCCACAGCTACGGCCAAGTCAAGGGCGGCACCTTCGTAAAACTTGTCCTTCGCTGCTAGGGGGAGGTTTTAAAGTTCTCTCCTGAACTTGTCAGATTTTGGCAATATGTCCGTCAGAGTCAATCCTTTTCAGAAAAGACTGCTGAATGCTTCCTATGATTGGAAGGTATCCCAATGATTGAAGATTCTTGAGCTAAGTCAAGGAATCTCGTCAATGTAGTGTCAGATCTTCAATGGGGGGGGGGGACACTACGGTTGTTGGGAGCTTTGAATATTCTCTTTAATGTGGGCTCTCAACTGACTACTTTCTCACACTTTGTTTATCAATGGAATCTCGCTGCTAATGCCTTTTCAGATGTGGTTGAGGTTCCTTAGCTTGTGAGTAATGAAAGCAGTAGTCGTCTCTCACTTTTGGACTTGTCTTTTATACCTGGAGATTCAAACTTTGAATCTCCATACCCGTTAGACACAACGACTCCTTCGTCTAAGAGTGGTTCAACTATATCCGTCCTTTCCGGCATCGTACAATGCTTTCCGACCTACTTAGGGAAAGTTTTGTCCTTTGTGTGTACGTCTGTCAGAACGGTAATGTAGCAGTCGTTGTTAGCTATCTCGCCTTGCTAAGCCTTCTCAGAACGTTCTGCTAAGCCTTCCTAGCAATCTGCTAGACAAGGTTCGGACTGTTGACTGCTGAACAGTTGCTCATGTTTAGCACTTGATTCCTTTGACTCTGGATTGCTATCGCCTTTAGCAATCTGCTACATGCTAGCGAATGCTGACTCCTTCAGCATTCCGCTATACATTGCTCTTAGCAAATGCTAATCTCCTTTTAGCATTCGGTTTTTCATTCTTCCGACTGCTAAGCACTTGATTCTAGCAGTCTCTTCCTTTGACATAAGATTGCTAACTCCTTAGCAATCCCCTCCTTATCACTTGGTAGCTATTATCTCTAGCAGTCATCCTTGTCTGCTAATATCTCTAGCATCCACAACCTGCTAGGAGTGATTCTAGTAGTCTAATCTATTACAACTCGATACTTAGCCTATACAGGACATTACAAGAGTTTCTAGACTATACTAGAATTCAACAATTGATCGACCAATCTACTAAGGTTTTATCCAACAAAACCTTTTACAATATGATCCTAAGGGAGATTTAGAAATAATTTCCCAACAATCTCTGATAAAGTGATGTCGAATATCGATGTGCTTTGTTCGAGAGTGATGAACAAGATTTTTCGTGATGCACATCGCACTATTGTTGTCACAGTAGATGGAAACACAACCAGTGCTGACTTCATAATCTTGAAGTTGTTGCTTGATCCACAACACTTGTATGCAACAGCTTTCTGCGGCTACATATTCTGCTTTCGTGGTGGATGTTGCTACGGAGTGTTTCTTTTTGCTAAACCAGCTTATCAGTTTATGACCTAAGAATTGGCATGTTCCGCTCGTACTCTTTCGGTCTATTCTGCAACCTCCAAAACCCGAATCTGAGTATCCTATGAGTGTGAGATCATCTGCTCTAGGATATCCAATTCCTAAGGATTATGTTCTTTTCAGATATCGAACAATTCTTCGAGCATACTCCATATGTGACTTCTTCGGATTTGCTTGATATCTGGCACATACTCCTACAACATATGAAATGTCTGGTCTACTTGCTGTCAAGTATAATAGTGACCCTATTATTCCTCTGTATGCTGTGGGGTTTACGGATTCGCCTTCTTCATCCATTGAAATTTGACATGCTGTGCTCATGGGAATCCGCAAAGTCTTCGTCTTTTCTGGACATAATTTGCTGATGAGATCCTTCGTATACTTCTTCTGATGAATAAAAATCCCATCTTCTGATTGCTGTACTTGAAGACCTAAGAAGTATGACATTTTTCCCATCATACTCATTTGGAAGTTAGTTTCCATAAGCTGAGCAAACTTCTCGCAGAGACCTAAATTTCTTGATCCAAAAATGATATCGTCCACATAGATTTGGACAATCAAGATATCCTCAACATCCTTGATCAAGAATAATGTTCTATCGAACTTCCTTTTTTCTGAAACCGTTCTTTAGCAAGAATTGTGATAGCGTCTCATACCACGCTCTTGGGGCTTGCTATAATCCATAGAGGGCTTTCCTTAGTCTGTACACTTTGTCTCCTCGTTTGAAACCTGGAGGATGTTCCACAAAGTCTTCTTCTTTCAATTCGCTGTTAAGAATGCACTCTTGACGTCCATTTGAAATACTGTGAACCCATGATGAGCAGCATATTCTAGGAATAATCTGATTGCTTTCAAGCGAGCTACTGGAGCAACTGTTTCGTCGAAATCTATTCCTTCACACTGGGCATATCCTTTAGGAACTAGTCTGGCCTTATTGCGAATGATAAGTCCATTTTCGTCTCGCTTATTCTTGAATACCCACTTAGTTCCTATTACTGACTGATGTGTTGGACGATCAACGAGATCCCATACATGATTCCTTGTGAACTTTGATAGTTCCTCTTGCATCGCATTGATCCAGTCTGCTAACTTGAGTGCCTCTGCTACTTTGGTAGGCTCTTCTTGTGATATGAAGCAGATAAGTAGTGCACTATGTTTGGTACGGATTGGATCAGCAATATCTCCTATAATTGCTTGAGCAGGGTGATCTCTAGCAGCCATTTGGGTCTTTGAAGTTCTTCTACTGGAATAACTTGACTGCTGGAAGGTCCAATGAGTTCTTCAGATACTGGTACATCAACAAATTGTAGGGTCTCCAAGTTGTCTGCTACCCTTGTTGAATCGTCTTCCGCTGAAGGATTGTCTTCTGACACGTCATCTGCAGGTCTTTGTACTATTGTTGTAATACTTCTATCTGCAGCAGTCTGCTCTTGGTTGTCTTCAGCATAATTGTCTTCTATAGATCTCTTACCATTCTTGGAATCTTCAGATAGTTGGTCATCCTTATCTCCTTTAGTTCCCTGTTGATATGTAAGCTCTTCGAGAGATTGTATGGTGGCCTCAGCATTACCAATTGCATCACATGCCCTCTTGACTGTCGATTGATCAGTCAAGGTCTCCAGTAGAGATGATGATTCATTCATCAACCTAGTCGGATCATTCAGTTCAACTTCAGAAGTATTCAAGCCTGAAGTCCTATTGACATCATCGGTTTCGCGAACCTCATCCTTTTTGCTTTTAATGGTCCTTCGCACTAAAGTAGCTTCATAAAAAATAACATTGCATGTTATTTCCACAAGTTTGGTTGTCTTATTAAGTACTCTATATCCCTTATGAGATGGATGTCCATATCCTAGGAACACTCCTTCATCGGCCTTGGGAGAGAAATTACTTAACTTCGATTTTCCATTGTTATGGATATAACATGGTGAACCAAAAATATGAAGATGAGCTAAAGAAGGCTATGACCATGATATACTTCATATGGAGTCTTGTTGAAGCGAAGATTTAATCCACTTCGATTTTGCCTATAGCAGACATTCATTACCGCTTCTCCCCAGTATTTTTGACTTAGATCCGTATCGGCAAGCATTGTGCGTACGGCTTCCTTTAGAGTTCTGCTCCTTCTTTCTGCCAAGCCATTTTGCTAAGGTGTTCTTGCAGTGGACCTTTCATGTCCTATCCTAGCATTTGCGCAGAAATCCATCAAGGCTCCATTGCTGAATTCTGTACCGTTGTCAGATCTTATCCTTTTGACCATGAGCTCCTTGTCATTTTGAACTCTGATTATGAGCTCCAGAATGATAGTCTTCACTTCATCCTTGCTTTTGAGTAACTTCACCCACGTGTACTTGGAATAGTCATCAATAACCACTAGGGTATAAAGTCTGTTACTTACAGTGGGTGGTGTCACAGGGCCGAATAAATCCATGTGCAGCAGTTTAATGATTTTGTTTGAAGTGGCCTTTTCTGGATTTGAATTGAAGGACGCTTTGGCTTGCTTTCCTTGTTGACAAGTGTTGAGAATTATTTTGTAATTCTCTCTTTAGGATCAAATTTGTAATAGGTTTCGTTGAATCAAAGCCTTAGCATTTGGTCGATCATTGCTGAATTCTAGCATAGTTTAGCAACTCTTGTAATGTCCTGTATAGGCTAAGTATTGAGTTGTAATAGATTAGGTTGCTAGAAGTGTTCCTAGTAGATAAAGAAGACCGCCAAAGAAGGTTAGCATTTTCTAGAAGTCAAGCGATAGCAGAATGTTGAGGAGTCAACATTTGCTAGCAAATCGCAGATTGCTAAAGGTGTTAGCAATCCGGAATCGAAGGAATCAGAGATAATATGAGCAACTGCTGAGAAGTCAGCAGTCCGACATCCATCTAGCAGATTGCTATGAAAGATTAGCAGATCGTTCGAAAGAAGCTTAGCAAAGCGAGACAACTAACAACGACTGCTACACTTCCGTTCTGACAGACGTACTCACAAAGGACAAAAGCCTCCCCGAAGTAGTTTGGAAAGCACTGTACGATGCCAGAAAGAACAGATAAAGTTGAACTACTCTTGGACAAAGGAACCGTTGTGTTTAATGGGTATGGAGATTCAAAGTTTGAATCTCCAGGTATAAAAGACAAGTCCAAAAGTGAGAGACGACTACTACTTCAATCACTCTCTACTCACGAACTCATATTGAAGAGATTCCTTAGACAAACAAAGTGAAAAAGTAGTCACGAGAGCATTAACGAGACAAGAAGAATCTTTAAAGCTCTCAACCACCAAGTGTTTCCTACATTCAAGATCTGACACTCAAGTGGTTCATTGAATCCTTTTAAGGTTCAATCATTGGGAAACCTCCATCCTAGGAAGTATCCATTAGTCATTTCTAACAAGATCTGACTCCGACGTGCATTTTGCCAAAAATAGATAAGTTCAGGAGAGAACTCTAAAACCTCCCATCACTATCAGCAAAAGACAAGTTTTACGAAGGTGCCGCCCTTGACTTGGCTGGAGCTATAGTTGACTAAGGATTACGAAGTAACGGAGGATAGTAGTGAAGTAGCCGGCTCGAAAGTTCACCGCCTACTGCACGTGAAAGGCGATTTCTTGTATTTCGTATACTTTCTTAGTGAATTCTTAGCATTTTGGCTAAGGAGTGGACGTAGATCTATTGATCGAACCACTATAAATATTGTGTCTTGACTGTGTTTTTACTGTTTTATTGTTTGCTATTTTAGTCGGTTTTGAAACATAGCAACCAAGTTGCTAGTGTATATCTGCAAGTAAATCTTAAGTCAAGGTTGAGCTAAACTATCTTTGATAATAACATAAGTGCAAGTGAACGTCTATTTATTCTGCTGCATTTCGTGGGTGTTGTGTGTTTTCACCACGACGACTCTGATCTCAGGGACCAACAACAAGCTCTGCATACTCCTTCCTTCTTGAACGTTTCTTGAGGTAAACCTGCAACGATGTTATTTTTAGAAATATAATTAATGGTCTTAAAGTTAAGATGCGTTAGCCTTTTGTTCCATAACCAGTTTGTTTCTTCCTTGTCGAACGCTATGAAGCACGATGCTTGTTGACCACTTTCCCAATCAGCAATGTAGAGTCCTCCTTTTCTGAGTCCTCTGAGCTTTACTTCTCCTGTGGTTCTATCTACAACTTCGCAACATGTATCAAAGAATGAGACAATATATCCATTTTCAATTAGCTGACTGATGCTCAGTAGATTGTGCTTGAGACTATCGACAAGGGCAACGTTGATTATCCGCATTTCATTTTGCTCGATGCACCCTCTTCCGATTACTCTGGCCTTGGAATTATCACCAAATGAGACTAAGGCTCCTCGGAACTTGCGAAGTTCTGTGAAGATCTCTTCATCTACTGTTATGTGACCTGAGCATCCGCTGTCTAGGATCCATTTTTTGAGTTTTCTTGATAATTTTCTTTCTGAACCCTGTTCTTTGTTTGTCGTGGTAGGTAGAGCTGATTCTCCTGTCTGCTCTTCATTGATGTCTGCCATGAACACTATTAGACCATCCTCTTCGTCTTCTGATAAGTAGCTTTCATCGTCATAATCTGGGATTTCTGGTAGTTCTGTTCTTGTCAGCAACTCTTTGGTGACCGCTTTGGATGCGCGTCTTTCAAACAACTTTCTCAGTCGTTCCCTCTCTTCTGGATCTACTTTTGGACATTCAAACTTCAGGTGATCAGGGGAATTACACTCATAGCATGTCCTTGGTGCTCTATTGTTGCTTTTGTTGTTCGATGAGTGAGTCTGCTGGGGATCTGCTTTCTTTTCTTTTGCCTTCAGCAGTAGCCTTTGAAGTCTCTTCATCTGTTCCTCCAGCTCGCTCACAGAGCATTCATATTCTTTGAAGTGATATCCGCTGATGGAAGGAATCTCTTTTGCTGAACAGGACTGAACCGGTCGATTGGAGTGGAACGACTTCTTGGTCTTCCACTTTTGTCCATCCTTTTTCACGAAGAATGCTGCATCTTCCACTGGTTCTTCAGTGTTGACTGTAGCACGAACAACTTCATGTTTGTTTATCTGGGTGATGTCCCATTCGTGAGCTTCCAGTTGAGCGAACACGTCTTTGGTGCTAATCTTTGACAGATCCTTATCCTTCAGACTGGTTACTTTGATAAACCAATCCTCCTTGGGTAGTCTTGATAGAATCTTCGAATGCATGTTAGGAAGATCATAAGTTCTTCCTAACTTCTTTAACTCAGCTACAATCTTGTTGAATCTTGCCTCCATGTCCTTGATAGTTTCACCTGGAATCAAACAATAAGATTCATACCTGTCTACCCATTGCTGTAGCTTGTTTCTTTTCATCTGATCCAATTCTTTGTCCAGAGTGCTGAGAAAATCCCACATTTCTTTGGCACTATTGTATTCCAATGCTTCAGCCATTAGAGCTAGTGATAAGGAACCTAATATTAGATCCATGGCGATGTAATTTAGTTGATCACGGGATCGTTCTTCTTGAGTCCATTCTTTGAGTGGCTTTTCCACCATTTCGTCTGGTCCTTCTACGTTTTCTCTGACCCTTGTCTTCACCTTCGGGATTTTAATGGGTCCAACTTTGATCACTCGTCTCATTTCTGGATGCACGTTCTTTAGTGTGATCATCGACCTCTTTTTCCATGTAGAGTAGGAATCTGGAGTAAACTTGGGAAGCTTTGCGTTGTGCGCCATTTCTTTGAACCTGAGCTAATCATCGAAACACAGATATGCAAGAAAAATCTGGATCTGGTCCTTGGCGACTCAGAAGCAGTTAGTCTGTAAAGACCAATCGCTCTGATACCACTTGTTGGTCCCTGATCAGAGTTATAATATATGCTGCGGAAGTTTTTAATGTTTATCTTGCACGAATCCTGCTAAGGTCTCGACTTAGCAAGCGTTCCTCTAAATATTTTAGCTCGTGTAATTGTTAGATTCATGGCAGTTTATACTACAACACTTGATGTGTTGAATTTCAAATTGTTAAAACAACAAACACAATAACGTAGCAAAGCAGTAAACGACATAAGGATTTTTATAGTGGTTCGAACAATTGTTCTACGTCCACTCTCCAGTCCTCTTGACTGAAAATTCACTAGAAGAATGAGTATAAGGTCAGGCCTGATCTCTAACGTTGAGCAGCTCCTCCGTCTGGTTAGCGCGCACCTTCAAGCACCTCGATCTCCAATCTTCAAAACGGTGTCGCTCCTTAGAGTGAGGACAAACTTCCCTTCTCCTCGATCGTCGACTGCTGGGAGTTTTATAGTTCTTCCCGGAACCTTTCCTTGTGTTGGCGTTGCCAGTACGAATCACTCTTGCACCGCAATAGTGACTGCTGGATTCTTTTTGGAATAGAGAGAATCCCAAATATACCTTTTAAAGATAAACTTCGCAGGTCTTCGAGCTTCTGTATGAAAGCTTATGAAAAGCTTCAATTAAGATCTGTGCTCGAATGAGTTCGCGTGTTAGAGAGAATAGGTTTGATCTCCTTTTTATCTCTTGTAGTACGAAATCGCGAACCTTTGAATCAATTATGGATGACACCTATTTATAGGTGAAGAATCAAACAACCGTTTGTTTCTTATCCGTTAGACTCAAAGGGAATGCTCGCCTATCTGCATGCTTTCTTTTTCTGCGGCGGACAGAGACTCTTCAAGTCCCTTTGTCTCTGATTGGCGTAGCATCTATTTCTAGCTGTCGTATGTCAGAACGGATCTTTTGTAGGTCTGAACCCCTTTTTCTTCATGATGATTATTCCCTCCTCTTGATTGATTGGTTCTTCTCGTAACTTGTTGTCCGTTTGATGTTCGGCTTTGTAATCTTTCTATTGATTGCTGAATGCTGATTGTCATCTGCTGACTGCTATTATGCGTCGGATCTCTCCGTAGATTGCTAGAATTCTTCTTCCAGCATTCTCGTCGCTTTCTTCGCATCTTTGGTCGTTCTGATCTTTAGCAATCTTCAGTGATTGAGTGAGTTTGCTGACTCCTTCAGCAAACTTTATCTTTTTCTTTTTCTTAATCTATTAAAACTCCGGTATAAATTCCTATACAGGACTTTTTACAAATGACTCGATACTGAGTTGCTATAGCTTTGATCCACCAAAACATATCATATAATGATCATGAATTGGTTTACATTTGAGGGGTCTAACAATATTCATAACAATATACAAATAAATTAAAGATATATATATTTAAATTTTGAAAATAAAATAATCTTTATTATTTATAATAATATTTCCATATCAGATTAGATATGAATATCCAGATTTTGATACATACAATATTTCCTTATTAGAGAGATACATTTTTTTTCATAATGAGATATAATTAATGCACCTTTCCTTAGATAAAATGCACAATATTGAAGATAAAATGTCATCAGTAGAGATATAGATCATTTTATTTCGCAATGTAATGTTTATGCAGGATATTGCCCTAAAAACAAACAAAATTTTAGTTAAAATGCAGGCTTTAAAATTATCATTTATTGCATATAATTACTATATTGTCCTTTAATGCAGGATAATCGACCAAAAATGCACACGGAATTAAATGCTTCTTGAGCGTTGAAATGACAAGATCAAAGGCTGAGATTTATTCTCATTTCTCATACTAAAGGTCATTCTCACCTGATCACTACTCTCTCTCTCTCTCTCTCTCTCTCTCTATATATATATATATATATATATATATATATATGGGGCTGATCTGGTGAGAATATCCCTTAATGTGAGAAATGAGAATAAATATAGTCCATAGATTTGACTACATCAACGATCCAGATTAAATAACACATTCAATAAAAAAACGACATTTTATCCTCATTTTACTTCATTAAAGGGCAACATAGTCATTACGAACGTACAAGGCGCAAAAGTTGTGTTTTGTTCATTTTATGTATTATATACTTCATTTTTTGTTAGTTATACATCATTTTATCTCAACTGTGATTCATTATAAAATAAATTCGATGCGAATTTTGATGTTACACGTGACATGCATTTTATCTTAGTAGTTCTTTATTTTATCTCAATTATTGTTCATTATAAAATAAATTCAATGTAATTGTACATCACTATTAGTTCATCATTTTATCTTAGCAATTCTTTATTTTATCTTAGCAGTTCTTCATTTTATCTTAGTTATTCAGAACTCAACAAGCAGCAGCCAAACCGAGGAGAACCAATGAGCAGATAGCAAAACCACCTCTGCACCAACCATCCACATCGGGCAGCAGCAAGAAACACAAACCACACACACCAAAGCTGTGCATAACAACAACAAAGATGAAAAACCAACAGCAGCAGGCTACAAACCAGCACCCAAAGCAATCTGCAGCAGAAACAGTAAGGAGAGGCTGCAACAAGTAACCCCAAACAACAGCAACAAGGCTGAAACATACCATCGCCCATAAACCTTCAAATTGGCCAACACCTCACACATCTGCAACAAGGCTTATAGGAGTTTGAGATCAGATTGGTGTTTGCTTTTGCCGGTGCAGAGGCACCGGCGGCGGGATGTGCGGTAGCTGTGCTGCATAACCCGACGACATTGTGTACTAAATTGGAGTCTGGTGGTTGTGGACGCCGCTTGCCGTCGACTGCTTCTCCTCAATCTCCAAGCCGCAATCGCAAAACTAGGGCACACATTATGATATTTAAAATATATTAAATGACAATGATACCCTTAAATAAATAACAATGAAGTTCGCGGAGGATAAAATGAAAACAGAAATATGTTAAATGACAATGATACCCTTAAATAAATAACAATGAAGTTCGTGGAGGATAAAATGAAAACGGAAATTATTAAAGCATGATCGCAGATCTTGTGCAATCAATGGCTGAGATTTATTCTCATTTCTTACATTAACATCTATTCTCATATGATCTAACGTCTCTCTCTCTCTCTATATATATATATATATATATATATATTAGTGATCATAGAATAAAGTCTTTTCCATGTTAAATAGGAAAGAATTTGGATCCTTTATTTTGTTGATCCAATGGTTGTGATAATTCAGGATTTATTAGATAAATAAGGTCGTTAGGGTATCTTAGTAATTTAACCTTTAAGTTTGAGTAACCATCTTTTCTATCTTTAGATCTAAACATTCTCTCTCCTAATTTTCTCTTTCTTCCCATTATAATCAAATGATTATATCTTTCTCGATTCAAATATAGGGATGTCAATTTAGCCCAAAAGTTGCGGGTTGGCCCGATTTACCCGAGCCAAAATGAGGGTTAGGGTCAAGATATTTTGGCCCGAAAAAAATTTAGCCCGATTAGCCCGAGACCGAATAACCCGAGGCCTGATAGGGTTGGACCGATTAATCCGATTATTATTTTTATTAATATATTTTCATAGTTATAGTATTAAAATCTACTTCTAATATTTAAAATGATATTTATTAATCAAATTTTAAGTTATATAATTGTATTTAGTTCAAATAGTATTTCATACATAGTTAAGTTTATTTATTTATTAAGTTAAATATATTCTTGCTAAAATAAAAAAATAATATATTTTAATAGATAAATTTATCATTTGTATAAAAATTTGTGATGTGTTTTGCACTTTTATATGAGATAAATAATATTTTGCTTATTTTTCAACATTTAAAATATTAAAATAATAAAAATATATTAAAAATAAAAAATAATTAATAAATTTATTGGCCCGACGGGCTAGCCCGAAAGCGATGGGTTAGGGTTAGGGTCATTATTTTTTAGCCCGATTTGACCCGGACCGATTAATCCGCAGCCCGATAGTGTTGGCCTAAAATCCGACGAGTTGGCCCGTTTGATATCCCTATTCAAATCTATATTTTTGGAATCATATATCAAATTAGACGTGTTTTTACAATGATTCATATGATAACCATATTGAATATGTTAAATTTAGAAGATTCGCACAAAAATCTTGATTTTATATTCAGCTGATAATATTCTTCATTATATTTACGTTCAGGATAAAAAATGCATCAATTACGTATAAAAAATATTTCCAAATATCTGCATTTTTTTGCATCAAATGATGCATTCTTGACTTGAATAAGATGCATTTTTATTCTAAAGCATATGCATTTTGTATTCATATTGAGTGCATTTTTTGTATTGATTATATGCTGCAGTTTTATGCCCAAAATATTGCATTTTTTATATCAAACGTATACATATTATGTTTTATGAACTACACGAAATGAAATTCTTGAATATATAATGTTGGTCCCGAAATCAGAGTGCAATTTTGTGCAGCGAAAAGTTTTGTGTAAGCAACAAAAGTAAATATAGGCACAAGCACCGGTTCGTTCGAACAGAGTAAAGTCAATTTTTTGTTTAGTCAGTTTAAGCTTAAGTCACTATTTCGTCTTAAGTTAGTTTCACAGTTTATACTCTTCAATACTTAGTAAGTATTGAAGGTTTCAATAGTTAGTTTGTGAAGCAGAAAAACAGAGCAAGTATAAGGAAAGCAATAAAGCAGCACACAGAGATTTATAGTGGTTCGGATTTCAATATCCTACATCCACTCTTCAGACCCAAGGTCTAGATAATTCACTAAGTAAATACAAGTCTCCTTACGATCTATACACAGTCTATGGCACCTCCGTCCTCCGGTCAGCTGTGGCACTCGCCTAGGAACTCCTTGTAGACTCAGTCTTCAGGTTGAAGTGGGGACGCACCCCACAGCCTCCTTCCTGGTGGGTGGATGTTTACTAATTCTTCCCAAAATGGTTGGATATTTAAAGGTTCTTCCTAGAACACAGGTGGCTGGCATACGCCCGTGAGAATCAGAGTCCCATACTAGGAAACTGACTGCTATGAATATATCTCAGAAAGATATATTCAACAAATAGAGGTTCAGCTTAAAGCATCAACCTCGTGCTAGGAGAAGATAGCACGGTGGGCAACTTGACTCGGAGACTCAAGTCTCGTGTTTAGAACACAAAAAACTCTAAGAGAGTCTTAGTGGGAAAGATGACCCGAATATGCCCTTTGTCTCTTTAGACTAGTAGATTTTGAATTCTATTTAGCTAACCGTTTAAGGTTGAGAGGGCAAGTCTTTATATAGAGAGGAGAACCTATGGCAATTTGAATTTCTATCCGTTAGACACATAAATCCAGACGTTAGACTCATGGATTATATTGTCCAATCGTAGCCCATGCCTTAGGTCTCCTTTTTGCTATGTCCATTTGTCAGTGTACTATACACTAACTTTTTGTCCGACTCTTTTGCAGCCCGATGAACCTAGTTTGGATAACCTCATATTGACATAGGCATTTACAAATGCCTGAGTCTAAATGATGCTTCTTATACTGACTTCTGAGAGTCAGTACAACTTAGCACTCATACTGACTTCCCACGGTCAGTATGGTAAATCCTCATATTGACTTCCGATAGTTAGTATGGGAAACACCCTCATACCGATTTCTCCGGATTAGTATGGAATTCCCTTAAACTGACTTCTCCTTAGTCAGTTTGGGAAAGCCCTCATACTGAATTCTCCTTGTCAGTGAGGATAGACCTAAAATTGAGTGCTCCAACTCAGTTTTCGATTAAAGCTAGGCATGTTGATAGTCAGTTCTCGAGCATTCTCCATTGCTCGATCTTCAGCCTAAGTTCTATTACAACTCGATCGATCCTATAAAAGGATTACAATTTAGAACTTTAGATATTAGAAAAACTGACTAAGATGACTTACATTCTTTGACCCACCAAAACATCAAAAGTAAGGAATGATTTCTCTACTAAAAATCCTAACAATTGCCCCCTTTTTAGTGTGGTCAAAGCCATCTGGAACCTAAGCCGATGAGGTGAGGATAACTTTAGATTTTTTACAGTTTTGACGATGTGTCACATAAATTCAGAAAAGTTCCCCCTCAATTTGGGCTTTTTACTTAAGATCTTATCTTTATAAATTTGGAGAGATATTGCTCGATTGATTTTCATTGTTAGTTTAGAGCAATTAAATCTTAAGAAGGGGAGAAATAGAAGCCTGCTGATTACACTGGATTGTGTAAGTTCAGCATTTGAAGAACGAAGGCCTTTGTTGGACAGAAAGAGATTGTCATCAACAAGTCAGTTTACCTTTTAATAATTTTCATTACAAGTACAGGGATAAACTAACAAAAAGAAACCTATAACAGAACTATTTTCAAGTCTATACTAGGCTGCTTTCGGTCTACAAACTGTCTTCAAACTGGTTGCTGCTGTAGTCCGTGTCATGAGGGAAACTGACTCGATTCTAAGGTCAGCTTTTTAAGAATTCCCTCATGCCGACTTTCAGCAGCATGTGAGGAGGTTGTGCTACCCAATTTCACATAGTTGACTGATGCTAAGTAGATTATGCTTGAGATAGTCGATGAGGGCCACATTGATTATGCAAATTCCATTTTGCTCGATAACCCTCTTCTGATTACTCTAGTCTTTGATTTGTCACCGAAGGAAATCGAAGGTCCTCTTATTTTTGAAAGATCTGTGAAGATTTCTTCGTCTCCTGTCATGTGACCTGAGCATCCACTGTCTAGGATCCATTCTTTTAATTTATTCGAGGTTCTTCTCGTTGAACCCTGTTCTTACAAAATAAGGAATTAATTTTTAGGTACCCGATCAACAGCGGGTCCTGCAGGATAAGTTCTCTGGATCAGTCCCTTAGGAATCCAGACTATCGTGATCTTGACAGTATTCTTGTCATCATGTTTTATTATATTTCCCTTCCTATTGAAGTAATGCAAAGAATCTGCATGGGAATGGTAGTGGTGTTCTAAGCCTTCACAGTCTTTCGAAAATGAAATGGTTTAGACTCTGGCCTCAAGTAGGTGTTCCTCCTACTTGGAGTGTATGTTGGCTTTTTTTACAATCTTAGCAGATTGCTTAGCCATGCTAGGATGTGTATGAACCTTCCTAGCAGATGGAACAGTTTGCTAGGTTACATACATTGACTTTGCTGACTTCCTCTCAGCAGACACTCCTTTTAGTCTCTACTAATTGGTCAATAGTGGATTCCTAGCTTGCCAGCATTCCTGCTGAGCGACGTATGTTGATCTAGTATTATCCCCTTTGTCTGTCCTAGCATTCTGCTGAACCATCCCGGTTACTGGACAAAAATTATTTTCTTTTCTCTCCAGGTTTCAACATTGCTTGATTCACCTTCTTCAAAGCTAATTCTAGCAAAATCATTTGTACTCCTTTGAGCATCTAAAATCTTATTTAAATCTCTTATGCTTTTTGAAATCTACATTGACAAGGTTTTTGCACAGATTTTTTGCTTTTCAAAAATTTATTCTCCTGTTTTAAAACATGAAAATTTTCATTGAGTGTGGAGAATTCATCTTTGATTTTTAAGAGCTCCTCGTCTGCTGACCTAGATTCTTCAATCTCACTGGTCAAAATAGAAAGCTGAGAGTTCAGCGAGGAATTTTCTTTTACTAAAATATCTTTTAGAGCATCAAATTTTGAAAATTCTTTTGAAAGAAGTTCCACAGTTACAAGTCAGAAAAACATGACTCAGCAGTATCATGCAAATTTTCTGAAGTAGAAGCATCAGACATAGTAGTATTTGTTACCTATTTACCCGTGACCGCTAGAACTGATTCTGCTACTTGCTCTTCATCAACATCGACATCTTCATTGATGTTTGCCACAAATACCATTAGAACATCCTCTTCGTCTTCTGAGGAATAGCCTTCATCATCGTGATTTAGAATGTCTGGTATCTCTGTTGTAGTTAGCAGAGTTTTGGTAACGACCTTCAACGCGTGCTTCTCGAAAATCATTCTTAACTGCTCCCTTTCTTCTGGATATATTCAAGGGCACTCAAACTTTAGATGGTCAAGGTGTTGCACTTATAACACGTTCTTGACATCTTCTTGGTTGTTATGTTCTCTGCTAGCTGACTTTGTTGTGGTTCCTCTTTGTTGCCTTTAGCATTCAACAACAAGTTTATGTAGTCTTTTAATTTGCTCCTCCAGCTCACTGATGGAACATTCAATTTCTTTAGGTTGAGATCCACTTGTTGATGTGGTGTCCTTTGTTGGGCTAGGTTAAGCTGGACGATCTGAGTGGAATGGCTTCTTGGTTTTCCACTTCTGTGCCTCTCTCTTTACAAAATATGTTGCATCCTCGACATGATTTTCAATAGATATTGCAGCTCGTACGGCTTCATTCTTGTTGATCTGCATGATATCCGAATTAAGTGCCTGAAGCTGGGTGAATACATCTTTTGTGCTCATATTTGATAGATCTTTCTCTTTGAGGCTCGTCACTTTGACAAACCAATCGTCTTTTGGCATATTTGACAATTGAGTTCATGTCAGGAAGTTCGTATGTTCTTCCCAACTCCTTTAACTCCTATATAATGGAGTCGAATCTCACTTCCATTTCCTTTATTGTTTCTCTTGGACACATTTGGAATGACTCATATTTGTCCACGCACTGTTGAAGCTTTGTACTCCAGGGCTTCGGTTATCAGAGGTTCTGATAGAGAATTAAATATTAACTCCATAGCCACGAAATCCAGTTGAGCGCGAACTCGGTCGTCTTGAGTCCACTCCTCATATGGCTTATCAACCGTCTCTTCTGGTACTTGTACGTTGTCACCAAGCTGAGAATTCACCTTCTTTATTTTTATTGGTCCTTTGTTCGATTACTTGCCCCATCTCCGGGTGAATATTCTTCAAGGTGATCAGCGACCACTTTTTCCAGGTGTTGTAGGTTTCTGGAGAAAATCTTTCCAACTTTGCGTTAATTGCCATTTTCTTTAACCTAAGCTTAACACAAAAACACAAGAAATGTGCAAGGAAAATGGATGGTCCTAAGCGACTCAGAAGCAGCAAGTCTGTAAAGACCAACCGCTCTGATACCACTTTTTGGTCCCCGATCAAAGTGTTTATAGTGTAGGATTTAAGTCTACAAAAGACAACGTGAGTTGTCATTTATTTCCTAAGCCGTTTAGATCATTCTTAGAATATCAAAGCAAAACAGATTGAATAAAGCAGACGAACCCTGTGCATGCTTCTAATATTTAATTGCAAAGGATGGATCTACGGAATACCTGAACTCCAGCGACTGATGTACAGATCTAGATCAAAGATAACAACAAATGGGTAGATCTGAATGTGGGATTGATCCAAGATATCTTATTCCAACAGATCTGATCTTTTGATCTGTTCCCTTGCTCCTTGGAAATTTGGTGAGGATACGCTACAGAGTTGAATCAACGACCCGGAGGAGTCGATCACTTCCTCCCACTGAAAGCCGTCGCCCCTCTCTCCCTTCTCACATAGTTGTGTGTGTAATAATGATTATATCTGAAGCGAGAAGGGCTTATATAGTGCGAGGGTTTATAAAACCCTAACCCTAATGTGCTCTGAGCAGATTGTGGGCTAGACCAGGGACCAAATGCAAATAATAAGGTGGGCCCTCTTTATTAATTAATTCCATGTCCAACACAGATGATAATTAATTAATAAAACATTGTTTTAACCTTCACCACGATAACAATGCTGACTCACCCTTTTATTACTATGTAATTTGGAACGGGTTGCATTAAACTTGAATGATCCACATATTTATGGTTCTGGACATTCATTAATTAATTTGGCTTATGACAATTAGCCACAATTAATTAATCTCTTATTTCTTGAGTAGTACCATTCACTCCTTTTCACTTATGCCTGAATTAAATAATTCAACCTGCAGGGTTTAGCATAATGAACCTTGTGAGCTCCTCAGGGAATGTCCCCATCCTAAAGCCGATATGATTACCTACATGTACGGCCTAAGCAAGCCACACACAAACCGCCACACCCAAGATGCAGGTATAAGAGTACATGAAAGACTCGCCACCATAGCAAGTCAAAGTGTGGTCAACTTATGTATGCCCCTTAGCCTTCCATTAGGTTTAATATCATAACAAGTATCTAGAGATCTGGCTCATTCATATGTCAATTACAATGGCACATCTCACTGTTGATCCTATCAATACATAAAGATGTATTGACACATCAAGTAGCTAGGATAAGCTCACTTATAAACTGATGTGCCGCAGCCTAAACCGGTAGCCTATCCAGGGACTGTCTCAGCCGTGATACTATTTATATCTAGCTTGGTCCAACGATTCATATGATCCTCTGTGATCTCCTACACACCATATGATCATCCCTATAGGCGAGATAATAGGATATTATAGTTCGTATCCTATGTTTGTTATATTAGATAGCGACTATGTTTATGTAACACATTTATGAAGACCAGTGTATCAAACGAACACACATAATCATAAATGCTTTTAGTATAAAATCCCAACAATCTCCCACTTATACTCAAACCATAATATCGTTGTTTCATCAGAGTATTAAGTGTGTCTATATCAGATCTAGCTTATTTACACGTTCATCATCTTGTGATCGATCCTACCTTCAGATCTAGACTATGAGTGTGGCCCTCATAAGTGTTCTGAAGTAGACACCGTGTAAATAAATCTGTTAGATCTTCATGTCAATTGCTCCCACTTTATACACATCGCCTCTTATGATGATTTCTCGTATGATGTGGTACTACATATTCTATGTGTCTCACCACCTTGTGAGTCTTGGGTTCCCTTGAGTTTGTCATTGCACCAGCATGATCACAGTACCTTGTGATTCTATTAGGTAAACTCGGAACAAACACCTCTAGAGGACAACACCAGAGTTATACTGCTTATTGCGAAGCTAATGAAGCTATCACACACTCAGTCTTCATACCAGAATTTACAACAAATTTCTGTGTTAGATTCCTATAACTCCTCCAAGGGCACCACATAGTTAGAGGTCGATTTCCTTCCTTATGATCCTCCTGGATATTCGATGCCATTTAACCCACAGGGCACACTTAAAAACCAATGCGCCTGTCCAAAGTTGAATTGATATCTGTTTGCCATGCCTATAGCATTACAGATATCTGACTCCGTTCATCGCCACATAGAAAGACAACAATCCTTTCTTGGCATGAAATGAGTCACCACAAAATCAATTTAAGAGACTTGAGATATCTGAACATCCTTTTCTTGTGGTAACACAAGACTTTAATCGAAAGGATATTCCTGTATCTCATATGTCCTATTTCTGAAGTTGCTCGGATAATCATCTCTTTATGCCTGACAATATCTCCACACCGTTTCCGAATGTAAAAATACCATCTACATAATGTGCAAGGAAAACCATGCTTCTGCTGACACATAACAGGTACATGAAACTCTCGTTCTCAATATACAATATCATAATGTCTGTTTCATGACCTTGAAACTCCCTTAAGTTCATACTTGAACTTCCTTGGCTTCTAGACAAGGTTCTGCTCACCTTACTGCACACAAGCTTATTTGGTTGTTGCATATAGATGTCATCACCTTTTATCAAGGTATCTGTTTATGAAAAACACAAACGCTGACGTCTATCTTCCAGATGCTTAGGTTCATATGTGCTGTTATGGACAAAAGAATTCGAATGGGTTCAATAGTCGCAACCAGTGACAAGGCCTTGTTTTGAAACATACCTTGCTCACAAACCTAGACTTTTGAAATATACTAGGTTACCGTTCGAATACTTCTTTACTTGTATATCAATCAGTCGTATATAGCTAGAAAGCTATTTAGTAACACTGGTCCTGATATACAACCATAACTTTTTACTGATTCATTTCTGAAGCCATGACTTTACGTCATTAAACTGCATCTTTTGTCTTAACAGCTTCGTTGTGCATTAAGGGATTAGTACAACATTGTTCGTCAACTGAGAATAAGTCCAAAGACTATTTTCCATGAACCAGTATTGTCAAGCCTGTTAAGGCAACCTCCTTTTATGTTGTTAGATATTGGTGCATTAATTTGTGGTTCACCACCTTGCACGGGTGATCGTGCAATTGGTAACATACCTACCTAAGTATGCTCAATTTGCCATGGGGTATTTCCTGATGGATTTGAATTGTCTTATCCATATCTTTGGAGAACAATCTCACACTTGGATTCTTGGTTTCATCCTATACAACTTGTATTTCGGATACAAAAGAAACTACCTTTTTTGTTTACTTAGGATAGCCCACAAAGCAGTATTAACTTAAACCTTTCTTCCGACCAATCAGTTTCCTCCATCGGTTTAAAAGTCAAACTACCCATCATTGTCTTTTTGAAAAAGTCAAGATCTACTAGGGTATTAAGAACTGATTTAGAAAACACTGGTTTAAACAGATACATTACTGCTTTTTTGGCGCACTTCCCAAAATGAAAAAGGCAAAGCTGGCATAGCTTATCAATTTTAAAGAACCTTATTTATTTTGTTCTTCCTACACCATCCCTTTTTGAGAGATAACGGGTGTAGTCAACTAGGATACAATCCCTTGCTCTGCCAGATACTGTGAAACACATCACTTGAGACACACACCATTATGAATGAACCATAATGTTTTTTACGGTCTTGTTTAACTTTTTCTCTACCTTAGTCTTAAACGCTCTTGATTAAAGAAAGAGACTAAGACTTGTAGTGAATTAGATAAACATATCCATATCTTAAGTGATACAGTATCAATGCCTATTTAAGGCAACTGCGGAAGTAGACTCAACACAGAGCAAACACGAAATAACTTATAGAGATACAATCACCCATTAAAAGGCCTGGTTATCATCTTATACCTCAAAGTAGTGCTTATAAGTACCATTCTTAGGAAAACCTGGATAAGATCCATAATCCCATGAATTACTTAAAACTACAAAGACTGATGTAACCTTATCTCTAGTGAGATTCTTTAATATGTCATATATCACTATCGATTTATGTAAACAAGTACTGAAGAGAAACATCCATTTAAACATAATGGAAAACATTGTTATTTATCATGACAGAATAACTCTATCATAAATAACTGATAATCCACAGTAACATAAATGGAAATAAGTTTTATTCAAAACATCTCTTCAAAACTCATACATTGTTTAACATAAATACAAAGTAAAAACTCCATCAGCTAGAGCAACAACACTAGCATCTTTCTGGGAGTTGGTAATCCCGCCATCTTCAAGCTTTTTTATCAACTTGATCCTCTGCAAAGTATAGCAAATATGATTAGTATCCTCTGCAAAGTATAGAAAACTGATTCTAAACATGTTTCAACAACAAATGCAAAAGATGATGTACCTTGTCCATTAGTTACCAAACTTGGACAATTTACTTTCCCGTGACCATTTTTACCACACTTAAAACATTTGTATTTCTTGCTATCTTTCTTTCCTTAGTTCCTCTCTCCTTTACCATTCTTCTGCTTCATGCCATTACGACGTGACTTAGAAGAACTCTTAGCAATAGATCTGGAAGGACTTGATAATGCAAGATTGCTCGAAAGCAAGTCAGAGCGACTCACAGAAAAGACTAAAGAAGCTTCTGCTGACACAAGATCCCTGAGCATACTGTGAACAATATATTCACTCTTGTTTTTTTCAACAGAAATACTGAAGTCATCAATTGACTTCAGTAGCGTGTTGAGTATCAAGTCGATTTTAACATCATTGTCAATTTGACCACCCATTAATGTGTACTCATCGATGAGCTGGATGAGTGATTCCACATGTTCACGCACTAAACAACTGACCATCGTGTGAAGTGACACACAATTTTCACGTCAAATTATCAATCCGAGATCTTTTCTATTCGCTCTCGTGGAAACTATTTACTCGTAAGAAGATGCATCAATAGCTAGGCAATATAATTGTCGTTGGTTTTCTTTATCTATCTAGCTATAAATTGCAAACTAAACTACAAAATGCATACAATCAAACATTCAACAATTTGCTAAATTCACCAATCACTTACTTCTATCAAATGTTTGGGTAGATTAGAGTAACAAGTCAAACAATCTTAGAATGAAGTGAGTGTTTGTAAACTTCAATTGAGCCAAATTAAACCAAGCTATGTTGTAAACGATTTTATTTCCTATAAAGTTAAGCAACCGACACTATCCTAGTCAATCCCCTTTGTACCGGTGAATTGTCTGTTGATGAAATTAGAAATCTCAAACAGCTACGTTATCAATCCCTAACTCACTTCCAACCGACCGTCGATTATTGACCTATAATCCTAGACCCGCACATGGATTGGAACTAAAACTATATGATTATGCACTTATCACGACATTTCCGTCCGCGTATTGGCTGCAACGGTCACATCAACTACCTATAGATTGGCTATTACCTACATCTAATAGGTATGAACAAGCTCAAGTGCAAATCAAGAGTTCATAGAAAAGTAAACAAGCATAGAAGGTTCAATCCATCTCAATATCCATATTACAACACTCACTTAGGAATTTAGCTCCTCATACTTTGAATTAGAAGCAATACAAGTTGAAAGATAAGAATTGACATTACAAAGCTTCAAGGTCAAAATTGATCTTCTATGATTGCCTTCGTTGAATCCAATCCACCTAATCTCCCTCTTCAAATGTCACCAAGTTGATGGAATGATCCTTGGTTCTCCTTGATTCAAGTGGGGAAAGGAGTGTAGAGATGAATCTAAATGGAAGTTAGTGACGGTTATTCTTCAATTGGGCAAAAGTCCCTTCATTTAATTGATTTTCCCCCTTTTATAGACGAGCTAGCAGGGCCTTGGATCGCCCGAGCCAACCAAGGCTCGCCCGAGCCATCCTGGGAAGCACGTTTTGGCTCGGCCGAGCCAGAACCACTCGACCGAGCCTGCTCTCTGCCAGCCAGGCTCGGTCGAGCCTGCACTACTCGGCCGAGCGAGCCCTCTGCCCGGCTCAGCTCGGCCGGGCGGGTCCTCCAAGCTTCTAAAACCCTCCTTTCGTTCCACTCAGACGAGCCTAACCTCCTTGGACTCCAAACTCGGACGATTTTCCTCCAGAACTTCCCAAAATACGCTATATTATGCTCAAAATGTATCCTACATCATTTCAAACATGGAAACACGAAAACAAGACAAAAGAACAACGAAAGCATATGATATGAGGGTAAAATGGCCACAAACATGCACGCTCACACATCGAAAAATAGGTAATTTTACACACATATCAACAACCCTGACATATTTTCTATTTTACAATATGCTTGATAAGACTGGATCTAGCATGTCCATCGAGCCCACCATATGCTACATCAAGATGTCGCATAATATCACGCGCATGCCATACATCACTATAACAAGGATGCAGTGCATCTGACATGCCACCCAAGATGTATTGTCTGGACATGCCATTTGACCACATCAATATGTGATACTGTGCACGCTCCTTGTCAGAAGATGCATCGGTCGGCAGACTCGAACAGGGAGTTTGCAGAACAAACAAATGTCCAAATGAATCCAAAAGTTTGACAATGTCACTTTTCCATCCAGGAAAATTTGGACCAGTCTAAGAATTGTGTACAATTGAATTAACGAGCGATGCAATAATAGACATATCTGAAAAAACAAATAAGCGGATTAAAGTAAACACATACTATGAACGATTAAAACAAATATGCATAGAACCTTTAGATAAAACAATGCGTTTTTCTTCCTCCAATTTCCCAAGCTAATTTACTCCAAGCTACTAAGTAGACGTTTACGGAAAACGCTCAACCATACAAAAATAGGTCCTTTAATTTCTCTCTATGCCAGGTATCCGCCGACAAAAGAAATTAATATTGGAGATCTATAGACCATGTTCACCTATCCGGAGCAGGGACATCACAAATGAGTTATACTCCAGGCAACATCTAAGCCAAATAAACCACAATCCTAACTCCGGATGATAAAAGGCGATTTGGCATACGTACTCGACCCATACCGCATGCCCTTTACATCCTTCATTTTCTCATTTCGATTAATCTTAGAGACCAGTGAAAGTTGTCTCAATGCAATCTACTAATAGACGTTTGCTCAGAGGCTCCCATTTCTCATCTTAAACTAAATGTTTTATTTAGAAACCTCATCGCATTAGAACTGGTAAGGGACCTCTTACACAAGCTACTAAGTAGACATTTACGCTTCGAGACACCTTACTTCTAATGAGAGGTCGTATTTGTGGAGGTCTAATGATTTTTAGTTAGAATGATAACCAAAATCCAGCTTAGTATTTTTAATTTCTAGAGGTTTCATGCGCACACATTATTTTATGTCTCATAAATTATGTCACATCTAAAATTCCGTCATAAATTAATATGATTCCAAAATTTATAGACACAATTTAAAACATAAAATAAATCACATAAAGCATGCTCAATAATTAAATAATTATAACATGCTTAAACAATAAATAAATAAAGCAAGTAAGCATGCTTTTCTTTTATTTACTAGTGCGCACATAATAAATCACATCAATACGAGAATAAATAAATAAACAAATAATTCTCGTGGCCCCTCAGATGTGATTACATAGAAATAAATTAAATCTAACTATTACAATATTTAAATACAAATCTTCAATCTGGGCCTCCGTTGGACTTGAATTCTGAATTGGGCTGACTAAACAGCATTTGGGTTCCAATTAGGGTTTCAGGTCCAATACAACAGTCAAACCCTAATTTCCAGCACTTCGGGCCGCCTCCAGGCTGACGGGCCTGAGCCGCGGCCCGGGTGTGCAAACCCTAGCTTGCAGCAGCAGCCGCCACCACAAGGCCAGCAGTCCCAGCCGCCTTTCCGGTCGCCTGTAGCAAGCCACCCAGCCTAGCCGTCACCTGCGATACCAACACCAGCCTCTGCCGTCGCCTGTCGTGGAGGTGGCAACCAACGCCGGCAGCAACGCGAAGAAAATCACGAGAGAAAGCAATAGTCATCGCAGCATGACTGTGCTGCACCTCACCGCTGCGCGCGACTGCGCGCGGCCCTGCTGCGTTACCTGCCAGCACCACGCCGACCACCGCCGCGCGCAACTGACCAGCACCATCCTCCGTTGCAGCCCATGCCCGCGACTGGAAATATGCACCAGTCATCTTCCCCGTCGAACAGAAAAGTCCACGCACTGAAGACAAACTCGCGGCGGAACCCTAGCCACCCTTGTCGCGTTCCGACTATCTACGCACCACTCTGAGGAAGTTCGCTGCTCGTCGGCGATTGTAGCAGCATGAGGAGGAAACGGGCATAGCCCAGCCACGCAGTAGAATAGAATTATGCCGCGCCGCCACCACCTGTTGCCGGCGGCGGCTAGCACTGTCGTGTTCATTGTACTTCATATCTTCGTTCTTCCGGATCTCAATTTCTCTAATTTTACAGATTTGAAAATAACAGAAAAAAAACACAAAATAAATCTAAAATCTATTACATGATTTTTTCTATCAAATCTTACCATAGATTTTCTCGTGGTGAAAAAAAAACAAGAAGGCCATGAGAACAAAAACATCCAAGAGAATTTAAAATCCATCCACAATAAATGTAAACATACATATTTATTCAATCATAATTTATTTAAGATAGAGCCTAAAAATCCAAACCAGGCTCTGATACCAATTGTAGGATTTGAGTCTACAATTGACAACGTGAGTTGTAATTTACTTCTTCAACCATTTGGATCGTTCTTAGGATATCAAAATAAAATAGATTGAATAAATCAGGCGAACCCTATGCATGCTCCTAATATCTAATTGCAAAGGATGGATCTACGGAATACCTAAACTCGGGCGACTGATCTACAGATCTAGATCAAAGATAACAACGAATGGGTAGATCTAGATGTGGGATTGATCCTAGCTATCTTGTTCCAACATATCTGATCTTCTGATATGTTCCCTTGCTCCTCGGAGATCTGGTGAGGATACACTACCGAGTTGAATCAGAAATCCAGAAGAATCGATCACTACCTCCCTCTGATAGCCGTCGACCCTCTCTCCCTTCTCACATAGTTGTGTGTGTAATAATGATTAGATCTGAAGAGAGAAGGGCTTATATAGTGCTAGGGTTTACAAAACCCTAACCCTAATGAGCTCTGAGCAGATTGTGGGCTAGACCAGGGACCAAATGCAAATAATAAGGTGGGACCTCTTTATTAGTTAATTCCATGTCCAACCCAGATGATAATTAATTAATAAAACATTGTTTTAACCTTCACCGCGGTAACAATGCTGACTCACCCTTTTATTACCTTGTAATTTGGAACGGGTTGCATTAAACTTGAATGGTCCACATATTTATGGTTCTGGACATTCATTAATTAATTTGGATTATGACAATTAGCCACAATTAATTAATCTCTTATTTCTTGAGTAGTACCACTCACTCCTTTTCACTTATGCTTGAATTAAATAATTTAACCTGCAAGTTTAGCATAATGTACCTTGTGAGCTCCTTAGGGAATATCCCCATCCTAAAGCGGATATGATTACCTACATGTCCGTCCTAAGCAAGCCACACACAAACCGCCACACCCAAGATGCAGGTGTAACAGTACTTGAAAGACTCACCACCATAGGAAGTCAAAGTGTGGTCAACTTATGTATGCCCCTTAACCTTCCATTAGGTTTAAGATCATAACAAGTATCTAGAGATCTGGCTCATTCATATGTCAATTAGAATGTCACATCTCACTGTTGATCCCATCAATACATAAAGATGTATTGATACATCAAGTAGCTAGGATAAGCTCACTTATAAACTGATGTGCCGCATCCTAAACTGACTGCTTATCCAGGGACTGTCTCAGCCGTGATATTGTTTATATCTCGCTAGGTCAAACAATTCATGTGATCCTCTGTGATCTCCTACACACCATATGATCATCCCTATAGGCGAGATTATATGATATTATAGTTCGTATCGTATGTTTGTTATATCAGATAGCGACTATGTTGATGTAGCACTTTTATGAAGACCAATGTATCAAATGAATACACTTAATCATAAATGCTTTTAGTATACAATCCCAACATATCCCGAGGTCACAACTCTGCAAGTGTTTATAAAATGTGTTTAAGCTCGTATATTTCTTAAATTTACTTCAAGTTATACGACAACACTTGATGCGTTGTGTTTCATAATAAACAATACGCAATGAAGTAAAAGCAGTAAATGAACACCAAGTTTATAGTGGTTTGAACAACTGTTCTAAGTCCATTCTTTTTTCTTCTTGACTGAAAATCCACTAAGATTGATTACATGGTCAGGCATGATCTCTAACTGTGAACACCTCCTCCGTCTGATCACCGCGCACCTTCAAGCACCTCAGTCTTCAATCTTCTCCTTGACACTCCTTAGAGTGAGGACACACCTCCCTTCTCCTTGGACGTCGAACTGGGAACTTTATAGTTCCTCCCGGAACTATCCTTTACTAGGGGCAATAGCTCGTGATAATCAACCTTGTACATCAAGGTGATTGTTAGATTCTTTCTAGGATAGAAAGAATCCCAAAGATAACATTAGAAGAGAACTTCAAAGGTCTTAAGATAATCTCGGAAGCTTTCACAAAGCCACAATTAGTGAATGATATGATGTTTCATTCGATATAAAGATCTTGCGTAAGCTTATGAATTTTGAAATTGTCGAACTTTTTGTTTCCTTGCAAAATCCATTATTTATAAGTGAAGATTCAAACATCTCGTTTGTATTGTGTCTGTTAGACACTGGATGTCTGCTCGCCAATCTTTGTTCTTCTTTTTCTAAGATGTGCAGAGACTCTTTAGGTCTCCTTTTTGTTTGATTGGCTCTCTCCTTATTTTAGTCGACTTTGTCACAACGGATCTCTGAGTGTAATTCTGAAAACCTTCCTTTTGTCTATTGATTATCTTTCCTTTTGATTCAATGAGTTCCCATAAATTCTGGGATTTAAGATCCTTCTGTTTCATAGCTTTGTACTATTTGTTGATCGTTGTCCTGCGTTTGTTGGGTAGTTGATCATCTGCTTATGCTTATATCTCAACAATCTTGTTGAGATTCACCAATATGCTTGTATTACTCCTTAAACAATACGTTGAGTGTTTCAAGCATTCTTCGTAGGTTTGCTAGCCTTTTGATACTTCAATGTTTACTAGCTTCTTTAGCAATCTTCAAACTTGCTGACTCCTTCAGCAATCTCTTCTTGTTTGTTTGAGTCTTCCCGCATTCTTCTTGAGCTTTGTTGATTCTTTCAGCAAACTTCAATAATTTCTTCTAGTTCTATTACAACTCGAATATGTGTATCCTATACATGACTTTTACACTTTTAACACGATATCAAGTTGCTAGAAACTAGATATCTGGATTTGATGCACCAAAATTAAAATACATATAATTGAGATCAAGGGATTATAATATTTCTAACAATATTCCTAACAGGTATTTATAGTGTTAGGGTTTGCAAACCCTAGAACTAATAGACGCAGAGAAGTTTCTGGGCCAGACCAAGGACAAAAACAAATAATAAAGTGGGTTCTCTTTATTAATTAATTACTCAGTGTCAAACTCAGAACATAATTAAATAAGAAAACATTTTTTTGCTTTCACCAATGAAATCAATGCCGACTCACGCCTTTATTACCACATGTTAGGAATAAAGTCCTTTCTGATCTTAAACTTGTGTGCGCATATTTGCAGTGGCGATTTAGAATATTTGCAAGCCTATGGTTGAACTTGGTTTGCATGACTTGTGTGATCTCATATTATCCTAAACACTTGAGTGAATGAGTGAAACACTTCCCTTGTGAGTCTTCCATGGTTTACAGATTTTCTGATTCTTACAAAGTGTTGATGTTTTGTGGATTTATGAGTTTGATTGTGATGAATCTTGTGAGGCATTTCACTTCTCTTTTACTTGAACTTTTGATTCATTCTTTTGTTGATTGAGGACAATCAAGTGTTTAAGATTGGGGGGGTTGATAAGCTCGTATTTTGCCTCACTTATCACGTTATTTTCTTATTGGTTTCTTACATTTAATTCAGTTTTGGTTAATAATCGAGCATGAACTGTTTATAGGGAATATTATGCTTGTCGTGCTCATATTTTGTAGGTTCGAGGCCAAAATCAATGAAAACCCGTATCAGAAGCGGTTGATGTTCAAAGAAACAATCACGAATTCTTCCACACATGGAATCTGAGCTAATGGTGCATGGAAATAGACATATTTTTGAGTTAGCTTTCCAATGCAACTGGAATCAGGTCAATTGGAATTCGGGAGCACAAGTTGTGGCCAAAACCATTAGACTGTGCAGAAAGTCGAAGGCAGAGATCTCGGGCGACACAAAAGCTTCTGTCTGGATCGACAGGGCCCACATCGATCGAAACAGAAGATTTTGCAGCTTTGTCGACCGAAATGCAGCACGTCGATCGACGTAGAGGCTCGGAATTGAAATTTTGGCCAGTTTTGGAGAGTTGTGATATTCTAGCCTATTGCCTTTTGAAGATCAAATTTCTCCCCTATAAATAAGACCTCAATTAGCTCAAAAATTGTCCGTAATTTTGTCTTTAATTTCCCTTTAATTTCAGCACCTTTATTTTATTGTTCTCCATTTATTTTCCGAGTACTCTTTATTTTCATTGTTGCTTTGGATTCAAGACATTCAAGTACTTCAAGGTTCCTATTTCTTTAATGAATCAAGTAAGTTATTTTATGTTTATTGCAATGTTTATTTCAATTATGTTAGGCTAGAACCCTTAACAGGTTCGAGGGTTTTCTCCATCCTCTTTAGCATGTTGTAATTCAATTAAATCCAACCCTTAATGAATTGGTTCAAATTCTATTGTTTTCAATCCAAAATCTATTTTCAATTGAAGGATCGAGAGATGAAAATTGGATTAGGTTTATAGTTATTAATTTGAGACCGAGAGGAGATAATTAATAATAGAAAAATAAAATTTCAATATAATGGGTTTTTGTCTCAAAAGGAAGAATCAGTTGTAGGGTTTTCAAATTTGTATCTTTATTAAGATTGATTAACTTGTGTATTTGAGACCGAGATGAGATGATCACTAGTTAATAATCTAGGTTTTAATTGTCTAACCAAGAAGTTAATTCCAAAATATCATATTTTCCCACATAAGTAATTATTTTGGGTTTGGATTGATTGTTTATGCAAGTTGAATTGGATTGGTTGATTTTCCTAAAATCTGTGCTTTTTATTATTGAATTTTATTTCAAAAATTATTTTCTGTTTTGAAAACAAAACCTTTTTCAAATTTGGGTTTGCTCAAACAACGAATTATAATTTTGTTGCACTATCGCTGTGGGTTCGGCATCCCTTTGGGTTTATAAATTTATTTGCATCGCTATATTATAATAAATCTATTAATTTTAACAGGCGATCAAATTGGCATTGTTGCTGGAGATAGTCTGATTTTATTTTGTTATTGGACTGTTTTGATATTTTCTGGTTTGAGTTTTTAATTTTTGTTCGTGTGCGTGTGTGTTTTTAGGTTTTGCGCTCTGTTTTGATCGACACACTGCGTGTCAATCGACACAGCTGCATCACCCGTGTCGATTGACAGAGCCCCTGTCGATCGACACAAAGGTTGATTCCCTGCCTTTAGTTTTCTTTTTAGGTTCATGAACACAAGAGCTCGGGGGAAGAAACTTGAAGTCTTTAACCCAGAAATTGAAGCCACCTATAGGAGAAACAAATGTAAAGGAAAGAACAAGGAAAGAGAGGCAGAGATGGAGTGATAACTCTCTCATGAGAGTTATATTTATGCTTTTAAATTAATAAATTCGAGTCATTTGAGTCTTGTTTAAGTTCAGTATAGGTTTAAATGAGCATGTTTATGCATAATTGGTCATTAGTTGAATAGTGTGTGCAAATTAACTCTTTTTGTGTCTAGATTGTCATAAAATAATGCAGGTGAGTATCAAGTGCAAATCACAAAGGAAGGGATGAGTGCTAGAAATATGCTACAACATGAAGTCAGCATGTATACCAGAGCAGAGAGAGAAAGTCGGGGAGAGAGAAAAAAATAGCTCAAATGGGGAACATGTTCACTACTGACATGGACAACTTAATGTTGAGCTGGGTTGGGAAAACTAAAGCTGCTGACTAAGATGCCACATCACTGAGGGTCATTTATGGCAAATTTCATCTAATATGGGAAACCTAAAAACCCATTTTTGGATGAGGAGCCACCTATAAAAGGGGGGAGAACACATTTTGAGAGGGGACAGTCTGGAGAAGGGAATGCAGCAGGGGTGAAAGATAGCTGAGGGAGTGGAGTGTGGACCTCTCGGGAGAGAAGCTACAAAATTCACCATCAATCTTGGATAACTTCATTTTATCTTAATTTCTAGTATTTAGATTTATGTTCTAGAGAGATGTTGAGCTGTAGTTGGAAGATTATGCCTCTTTTTCTCACTCTATCTATGAGCTAAACTTGTTGACTTGGGTTGTTAATTTTCTATGCATTGAGCTTTCTATTTCTACACTTTAATATAGCTGAATCTTTGTTTAATCTTGGTGTTTTGGTATGTTTATCTTGTTGTGCTTGATCACCATAGTTTAGATATATTTCTATATTGAATCTGGAAAGATTAATCTCAGGAGAGAGACTTTATTGATACTTGAATCTAGAGCATAGGAATATGCCTAGATATAATTTGCTAAGTGGAACCCCGAGCTCTAGTTTGGCTGAATATTTGTCCGACTTACATTGGAATATGGTAATTAAATGAATAGAGGCACATCAGCTACTTTTGGAAAACTGAGCTGAGATAGCTGGGTTAGCAAATGAGATTCATGCTAGGTTAATGATGCAGCATCTTTATTAGCATTGCACTGTTAACAACCTGAGTTACTTTTCATTCCCCTGTTCGTGAGTTTATTGCTTTTTAATCTGATTTAACTTCCTGTTAATTTCATTTTCCTGTTGATTACTGATTTAGATATGCAATCAAATATTGTAGTGATTTACTGCATGTTAATGTGTGCACGATTCTACACTTAAGGCACTCCCTGTGAGATTCGACTCTTGAGTACTTCTAGATATTACTTGATAGTGTACACTTGCACTAGTGTAATTTACACACACCAAGTTTTTGGCGCTGTTGTCGGGGAGTGCCATAGAATATTGTTGCTATTTAACTGCAATTATAGTATTCTAAAAAAAATAGGCGTTATTAATATTGAGTTTGCTGCTAATTTTCAGGTGTGTCCTGTGTATGTACCAGAGAGAACCACCTGAAGTTCAGTTGTGTGATCCAGAAATTGAAAGAACATTCTGAACAAATAGGAGAAGACAGAGGAAAAGGAGACCTCAAATGGCTAACCAAGCTAGTGATGCTAGAGGACAGAATTTGGGAAATGCATTAGCTGTGGCTGATGATAAGAACAAAAGTATTCGAGCTTATGCTGATCCCAGGTTCAATGAGCTGAAGTTTGGAATTGTGCAACCTACTATTGAAGCAACTCAATTTGAATTGAAGCCAGTGATGTTTCAAATGCTTCAAATTATAGGACAATTCAGTGGATTGGCATCGGAAGATCCTCAACTTCATCTTAAATCTTTCCAAGATGTGAGTGACAACTTTAAACTACCTGGTGTATCCAATGAGGCATTGAGATTGAGGTTGTTCCCTTTCTCTCTAAGGGACAGTGCCAAGTCATGGTTGAACAACCTCCAACCAGAAACTATCACATCATGGAATGATATGGCAGAGAAATTCCTACTGAAATACTTCGCTCCTACCAGAAATACAAGGTGTTGAAATGACATTATGGCATTCAAGCAAGATGATGAATCAGTCAGTGAGGCATGGGAAAGGTACAAGGAATTGTTGAGGAAGTGTCCACACCATGGGATACCTCATTGCATTCAGTTGGAAACTTTTTATAATGGACAGAATCTCAATTCAAGGTTGGTGCTAGATGCCTCTGCAAATGAAGCCATATTGTTGAAAACCTATAATGAAGCTTTTGAGATTTTGGAAAGGATTTCTGACAACAATTGTCAAACGCAAGAGCACAAACTACTAAGAAAGTAATAGGAGCTGCTGAATCAAGTGTCTTGACTTCTATGCAAACTCAGATTGATGCAATAGGAACCGCTGTGAAGAGTATAGAAGCAACCATGGCAGCAAATCATGCTCCACAACCATCTCAGCCATTACAGCAAACAGTAAATCAAGTGTTGGTGGACTCTTCTTGTATATATTGTGGAGAAGCACATTTATTTCATGATTGTCCACACAATCCTGTTTTTGTCTGCTATATGGGGAATAACAAGAATAATCCATATTCATATACTTATAACATAGGATGGAGGAATCATCCTAACTTCTCATGGTCAAATCAGGGAAATTGTTTAGGGACACAACAACAAATGCAGCAAAAAGGCTAGCAACAACAGATGCATCCACAACAATTGAAGCAAAATGCTCCTGCTGGATTTCAACAGCCACACCAAATGAAGCAAGAGCAGATACAAATCCGAGCTCAAACTTCTATGTCCTTGGAAAATTTGATGAAAGAATTCATGGTAAAAACTGAAGCAAGAAGTCAAAGCTAGGAAGCAACTATTAGAAATCTGGAAGTTCAGATTGGTCAATTGGCTACTGAAATGAAAAACAGACCACAAGGCACTTTGCCTGGGGATACAATCACTCCCAGACTTGGAAAAGAGCAACTGAAGGCAGTAACTCTAAGAAGTGGTACTAAATTAGCCGAGATATCTCCAGAGTTGCAAGATACAGGAAGTACATCTGCAAAGGAAGCTGAAAGGGAAAGGTTTGAGGAAAATCAGAAAGCTCAGGAAGATGCTAGAGATCATGCTACAGCAAGTCAGCAGCATGCTGAACCTGAGGGGAAGTCAAAGGAGAAAGAACCAGTTAGATATACTCCTCCACCTCCAACTTATCCTCAGAGGTTTAAAAAGAAGAAGGATGAAGTTCAGTTCAGCAAGTTCTTTGACATGCTCAAACAGCTGCACATCAATATTCCATTTGTGGAAGCTTTGGAACAGATGCCAAGCTATGCAAAATTTCTTAAAGATGTGTTGACAAAGAAAAGACCCTTGGGGGAATTTGTGACTATAGATATGACTGAGGCGACTAGTGCTTTATTTAATCAGAAGCTGCCAGCTAAACTCAAGGACCTAGGAAGTTTCACAATTTCGTGTTCTATAGGAGGGCACCATGTGGGGAGAGTTCTATGTGATCTTGGAGCTAGCATTAACTTAATGCCCCTGTCAATCTTTAAGAAGTTAGGGATAGGAGGTGCTCGACCCACCACAGTTACCCTACAACTGGCAGACAGGTCTACAGTCTACCCTGAAGGAAAGATTGAGGATGTTTTAGTGAAAGTGGATAAGTTGATATTTCCTACTGATTTCCTTATTCTGGATTTTAAAGAAGATGAAGAAATTCCTATTATATTAGGAAGACCCTTTCTGAAAACTGGAGGAGCTCGGATTGATATGAGGAATGATGAAATTACTATGCAGGTTCATGACCAGCAAGTCACTTTCAACATGTCTAAAGCAATGAAGCACAGAAGAGATGCTATTGAGGAGTGCTCCACAATTGACATGGTTGATTCCTTAGCGTATGAGAAGCTGGATGAGATTTATAAAGAGGATTCATAAATTCTTGATTAGTTGGGAACTATCAAAGACCTGAATGAGGGAAATATGCACAGAGCTTTCAGAGAAAGATTTGAATTGCAGGAGATGCCTTCAGCAGGATTTCAAGTTCAGAAACCATCTGTTGAGGATGCAGGAAAAAAACAATGCAATGCGCTAACACTGAAGAGTGGCAAGCAAATTGGAAGCCCATACCCTGTTCAATGAGAGAGAGTTGAGTCCTATTCAATCCTTAAGGGTGAGAAGTCTACAGAGAAAGATCTTGAGATTCAGGCAAAGAATGCTACACTCAATGTTGCAGCATGGCCACAACATCATACCTCTGCTATTCAGTTCGTTCCCCCATCTTCAGCTTTTCCTCAAAGATTCAAAATGCAAGCAGAGGATGCACAATTCTAGAAAATTTTGAATGCGCTTGCTGAAGAAAAACTTGAAGGAGTATGTACTGAATTTGAGTTTGATGAGTTCGTGGATGATGATAAATTACCGATGAAAAACTTAAAGTCACCTGATATTTGTTACATGGGTGACGAGTTTATCTCTCTGAATTCTAATGATAAGATATTGTTGGAAGAAGGTTGTAATGGTTTTGTTGAGCAGCAACAAGTCAATGATACCAGGAAAAGTGTTGTGGATTTGAAAAAAGAAAACTCTAGAAGAGAGTACAAAGTGAATGGAAAGAGAGTTAAGCTGTATCTTGTTGGAGTCTTCAACAGGGAGAAGACATCCACCACCTTGCAAGATGCTTAGGATGAGGTACAACTGGTTCCCTCCTACTTGTGGTAACAAGTTCGAGTGGAATCAGTATTGTTTGCAAATATTTATTTTCTTGCTTTATTCTACATTATATTAGCTTTACATTTTGCCTAGTCTAATTTTAAATTTAGTTTCTAAGAAGAGCAGTCTGAGCTAAATTCTAAGTTTGGGGGTGGTGCATTGGATGCTGAGATCGATGTTGGTTAAATGCCACAACATGTTGAATATTCCCCCTGAAGCTGGTCACTTCAACTTCAAGCTGAGAGCTCTGAAGCATGCAACTGAGAGGCACAAGGACTACAATGCTGAAAGGATGACCACGCTCTGCAATTACATGGCTATCTGGGATGCGATGCTCCAGCGTTACTCGATTGGTTGTCTGAATTTCCTTCCATCCAGTGGACCTCCTGGAATATTGATGATGATCTAGATGCTTGATTCCCTTGCTGGTTATTTCGAACCCCAAACACTTCTCTCTTTTTCATGAACTTTGATTTTTACTGTGCTAGATGATTTTACTCGTTTGCTTTCTGTGGGGTTGTATTTGAATGTTGCCTGCGTGGATGTTTGTTTCTTTTGTGGTGGATGTTTGCTTTATTTGTGGATGTTTTTATTAATATTGTATTTTATTGTGTTTGGCTTGAGAATAGTTCGTGTTGTTGTGCTGGATCTCATGCTCGATGATGATAATGCCCCTCACATTCTTAGCTTGTAGCCATGCTCATTTGCAACACGATGCTCATCTCAAAATAATTCTGATGTTTTATCTTGTTAAATTTTGAAGTGTTCAGTAATCCTCTTTCTTGTAGCTTGTGTTCAGCATGTTTCGAAAAAGAAAAAAACAAATTGGGTTTCATCGTGAATAAGTTTTTTGAGTTGATCATGCCTTCATTTGCCTTGCTTAGGACTGTGAAAACCTACCTTTGCATTGGATTCGTGTTCACCTTGAGCAAAATTTTGTGTGATTATTTCCTTTGGATATGATGAAGGCCATTTTTGTTTAATTCTAGCCTAGGTCTTTTGTGACCTCACCTAAATAATGTGTTCCCTTGATCCTATTTTGTGCCTTGTTGCCGATTTTTCTGTTTTACCCTATATCATTATTCTTTTATTCCCGTCCTTTCTAAATAATTTTGCACCCTGATGAGCATTCTTAGGTACTTTTGCAACATCGAGGACAATGTTGATTTCTAAGTTTGGGGGTGAGGGTGCCTTGAAAAAAATATTATTATGACTTGTTATTGATCGAAAAAAAAACAAAAAAGAGAAAAAAATTCGAGTTATGTTGCTCTAATAATAAAAAAGAAGAAAAAAAAGAGAGAAGGATTACGTGCTGAGAGATGCTACAACATGCAGCTAGCATGTCTTATGTTCAGGGCATTGTATCATCGGTTAAAAAAAAAAAGAAAAAAAAAGCAAAGAAAATGAAGGCAACAGAGGGTTTGAGAGGAATCAGTGAGGCACCACCCTGGTGAGATCTGTGGATAAAAGATAGGTGTAAAAGTCTTGGGAATGCTCATAATTTAGTCACTTTATCCATATCATCCAACCTTGAACCTAGCCTATCATTATAAGCTGAAAAGTCCTTCTGATCCTTTGGAATTGAGAACACCATTAGTGGAGAGGTCTGCATGTAATCCATTGTGGAGAAAAGAAAAGTAGGCTTGATGATCATGATGGCTTGTTCAATGAAATGTGCGAGATTCTTGTTTAGCTTATTTCATGTTTTCTCTTTCAATAAGTATCATGAGGGTTGGAGTATATGAGCTGCAGGAATTTACTTGCTAAACCATTAAGAAGTATGATGAGATGATGTGTTGTTATGCTTATGGTGTGCTTATAGCTAATATTCTTCCATTTAATTGAGAGTTGAATGGGTTCCATGCTGAAAGCATAGAGCTTCTCTGAAGCCTTGTATTGTTGATTTTGTGTTATTTTGTTTACTCGAGGACGAGTAAAGGTTCAAATTTGGGGGTGTGATAACTCTCTCATGAGAGTTATATTTATGCTTTTAAATTAATAAATTCGAGTCCTTTGAGTCTTGTTTAAGTTCAGTTTAGGTTTAAATGAGCATGTTTATGCATGATTAGTCCTTAGGTGAATAGTGTGTGCAAATTAACTCTTTTTGTGTCTAGTTTATCATAAAATAATGCAGGTGAGTATCAAGTGCAAATCACAAAAGAAGGGATGAATGCTAGAAATATGCTACAGCATGAACTCAGCATGGATACCAGAGTAGAGAGAGAAAGTCGGGGAGAGAGGAAAAAAGCAGCTCAAATGGGCCACATTTTCACTGCTAACATGGACAACTAAATGCCGAGCTGAGCTGGGGGAACTAAAGCTGTTGACTAAGATGCCGCATCACTGAGGGTCAATTATGGCAAATTGCATCTAATTTGGGAAACCTAAAAACCCATTTTTGGAGGAGGAGCCACCTATAAAAGGGGGGAGAACACATTTTGAGAGGGGACAGTCTGGAGAAGGGAATGCAGCAGGGGTGGAAGATAGCTGACGGAGCGGGGTGTGGAGCTCTCGGGAGAGAAGCTTCCAAATTCGCCATCAATCTTGGATAACTTCCTTTTATCTTAATTTCTAGTATTTAGATTTCTGTTCTAGAGAGATGTTGAGCTGTAATTGGAACATTATGCCTCTTTTTCTCACTCTGTCTATGAGCTAAACTTGTTGACTTGGGTTGTTAATTTGCTATGTATTGTGCATTCTATTTCTGCACTTTAATATAGCTGAATCTTTGTTTAATCTTGGTGTTTTGGTATGTTTATCTTGTTGTGCTTGATCACCATAGTTTAGATATATTTCTAGATAGAATCTGGAAAGATTAATCTCAAGAGAGAGCCTTTATTGAAACTTGAATCTAGAGCTTACGAATATGTCTAGATCTAGTTTGCTAAGTGGAACCCCGAGCTCTAGTTTGGCTGAATATTTGTCTGCCTTACAAAGGAATATGGTAGTGAAGATGGCACATCAGCTACTTTTGGAAAACTGAGCTGAGATAGCTGGGTTAGCAAATGAGATTCATGCTAGGTTAATGATGCAGCATCTTTATTAGCATTGCACTGTTAACAACCTGAGTTACTTTTCATTCCCCTGTTCGTGAGTTTATTGCTTTTTAATCTGATTTAACTTCCTGTTAATTTCATTTTCCTGTCGATTACTGATTTAGACATGCAAACAAATATTGAAGTGATTTACTGCTTGTTAACGTGTGCACGATTCTACACATAAGGCACTCCCTGTAAGATTCGACTCTGGAGTACTTCTAGATATTACTTGATAATGTACACTTACACTAGTGTAATTTAAACACACCATGGAGCAACCACCAGAAGCACAACTTCAAAACATAACTCCCGAAGAGCAAAGACAGTTCATGAACGAGGTCCGACAACTCAGGGAGCAACTCCAAGCAGCACAAGCAGCAATTCAAGCAGAGCAAGCTGTCACACTCGCAACCATGAACAATGGAGGGAACCCCGAAAGATAGATTGTGGTGCCTCAAAAATCTATTCTTGATCGTTTCCTGCCACAAAGAGTGGAGCCGGGATTCCAAGTTGGCATTGATGTCAACAACTTCGAGTTAAAGATAGGCCTAATTCAAATGGTCTAACATAACCAGTATGCAGGAAAGGCCATTAAAGACCCGTACGCCCATCTCTCTCAATTCATTCAGGTGTGCGATACGGTGAAGCAGAATGGAGTGCCCCGGGACACAATTAGGATGCGCCTCTTCTAATTCTCACTTCGAGATGAGGCCCGGTCATGGTACACTAGCTTGGACAAGAGCAGGATCGCCACATGGGCACAACTTCGAGCAGAATTTCTCACCAACTTCTTCCCGCCCAGTGTCATCATGAAGAGGAAGTCCGACATCACTCACTTCAGTCAGAAGTATGACGAGACCCTCTATGAAGCTTGGAAGAGGTACAAGGAGTTGTTGAGGATGTGTCCCAGCCATGGGATCGATCTTGAGATGCAGGTGTGCCACTTTTATGAGGGACTGAACCCTCACATGCAGGAGTTGATGGATGCCTCAGCTGGAGGCATTCTCATGAAGTAGAGTGGAGTTGAGGGGATGCAACTTCTTGCGTACATGGCCCTCAACAGTCATCAATGGCCTACTGAAAGGCAGAAAGCAGTCAAAGCAGTGACCACTACTCCGAAAATTGATGAGGTGGCAGAAGTGAAGAATCTTAGAGAAGAGTTCGCCAAGTTGGAGGCCGGTAGAGCCTTAGTAGCAGCTGTTTTAGATCCCAACACGGCCATAGTTCCCATTGAGGCCGACTACATCTACCGAGGAGGCAGTTCGAGCACCTCCAAAACTGCTGAAGTGAATTACGCCAATGGGGGTTACAACAACAACTACCGAACAACCAATGAAGGGTACAATTACAGTGCTAAGAACCATCCTAGTTTTGCTTATTCTAACCCGTATGTAGCTGAAAGTCCTCCACCGGGGTTAAGTGGTTGAGTCGAGGGAGAAATTGTGGAAAAGAAGAGGCCCGTGCTGGAGGAGACACTCGACAAGTTCATCAAAAGGTCTGACAATCAGTTTGGCAAGGTGGAAACTGAAGTGAAGAACATGTCCACCCACATACAACATATGACAAAGCACCTTCAGATGCTCGATACACAACTCAGTCAGATTGCTACTACCTTGAGCAATCAACACAAGCCAGGCCAGCTCCCCAGCACCACAGAAGTCAATCTTGATAGGAAAAACAAGTCAATGTCATTTCCTTGAGGTCTGGTACGAGGTACGATGGTCCTAGCATGCCCGAGGATGATTTTGGAGTTGAAGAAGAGGAAATTACCATAGAAGATGCCTCTATTTCGACAGATATAAAACATGTGTCGGTCGACACAGAGGACAATCAGAGAAGCAGAGGTCGACATGCAGGTAGCTCGACCGACACAAGGGCCACATGGAGCTAAAAATTCAAAGAAGAAAGGTGATCAAACTCCTCTAATGCCCTTTCCCCAAATATTTACAAAGAAGAAGGAAGATTCAAAGTTTGCTCGATTCGTGGAGAATCTCAAGAAGGTCAACATCAACATTCCTTTGATCGAGGCTCTCCGCAAGATTCCCAGCTACATGAAGTTCTTGAGAAAGCTGATGAGCAAGAAAAAGTCGGTAATTGATGATCAAATTATTTCTATTTATGAGCAATGCAGTCTTCTTTTGTAGAAACAGGTTGCAACAAAGAGATCCGATCCGGGATGCTTCTTTATTCCGATCGATATTGGGGGAAAGGAGTTTAGGAATGTCCTTTGCGACATAGGTGCAAGAATCAACTTGATGCCATACTCGATCTTCCAGAAGCTGCATATAGGCGACATGAGGCCAACCTCAATCACTCTTCAGATGGCTGAACGCTCAATTTCTCGACCAAGGGGAGTTGTGGAAGATGTTTTAATTCTTGTTGGTCACTTAATTTTTCCTGTTGATTTTGTTGTGTTGGATATGAAGGAAAAGCATGGAATGTCAATGATCCTTGGAAGAGAGTTCTTAAAGACAAGTGGTGCACTGATAGTCTGTCGAGGTGGGGAGATTACACTTCGAGGTAATGACGAGACAATCACCTTTGTGATTGATCAAAGCCAGAAAGAAGCTGCCTGCAATAACATCTCCACCACCATTGAGGAAGACGAAGCTGTCGAGATCGAATGGGAGCAAGGAAACGAGATGGCAAAATTACCAATTACACCATCTTTTTCCAAGCTCACCACTGTTATTCATGATTGGATGGTCTACATGATCGATGCAAGGGGGCGGCGAGTTTGGACCCGACCTCTTTGGTGAAGGATCAGCATCGTCGAGGCACGACAATAACTAAGGCACTGAATGGGAGGTAACCCATTGCTTTACTTGCTTTATTTCAATTTTTCTCTAATTTTTGTGTGCCGTTTTTGTTTAAAAGAACAGAGCTCTGTCTCGATCAACACACAGGGTGTCAATTGACACAGAGGCAGATCGATAGAGCACTTCGAGCCCACACTTGGGTCGACAAGCAGGCTCTGTGATGATCGATAGGGCCCCTGTCAATTGACACAGAGTGCCAGCAGCAACCAGATTCTATCTTTTGCATCTTGCAGCCTCCGAGGGATAAAAAGTTGGTGTCTGAGACCAACATTGAGGTACTGTTTCACTCCTAGTCTGATTTTCAAACTTATTCCCTTTGCCAATTGAATAAGTTTGGGGGAAGAAAGACTTGGAGTTGAAACTATATCTTCTCTTTTACATTATGCTTTCTGCTTGTTTAAATTTATGCCTAGCTTAAAAAAAAGTTGCATGATTTTGTTGCATTGTTTGAATAAATTGTGAGTTTGTGAGAAGATTTGCGTAGCTATGAGATAACCATAAAAAGAATGCGAGATTTGAAATTGATTGACTTGATTATGCATTGATTGTGATAGTGGTTGAGTATGCCTATGAATGTAGAAAACCGCATGATTACATGTTTTGAAACTTACAAAGGCATGATGTTGATGATGATTTGATGTTTACTATGGATGAAAATTGTCCCAAGTGTGAGATTTTGAGCTTTAATTTTGTTTGTGAGTGTATCTGTATTATTGAGTATCTCTAGAACTTGCTTTGTTTCTTTTTCAAGACTGCTAAGTGTGCACAGGTTTAGGAAATGATTTTAGGTCATCTTTGTTTAACCTATTTATCCCTTTTGAGCCTATGTGTTTTCTTTCTTTATCTATGAGTTAGAAAAATGATAGGAGAATCGACTCTTGTCTATGAGAGTGGGTTGGGATTTTTTTGAAAAAGATAAGATATTGTTATAAAGGTGAAAACAATAGAAAGGTTGGGCTCTAAAAAATTAAAAAATGAAAAAAATGTGTATTTGTGTTATTTGTTCTTTTAAGCTCAAAAGTTTAAACAAAACTATTAAGAGCATAAAAGGATGTGAAAAAAAAAGAGAAGAAAGAAATAAAAGAGCCTTAGGTTGATGTTGAATATCATAGGAGATGGGTGGATATACATAGATGGTGGTTTAGATTGGTAGAGGGTGTACAACTCAATTAATTTCAGACACTTGGCCAAATATTTTCCTACCTTTCAATAAAAAGCCTACATTACAACCTTGAATAAAGTCTTTTCTGATCTTAGACTTGTGTGCACATATTGGCAGTGGCGATTTAGAATATTTGCAAGCCTATGGTTGAACTTCGTTTGCATGACTTGTGTGATCTCATATTATCCTAAACACTTGAGTGAATGAGTGAAACACTTCCCTTGTGAGTCTTCCATGGTTTACAGATTTTTTGATTCTTACAAAGTGTTGATGTTTTGTGGATTTACGAGTTTGATTATGATGAATCTTGTGAGGCATTGCACTTCTCTTCTACTTGAACTTTTGATTCATTCTTTTGTTGATTGAGGACAATCAAGTGTTTAAGTTTGGGGGGGTGATAAGTTCGTATTTTGCCTCACTTATCATGTTATTTTCTTATTGGTTTCTTGCATTTACTTCAGCTTTTAGTTAATAATCGAGCATGAACTGTTTATAGGGGATATTATGCTTGCCGTGCACATATTTTGTAGGTTTGAGGTCAAAACCAATGAAAACCTGTACCGAAAGCAGTTGATGTTCAAAGAAACAGTCACTAATTCTTCCACACGTGGTATCTGAGCTAAAAGAGCATGGAAATAGAAAGATCTTTGATTTAGATTTTCAACGCGACTTGAATCGGGTCAATCAAAGTTCGGGAGCACAAGTTATGGCCAAAACTGTGAGACTGCGCGGAAGGTGTCGAAGGCAAAGATCTCGGGCGACACAGAAGCTTCTGTATTGATCAACAGGGCCCCCGTCGATCGAAACAGAGGATTTTGCAGCTGTGTCGACCAAAATGCAGTCCGTCGATCGACACAGAGGCTCGGAATGGAAATTTTGGCCAGTTTTGGAGAATTGTGACATTCTAGCCTATTGCCTTTTGACGATCAAATTTCTCCCCTATAAATAGGACCTCAATTAGCTCGAAAATTGTCCTTAATTTTGTCTTTAATTTCCCTTTAATTTTAGCACCCTTATTTTATTGTTCTCCCTTTATTTTCCAAGTACTCTTTATTTTCATTGTTGCATTGGATTAAAGATATTCAAGTACTTCAAGGTTCCTATTTCTTTAATGAATCAAGTAAGTTATTTTATGTTTATTGCAATGTTTATTTCAATTATGTTAGGCTAGAACCCTTAACAGGTTCTAGGGTTTTCTCCATCCTCTTTAGCATGTTGTAATTCAATTAAATCTAACCCTTTATAAATTGGTTCAAATTCTATGGTTTTCAATCCAAAATCTATTTTCAATTGAAAGATCGAGAGATGAAAATTGGATTAGGTTTGTAGTTATTAATTTGAGACCGAGAGGAGATAATTAATAATAGGAAAATTTAAGAAAGAATCAGTTGTAGGGTTTTTAAATTTGTATCTTTATTGAGATTGATTAACTAGTGTATTTGAGACCGAGGGGAGATGATCACTAGTTAATAATCTAGGTTTTAATTGCCTAACCAAGGAGTTAATTCAAAAATATCAGATTTTCCCACCTAAGTAATTATTTTGGGTTAGGATTGATTGTTTATGCGGGTTGAATTGGATTGGTTGATTTCCCTGGAATCTGTGCTTTTTATTATTGAATTTTATTTTAAAAGTTATTTTCTGTTTTGAAAACAAAAACCCTTTTCAAATTTGGAAAGTATGTGAGTAAACAGCGAATAGATAAACTATGCCAGTACATGAAATAGTTTCGTTTCACTATCCCTGTGGGTTCGACGTACCTTTGGGTTTATAAATTTATTTGCATCGCTATATTATAATGAAACTGTTAATTTTATTAGGTGATCAAAGACCCAGGCATCATACTGATGAAATTACAACCACTTTGGCTTAGAGCTACCACTCAAATAAACTATTAGATATCACCAGCTTGGATCATCACCAATATATCAAGCCTAGTTTCATCTCATGAATAAAGACAAAAAAGACAAGCCAGAGGATTCACAAAGAGTCAGACTTAAAGAATAGATGAAAGATGACAACAATTGTAGTCATCTCCAGGCTATAACTTTTACGGGCTTTTTGATGGGTTTTGTATACTGAAAGCATTTATTATAATGACTATATGACGGTTTATTTCTCCTATCTGTCAAACAATCTTACATGTAATTTCTCCTATCTGTCAAACAATCTTACATGTATATAACAATGGTATCCTCTTGTCTCACCGATAGGGACCATCATACGGCGTGTTGTAGATAGTGAGACATAAACCTGATCACAGCCGAGACAGTGTATGAGGATATGTCTGTCCGGGTGGTTACGGCATTGTCGGAATAAGTAGTCTGTCTTGGTTACTTGACTTGCTGGTACGCAGGGGTGGCGTATTGATGGACCGCAATGAGATGTATTCGACTATCTGACATCAGCGAATACAAGATCTCGATATTGATTTAGTCCAAACCCTAACAAAGGTTCAGGGGTTCACACGGGTTGACTGTTGCTTTGACTTGCCATGGTGGAGAGCCTGAGTAACGTGCTCGTATATCCGCATCTTGGGTAACAGCAGTTCGTGTAGTACCGCCTGAGACTGGGTTTAGGTAACCATAACCGAGTAATAGGATGGGGACATTCCCTGAGGAGCTCAATGACATTCATCGTGCCAAAGTCCTGCAGGCTGATTAAGTTCAGGCACGAGTGATAAGGTTTAAGTGGTACTACTCAGGAATAATAAGGTATTAATTAATTGTAGTTAGAGCTTGTCAGAAAGTCCGATTAATTAATGAATGTCTGCTAACCTTAAATATGGGGATTCTCAATTAATGCAGCCAGTTCTCATAACGGTGTAATAAAGGGGTAGGTCAGTATTAATTTTGTGGTGAAAAAGAATTAATATTGATTAATTAATTGTGTCCTGGGTTGTGGACATGGAATTAATTAATTTATAGGCCCACTTTATTATTTGCATTAGGTCCCAGGACAGGCCCAATTAAATATGCTGAAAAAAGGCCTAGTAGCTCATTAGGGATAAAACCCTGGATCTATAAATAGACCACTCTCTCTTGGAAACCCTAGCCACTTTGGTGATTATTCAAATCAATCAAAACCCTAGAGCAGAGAGAGAGAGGGGCGGCGCCTGTAGAGGGGAGAAGAAGAGTTTTTCTGCTCCGGCCTACAACACAGATCTGTGGAATCCTAACCAGTAGCAGATTTATACAGCATTGGGACACAGCCCTGAAGATCTGATCTGGAGAACAAGATTTTCTTTTTTTCCTTTCTTTGTTTTTGATTTTATCAAGAAATTAGGGTTCTAATTTCTGTTTTCGCAGATTAAATCGAATCGCGTAGTTGAATTGATAGTTGGATATTCGAACGCGAAAGATCGGATCAGACTCTACGGAATTACGGTAATCTCTCAATCCACAATTCTAAGAATTAAATTCATAGGAGCATGCTAGGTTTTATTGTGAATTTTAATTATGTACAATATCCATAAATCGATCCGGTTCAGTTGGATTTGTGATTCGGTTCACATGAAATCCCTACACTTTTTGCCACAAGTTTAAAGAGTTCCGGGAAGAACTTAAAAGCTCCCAACTTCAAGAGAAGGAGGCTGCGTGGCGTGCCCACACTCCCAATTTGACTGTCGAAGATGGACGAGACCCTGGGTGAGTGAGCATGTGGACACGGGCATTCACCAGCGCACGGTCAAGGGCCACGAGCGCGCGGCTGGGCGCATTCGGCAGTGGCGGTCAAGCGGCGGTGGCGGCGGCGGTAGCTGTCATCGGTGGCTACTATCCCTGCGGCAGTGGCTCGTGTTTTGGTGGTATATACAATCCTGTGTAAACCCCAGGGTTTGCATTAAGGTTAGGGCAAATCATCAGATCACAAAGGCATAAATCTCAAAAGATTTGGTGGTTGAAGATTTGGAGGCCGTAGATGATTTGAGAAGATTTGGATTTATCCAAATAGATTCAAAACTCAAATTGTAATAGATAGGATTTATTTTTCCTATTTTGTGGGGCCACGAGGAATTTTTGTTTGCCTTAATTGTCCTCGTATGATATGTGATTTATTATGTGTGCGATTAAGCATGTGTAGACAATAGGAAAAGCATGATTTATCGCTTTTATTATTCACAGTTTTCCAATCATGCTTATGTGATTATATGTGCGCATATAAGAAACCTTTTAAAAGAAAAATACTAAGCTGATTTTTTAATTAAAATGAATAGACCTCCACAAAGCGGTCCTAGGTTGTAAGTGTATCTCTAGTTCTAGTAAACGTCTACAACTGTAGCTTGCTAGTTCTTAGAGGTGCATGGGTACGGTTGTTGGGATTTCTAGACAAACAGTTTAAATCATGTGAATAGTGGGAGGGCTTTGCGTAAACGTCTACGAGTATCTTTCACAAGTATTCTAGGATTGATTTAAATTATAGATAACAGAAGCTTTAAGGGCTGTGCGGTATGGTTACGTGCCATGCTAAACTGTCTCTTCTGGCCGGAGTTAAATTTGTGGTTTATGGCTTAGAAGCATCTTAGAATATAATGCAAGAATTGCATCCCTGTTCTTGAGAGATGGCTTGGTCTAAGGTTTTCACTATTATAGTGTCAAAAGCTTCCTGACATGGTAGTGAAATTAAATGGATTGGGGCTTAAAACCCGTAGTTCTGGTTGAGGGTGACATCGTAAACGTCTACGAGTGTAGCTTGCGGTGGGAACTCTTGGGCAATTAGTGGAAAACATTTGTATTTGATTTATTAAAAGGTTTTCAATGCATTTATTTTTGAAGTTCTACATGTATGTTCTTATTTAAGATTTTCATTGTTTGAGATATGTCTATGTCTACTGTCGATCGTTTACTTGCTCTCAATCCTCTAACTGGTCCAAACTTCCATGAACGAAGATACTACATTGATTATATTCTCCTGACTAAGCAACACATGTTTGTTCTTACTATGATGCCACATGCCACACGTTACCATAAAGTCTCTAGACGTGAGAAGGAGTTCTATGATAGATGGGTGGCGTCTGAGGATTTTACTTACAAGTTAATCTCAAATAACTTGTCTAGAGAACTGAAGCTCAAGTACATGGGCTATTGTATCTCTTTTGCGATCTGGATGGACTTAGTGGCCACGTATGGCGAAGTGGAACGAACTATCAACTGTGATCTCGTGAAAGACAATGTCTGTAAGAGAATGGTTGATGGTAGTTTGGTGACACTGCATGTGATTATGATGGATAACACCAGGAAACGATTCACACGTGGAGGTGGATGTATCAGTGATCGGGCTAAGATCGGGAATGCAACACAAGTGAGTGCAGCTGCCATTGGAGATTTCACCTTGTACTTTGATGATTATGTTTTAACTTTGAGAGATGTTTTGTACGTGCCAGATTTTTGGCGAAACCTTATTTCAGTTTCCAAACTTTATGTTGATGGATATTCAGTTATTTTTTATAGTAGTGTTTCTATCATTGGTAATAACGGTGTTATCTGTCTTGGGATGCTGAATAATTCTCTCTATGTTATTAACTGTAATCATAAGTCTTCCGCAAGTATTGCATATAATTCATCCGTAATTGATAATCCTAGAAAGAGAAAATTTACATGTTCTAATGAGGATCTTACATATCTCTGGCACTTGAGACTGGGTCACATCAGCTTGAAGCGGATTCAGAGACTTGCAGATGACGGTACATTGGACTTAGTCCGGGCTGTACCTTATCAAGTCTGTGAATCCTGCATCGAGGGCAAGATGTCAACTAAGCCTTTCAAGGCTAGCCAGTCTCGAGCAGAGGAAGTGTTGGAATTGATCCATTCTGACTTATGTGGACCGATGTCCACGCAGGCTCGTGGAGGGTACGAGTACTTCGTCACTTTCATTGACGATTACTCAAGGTACGGATACGTTTACCTGCTTCGCTACAAGTCTGAATGCTTTGAGAAATTCAAAGAGTTCAAGGCTGAGGTAGAAAAGAAGGTTGGGAAAACTATCAAGTCACTGCGATCTGACCGCGGTGGGGAATACCTCAGTAACGAGTTCCTGCAATATTTGTTAGAAAACGGGATTACATCCCAATGGACTGCACCGGGTACTCCCCAGCAAAATGGTGTAGCTAAAAGAAGAAATAGGACTCTTCTAGAGATGATAAGATCAATGATGAGTTATGCAAACTTACCAATTTTGTTTTGGGGCTACGCATTGGCAACAGCAGCTTACGTGCTAAATGTGGTGCCTTCTAAATCAGTTCCTAAAACGCCTTCTGAGCTCTTCCTTGGTCGCAAAAACCGAGTTTGTGCAAGTTTAGAGTATGGGGCTATCCGGCGCACATACTGTCGAAGGAACCTGATAAGTTAGAAAGCAGGTCAAAAGTAATGTTGTTCATAGGGTATCCCAGGAAAACGAAAGGTGGTTACTTTTACTGTCCTGAGAGTCAGAGAGTCGTTGTTAGCACCAATGCTAGATTCTTGGAGGATGAGTATGTGAGTAATCACAAGTCAAGGAATGATATCGTTCTTCAAGAAATTGAAAACGAGAATGGGATTCCAAGGGAATGGGAATGTGTAGATGTGGGTGCACCTGTGAGAGGTTCAGCACCACAGACACGTTCTTCAGTACAAGGTGCAAAACCACAAGTTACTGCACCTACTACTGACACAGCACCGATGCCTTGTCGTAGTGGGAGAGTTATCTTCTAGCCGGAAAGGTTCATGTTCGTGGGTGAGTCTTCGGACTTGAGCCCGGAAGACGGACATGAGGACTCTGACCCACTGACTTAAAAAGAGGCAGTGCAGGACAAGAATGTTGCCAAAATGGGATGTCACCATGGATTCCGAAATTGAATCCATAACTACTATGGGTATACAAATGGGTATACAAGAAAAAGAAAGGGGCGGATGGAAAGATCACGGCTTTTAAAGCCTGGCTGATGGCAAAAGGTTATAGTCAGAAAGAGGGCATTAACTATGATGAAACCTTTTCACCCGTAGCCATGCTCAAATCCATCCAGATACTCCTTGCCATCGCTGCACATATGGACCTCGAGATCTGACAGATGGATGTCAAAACCGCTTTTCTAAACGGTTACCTTGAAGAAGGTAAGGACATCTATATGCAGCAACCCGAGGGTTACATACGCAAGAGCGAAGAACATCTTGTCTGGAAGCTCAGGAAGTCCTTCTATGGACTTAAGCAAGCTTCAAGGTCGTGGAACTTACATTTCAACGATGTGATTAAATCCTATGGATTTGCACAGTTGGAAAATGAAAGTTGTGTATAGCGAGTTTGTGTCAGTGGGAGCGTGGTTTTCCTTGCACTTTACGTTGATGACATACTCCTATTTGGAAAAAACGAGGGAGTGATGTCGGAAATCAATGCTTGGTTATCTGAATAGTTCCAAATGAAGGATTTGGGAGAAGCTAGCTACATTCTTGGGATTAAGGTCTTACGAGATCGTAAGAGAAGAATGTTGAGCTTACCCCAGGCATCCTATGTGGATACTGTGATAGCCCGGTTCAGCATGCAACTCGCCAATAAAGGCTTGCTACCTTTCAGACATGGCGTTCATCTTTCTAGTGGGCAGTGTCCTGAGAAACAGCGGGAGAAAGATGAGATGAGTCTTGTACCATACGCTTCAGCGGTGGATAGCCTCATGTATGCGATGCTGTGTACCAGGCTAGATATCTGTTATGCCGTTGGCATGGTAGCAAGATATCACTCTAACCCTGGTTAGGCGCAATTGACTGCGGTAAAGCACATCCTCAAGTACTTGAAGAGAACTAGGAATTACTGCCTAGTTTATCAAAGTGAGGATTTGTGCCCTGTGGGTTATACAGACTCGGATTTCCAAGGGGATCAGAATGAGAAAAAATCGACCTCAGGATATGTGTTTACCCTGGGAGGTGGAGCTGTATATTGGAGGAGCTCAAAGTAGAAATGCATTGCTCACTCCACCATGGAGGCGGAATATGTCGCCGCCTCCGACGCCTCGAAAGAGGGGGTATGGTTCAGGAACTACCTTTTAGATTTGGGTGTTATTTTAAGTTTGCCGAGGAGCATCACAATTTATTGTGATAACTCTGGTGCAGTGGCGAACTCAAAGGAACCCCGGTCTCACTGGGCAAGCAAACACATAGAGAGAAAGTACCATATCATACGGGAAATCGTATCGAGAGGTGATGTGCTGATCAAGAAGATTGACACTAAGGACAACCTTGCTGATCCATTTACAAAGAGCTTGCCGCAGAAAGTTTATGAAAGACATATTCGTGAGCTGGGTCTGAGGTGGACGCCGACCACTGACAGTGGTTAAAGAGATAGCAAGCTAGATAGATGGACTGTATACTCTGTAATAGCTTAGTTATGCTTTGAGTATAAGTGGGAGATTGATGGGTTTTTGTATACTGAAAGCATTTATTATAATGAGTATACGACAGTTTATTTCTCCTATCTGTCAAACAATCTTACATGTATATAACAATGGTATCCTCTGATCTCACCGATAGGGACGATCATATGGCGTGTTGTAGATTGCAGAAGACAGTATGATCACTTGACCTAGTGAGACATAAACCTGATCACAGCCGAGACAACGTATGAGGATACGTCTGTCCGGATGGCTGCGGCATTGTCGGAATAAGTAGTCTGTCTTGGTTACTTGACATGCTGGTACGCAGGGGTGGCATATTGATGGACCACAGTGAGATGTATTCGTCTGTCTGACATCAGCGAATACAAGATCTCGATATTGATTGAGTCCAAACCCTAACGAAGGTTCAGGGGTTTACACGGGTCAACTGTTGCTTTGACTTGCCATGGTGGAGAGCCTGAGTAACGTGCTCGTATATCCGCATCTTGGGTAACAGCAGTTCGTGTAGTACCAACTCATAGACAAGAAGGAATCCAGGCTTTCACTTATAGACAAGAACAGAAAACCACGGACTCAAAGGCTAATTGTGAACAATAGAAACCAATCTACCCTTTATTTCACCTAAATCTTATAGACAAGATACCATGCACCTGTATATAGCCCTTTCCCATAGACAAGATAGGACTACAACACTTTTCCTGACTCATAGACAAGAAAGAAAAGTACAGGCTCAAAGGGGTTTCACCAAGGATAAAATTGTATAGAAGACAGTGTTTGTGATAATGTAACTAACAAAGACGGCCCCTCATAAAGCTTTAGACAACGACTCTACATTCACCACCTAACATTGTTGGATACCCTTACAAAATCCATCCACACCTCCTATCATCCGGGTTAAGAAAGAAAAGGCTTTCAGGCTCAACTGGGCTAACAAAGGAGTATGCATCGGGTTAGTGTTTGGGTTCATTGTGGCTCATGAAACGATGGCCTAAAATCATTTCTAAATCCTTGACACTCTCCTACGCAATTTTGAGCAAGAAACCAGAGCAAGTTCTAGAGATCAAATGCACAGTAACATACTCTCAATGAAACAAAAATAGGCTCAAATTCTCACATGGCTATAAGCTTATTCAAGAGGCCAAAATCAATTTCATCAATTCACACATCACCAATTTATTTACAGCAATCAATATAAGTCTCACGAGAAAGAAAGGGCTGTCATCATAAACTTGATCAATAACGCAAAGATAACCACTCTATCACTTCTTTCCTATTCAATACCCAAGTTCTTACTACAGACCCAGCAAAATTAAATAAAACGGAAAGAAATCCTCATCAAAATCCTAATCAACTCAAATGCAGCAAATAACCAATCAACTAACCAAACTAATAACAAAAGCAATTTAAACATAAAAGAAAATAAGGAAGAAACACACACATCGACCGATCACCTCCTCCTCCCCCCAAACTTATTCGATACACAGGAGAGAATAAGTTTGTGGGAAAGAAGATCACAGAGATGTGTGGAAAACCTCGATAAATCTCACTGCGGTGGAGAACGGGCCATAGACTAATGCAACTTCTAGTACTTCGAGCTCTGTTCCTGTACCAACAAACTCAACAACCACAAGTGAACGTAAAATATGAAAATAAAAAGAAATAACATAAATTTAAATAACTAGAAAGAGATAGAAAGTTGGGTTGCCTCCCAACAAGCGCTTTATTTATTGTCTGTAGCTAGACACAGTAGAGGTGGACCTAGGGATCAGGTAGATCAGTGTCGAGAATCCGGTCAGAGTCCTTGAATCGCCCACCGCAGTTCTTCTTCTCCATGGCCTTGCAGATGGAGAACGTGACTGTCTCATCATTCACTCTCAGGCTCAGCTCTCCTTTCTTCACGTCAATCAGTGCATCTGTGGTGTTCAGAAATGGTCTCCCAAGTATCAGCGGAATGCCTCTGTCTTCCTCCATGTCCAAAACCACGAAATCGGCTGGGAAAACAAAATTCCCAACCTTCACCAGTACATCCTCGACTACTCCTTTAGGGTAGTTCACCGACCTGTCAGCCATCTGAAATGCCAACTTCCTTCTCGCGGTGTTTCTTCGGCAGGTAGACTCGATCTCTGGGTCTAAAGGCTCAGCAGCTGGACCTTTTGCCCTGGTTTGCATACACTACCTGCACAAGAAAACACACCGTGAACGGCACAGAGAATAAACAGAATTAAAATTAAAATTGCGTAAAATAAAGCCTAGAGTAATTAGCGTAATATCAGAATTAGTGTTAATTGCAAATCTTTGCAGTCCCCGGCAACGGCGCCAAAAACTTGATAGCGCGTTTCGCAACGCGCTAAAGCTGCAAGTGTACAGACCACTGCAGAGGGCAAGTAATAAATTATCGAACTCAAGGACTGCAGGCTCGAAACATAACTAAGCACTAAAACATAGATATCGTACTACTATCTAGGCGAATCATATAAGGAATTTGGTTTATCTAAACTAATTGATTTTAAAGCAGTAATAAAATAAAAAGAACAATTAAAGATTTTTCGAAAGCACGTGAGAAAACAGGATTCCAGGGCAATCCACTTTGAGTATTAAACAAACAACGTTTTCATGCAATTCAATCCCAATTTAATTCCCAACGATGTGAGCAATCGCAAATATGTTATCAGGTGATCCTCTCGGACTCTAAACCATAACATGGAAATAAAATACCTAGTGACTCCTCTCGGATGCGCAAAAGGAATTTTACTCTTGATAAAAACCTTAGATTTTAAACTCTTTAAAAGTTCAATTTCCTCTCGGACAATTGTTCTATTAAATCTAATTTATTTGCGTCTTAATTGATAACCTAGACCTCTCGGTTCAAAAACTACCAATTCAAATCACAATTAATGGCCAGTTAATCACAATTCATGAAAATCCCAGATTAAATTAGAACATCAAAGGAAAAGGAACATTAAATTGCATAAACTGTTGAATGAATAAATACAAAGCTTCAAACCCAAGAATCCATGAGGGAGTTTAGCCAATCATGCTAAGCTTATGAAAAACAAAAGATGAAGAGTCACAAGAACAGAAAAACATGGAAACTAAAAACCGTAGTCTTCAATCTTCAATAACTGTAGTGCTCTTCAAGTTCCCCTGCCTTTTTCCCTCAGTTCTATGCGTTCGATCTTCAAAAATTGATAAAAGGAACCTTATTCACGTTCAGGGACCTCCTATTTATAGTTGGGGCTCTTCAAATCTCCAAAAGATATGGTTTTGGGCTTCAGATTCGCCAGAATTCGTCAAAACAGGACAAAATCGGCGATCTGGAATGCGCGATCGGCGACCGCCGACCATGCACGTGGGTCGCCGATCGTGCGACGAAGCTGATGGAGAAAAATGCGTAACCGGCGACCCGTCTACATAACCGGCGATCGCCGGTTGTGCATGTGGGTCGCCGAGTTCGTTGCGAACGTGCGCAGTCCCACGGTTTTGGCCATAACTTTCGCTCCCGAACTCCGATTGACCTGATTCCAGTTGCATTGGAAAGCTAACTAGAATATATATCTATTTCCATGCTCCATTAGCTTGAATTACATATGTGGAGGAATTTGTGCCTGCTTATTTGAACATCAACTGCTTTCAGGACAGGTTTCCATTGAATTTTGGCCTAAAACATATTTGTGTTCGGTCTTTTCTCACTTCTTCCTCTTTCCGATGCAACCAAACATCGATTGGCTCCACGGCACTCATTCAGACTCAAATACGCATGAAATCTGTGCAAAACAACATCAAACAAAGCCAAACGTAATATTTCCTTAAAGAATAAGAATAACGCCTGAAAACATCACGTAATGGCTCAATCTGAAGTATAATCTAAGCATAAATATATCAATAACATGCACAGAGTGAGTGTTTATCAACCGCCTGAGACTGGATTTAGGTAACCATATCCGAGTAATAGGATGGGGACATTCCCTGAGGAGCTCAATGACATTCATCGTGCCAAAGTCCTGCAGGCTGATTAAGTTCAGGCACAAGTGATAAGGTTTGAGTGGTACTACTCAGGAATAATAAGGTATTAATTAATTGTAGTTAGAGCTTATCAGAAGCTCCATTAATTAATGAATGTCCGGTAACCTTAAATATGGGGATTCTCAATTAATGCAGCCCGTTCTCATAACGTGGTAATAAAGGGGTAGGTCAGTATTAATTCTGTGGTGAAAAAGAATTAATATAATTAATTAATTGTGTCCTGGGTTGTGGACATGGAATTAATTAATTTATAGGCCCACTTTATTATTTTCATTAGGTCCCAGGACTGGCCCAATTAAATATGCTGAAAAAAGGCCCAATAGCCCATTAGGGATAAAACCCTGGGTCTATAAATAGACCACTCTCTCTTGGAAACCCTAGCCACTTTGGTGATTTTTCAAATCAGTCAAAACCCTAGAGCAGAGAGAGAGAGAGAGAGGGGCGGCGCCTGTAGAGGGGAGAAGAAGAGTTTTTCTGCTCCGGCCTATAGCACAGATCTGTGGAATCCTCACCAGTAGCAGATCTGAACAGCATTGGGACACAGCCCTGAAGATCTGATCTGGAGAACAAGATTTTCTTTTTCTTCCTTTCTTTGTTTTCATTTTATCAAGAAATTAGGGTTCTAATTTCTGTTTCCGCAGATTAAATCGAATCGCGTGGTTGAATTGATAGTTGGATATTCAAACGCGAAAGATCGGATCAGAGTCTATGGAATTACGATAATCTCTCAATCCACAATTCTAAGAATTAAATTCATAGGAGCATGCTAGGTTTTATTGTGAATTTTAATTGTGTATAATATCCATAAATCGATCCGGTTCTATTGGATTTTGTGATTCGGTTCACATGAAATCCCTACACTTTTTGCCACAAGTTTAAAGAGTTCCAGGAAGAACTTAAATGCTCCCAACTTCAAGAGAAGGAGGCAGCGTGGCGTGCCCACACTCCCAATCTGACTGTCAAAGATGGACGAGACCCTGGGTGAGTGAGCATGTGGACTGGTGGACACAGGCATTCACCAGCTTGCGATAGATCATGAGGACAGATTCTAATACTGAGGCGAGTATATTCTGGGCTACTGCCTGAAGAGAGGACGTAGCCCACTTGTCCAAACCTCTATAAATCCTTGTGTTATTTATTGTTTTATTTATTTCTGCAAGAATTTAAAATCCAACACTATCTCGAGTTGGAGCATATCCGAATGTGAAATTAACTAGGCTTGCGGACTAATAAACTTTTCAAAGAGTCAAACTAGTAGAGAACCACCAGTTTAAATTTACAAGAACTCTCTCTTAATATTTTGCTGCACATATTCGACTAACTCTGATCTCAGGACCAACAAGTGGTATCGAGTGGTTGGTCTTCACAGATGAGCTGTTTTGAGTCACCAAGGACCAGATCTAGATGTTGTTACACATATTTATTTTGTTCTAGCAAGTAGGTAACTCGTTAAACAACCGTCAAGCTTCCATCATATCTGGTGGAGAAGTTCACCGCCTGGAAGAAGATGTCTACCATAGTGCTCAAAAGCACACATTCAGAAATGGTAGATGTCATCAAGAGGGGTCCCATCAAGATCCTCAAGGACAAAACTTGCATTGGAGACCAAGATAGAACAAACATGGTCGAGAAGCCTTATTGCGAGTGGACCTATGACGATAGGAAGAGGTCCCAACTGGAATATGCCGCACACGAGTTGATCCTATCAGCTTTAGCTGACACACTTTAAGAGAAGGCGATGTTGTTCAATATCACCAAGGAAGTCTGGTTCTTCCTCGGAGGACTGTGCCAACGATCAGAGCAACTAAGGCGCAACCAACTTTAAATGTGTGTGGACAAATATAAGTCCTTCCAGATGCTTCTAGGAGAAAACATTAAAGTAATGGATACCTGGTTCAACTCTACTACGAGTGAATTGAGGTCACTGGACAGGGTATACTCAACAACATATCTTAATGCTAAGATCCTATCCAAGATGCCTAAGAAAGATTAGTTCATCAAAACAACCAGTCTGAAGGAGAATGATCTATCTCAGATCTCAACGAATGATCTGTTTGCCCAGCATCAAACTCATGAATGGGATATCCTGATGGTGAACAAAAATGAAGCAGTTCTGGTTGCCAGTTCACCAAGCCAAAATGCTGAGGATGCATCATATTTCATCAAGAAGGATGTGAAATGGAGATCAAAAAAGACATTTCACAATGACAGACCAGCCGGTCAATCCAACTTGATAAAATAGGCGCCCCAACCTCTACCTCCTACTAGAAAGAAAGAGAGAGCTCTAATGAAGAGCTTGAATAAAAGATTAAAAGACTGACCAAGCTCCTGGAGAAAGCAAAGGCCAAGTCAACCAGCTCACAACCTGCTGACATAAGGTTTGTGAAGGGGCCCCAAATCCTGGTTCGAGTGCAACTCCTCAGATCACCTGAATTTTGAATGTCCAAGGGTGGAGAAAGAAGAAATGCAAAGACTCAAAGAAATCTTTGACCGACGAGCATCCAAGGCGGATGCCAACGCGATGTTGTTAAGGATGGAGGTTCCTGACATACCCGACAATGACGATGAATACTATACGTCGGATGGAGATTCGGAGGAAGAAGCTCTGTTGGTATTCATGGCCGGCATCGGGGAAGAGGATGATGCCACAAAAATTGAATCGGCCTTAGCCGCAAATCATGACAAGGTAACTAATACTCTAAATCATTTTGTTCTAGTTTAGATAATGTTTCACTTAATCTTCTATCCAAAAAATTTCAAAGTTTTATGAGTTAAAAAATGTTTCAGCTGGTGAAAATTCCTCGCTGAGAGTTCAAGTTTCAATTTTGACCAAAGAGATTGAAAAATCTAGGTCAGCCAGCGAGGAACTGGAAAAACTTAAAGATGAACACTCCACTGTTATAAAAAATTGTGAAAAACTTAAACTAGAGTGAAAAACTTTGAAAAACTTGAGCCAACGCCATGTAAGTGTTCTTTTGCTAAGAGCTCAAGAGAACTCGAAGAAGTACTTTGCTTTTAAAGAGGCCCCAATGATAAAGTTGGTCTAGAGCTCAACGAAAATAATTTGGGCAAATATTCTTCTTCAACTGACACTGGGAGAAAAGAGATATCTTTTGTTAAAGAAAACCCCAGTTATCAGACTAGGTTGAAAGGCAAAAAGGTAGTCCACAATTGTTGGTCAGCCAACAACCCCAAACTGGTCGATCAGAGAGTGACAAGGAAATCCCTACATAAGGAGAAACTAGGGAGATAGTATTTCCTCAAAATGAGAAGTCACAAACTGAGAGGAAGCCAGCTCAATCTAAGAAACTGGGAAAGTAGTATGTTCACACTGCGAGGAACCAGTTTCGTCAACCAGTTTAACCAAACAACTAGTTCATAGCTGATCACTGCTTTTTCTAACAGATTAATTATAATAACAGTGGCAAATAAATTTGTAAACCCTAAGATTATCGATCCAGGGGAATTGTGTGGGGAAAATATCCTATGTACTAATTATGATTCTAAAATCTATTGTTTGAGTAATTCAAAATCAGATTTTGGTTTTATAAAACTAAAGAGAACAATACGAAAAATTAAAGGTTGTGAAATCAGATTAAAGAGGCACAGATTCTAGGGAAGAAGTCTTATTATGGATAACATGTAGGAAATCAATTAATTTAACAGGTGGAATACTGCAATAATGCTATATTTCCTTGTTTGGCAAATATAACCTAGATTACTAATTAGTGATTATCTTCGCTCGGTCTCAAATACACCAAATTAGTTAATCTGATAAGCAAATCAGTTCAATTCCTACAATCTAGTACATCTGTTTGGATAGTGTAGATGTATCATGCATTCCTAATCCCACTATTAATATTCACCTCTCGGTCCTTCTATCAATAGCTAGACATCTAAATTAATCGTCACCTCTCCGTCCTTGAATTAATCTAGAATTATGAAATAAACACAGGAATCATGAACCCAATTAATTAATCCTAACATGCATCCATAATAATATTCAAACCCTAGAACCCGCTAGGGTTTCTAGCCACTCATCGCAGATAGAAATCCAAAAGAAAACATATTAAATTGCATAAACATAAAGAACTTACTAGAAAATAAAAGGGTTTCTTGTTCCCCAAGTCTCCAAACTCCAAAAACTAAATTGCAGAATGAAAATATGAAAAGAGAACTGAAAAATATGAATGGGGATGTCTAATAATCGAATTTAAGGAGGTATTTATAGAGGGGAAGGTGTATCCAATCAAATCTAGGGCTAAAGATATGATATATCTCGAATTTGACAGGATTTCTGCGCCAGACTTGCGTCGATCGACGCCAAGCAAGCGTTGATCGACGGCGCTTTTTTTTCTCCGATGTCCTCCTGCGCGATCTCACGGTTTTGGACATAACTTCCTCTCCCGAACTCCGATTAACCCGATTCCAGTTGCATTGGAAAGATAACTCAAAGCTCTATCCATTGACATGCTCCAATAGCCCGAATTCCTTGTGTGGAGAAATCCTTCACTGCTACTCTTGCACATCACTGCTTTCGGAACGGTTTTCCGGTGATTTTGGCCTAAAACTGTGAAAACACACCATAACCCGCATAACACCACCAAATATCGACTCATGCACATAATATATGTATAAACTCAATAAAACTACATAAAATAGTGGAGAATAATATGGATAAGCGAGTAAAATAATGAGCTTATCAAACCCCCCAAACTTGAACGTTTGATTGTCCTCAATCAATAGGCAAGAAAGAACTCAAAAGATCATGTAGTTAAAGTGCAATGCCTCACAAGATTCATCACAGTCAAGAATCAAAAATCTACTACACACAAGCAATTTTAAAGAGACAAAAATCCATCAATTGTGGAAGAACTCACGGGAAGTGTATCGCTCAACGCTCAAGTGTTTAAGATATAGATGAAAGCACTCAACAACATGTATGAAGAAATTTCTACCATAGGCTTGCAAATTCTCTAATATCTCCACTGCTAGAATGTGCACACAAATCTAGGATCAAAAAGGACTTGCAATAGGTTGTAATGTAGGCTTTTTGTGAAAGGTAGGGAAATATGGCCAAGTGACTAAAAATAAATTGAGTTAATTACTCTCAATAAATCTAAAACCACCATCTATGAACATCTACCTCTTCTCCTCAAATATATCAATGACACACAACTTTTTCTGGCTCATTTTGAATCTCTTATGCTCTTTACATAATTTTGTATTCTTTTCTTTTCAGAGAGCTTATGAGAATTCTAATTATTTCTTGAGCTTCTTTTTCACACATCTTTTCACCACTAATTTATAATTTCTTATCTCTATCTCACAATCATTTCAACCCCATATACCACAACTCAAGACATGAGCGAAACCAATACTTCTTCTTAATCTCATAGACAAGGAAAGAAAAATTTTGTATAGGCTCAAAAGTGGCTAACTAGGGAAAATTTAATGTGAAGGGACAGTGTATAGGGAATTGGGCTATCAAAGATGGCCTAAGATCATCTCCTAAACTTGTGCACACTATGCAGTCTCAGCACAGAAAATAGGCAAGTTCTAGAGAAATAAAAACACACATGTGAATCTCACATCAAACGAAATTAAGGCTCAAATTCTCACAAAAGGGTTTAAAATTTTCTTCCACGGTCAATTTCAAATTAGCTCAATCGGCATGCAAGTGTAAGTGTCAAATCAATCCTATCATGCGGTATTCTACATTCATAGGCATCTAACCACAATCACAATCAATTCAAACTCAACCCTTAATCAATTCTAATCTCACAATCTCATTCGGGTTATATCAAAACTCAAAATTTTTCCCCATAAAATAGCATAAAACTAAAAGTTAAGGCAAAATAAGATTAAATACGAAAAACAGAATAAAAGATAGAATGTTCCATCTCTTGTCCACATCCCCCCAAACTTATTTCCAACTCAAAGAGTGGAATAAGTTTGAAAATCAGACAAAAGAAGGAACGATACCTGGTAGTTGATCTCAGACATCAACTTTTTATCCTCCCGGAGTCTTCAAACTTCGCACGACGTAAATTTGAGGCTGTTAGCACTTCACGTCGATCGACATTGGATAGCATCGATCAATGGGAAGCCTTCTTGTGACCCTCTCTCGGATCAAGTGCATTCCGCCGGCTGTCTACTCGGCATCGATCGACGCTAGGCTGCGTCGATCGACGTCGAGCCGTACTCCAATTTTTTTTTATACTGCAAAACACTGTTAGTGCAGAAATAATAGAAATTCGAAATAAAATAAAAAATGAAAATTGAAAAGAAATTACGGAAAAGGTTGGGTTACCTCCCAACAAGTGCTTGATTTAACGTCGCAGCTCGACGATACCTCAACTCACTGCCAAGGAGGTCGGCTCCAGACTCGCCGACCTTGGGCATCCACCATGTAGACTTTCCGGTCTTTGATGATGGTGGTGAGCTCAGAAAAAGGTGGCATAGTTGACACTCTCGCTCCTCCGTTTCCTCGCTCCCACTCAATGGCAGCTTCTTCCTCCTCCTCGGATTCATCTCCTTCTTTAGTAGTGGAGATCCGGTTGCACTCTGCTTTCTTCTTGCTCTTGTCGATCACAAAAGTGATCTTCTCGTCATTTGCTCGGAGTGTGATCTCACTGCCTCGACAGTCAATGAGAGCGGCGCTAGTGTCGAGAAACTCACGCCCCAAGATCATGGGCATGTTCTCGTCTTCCTTCATCTCCTGCACCACAAAATCTGCAGGAAAAATGAGATGGCCCACGCGAAAGAGTACATCCTCTAGTATACCTTTTGGGCGGGACATAGATCGGTCCGCCATCTACAGGGTGACCGTCGTGGGCCTCATCTCTCCGATGTTGAGACGCTTGTAGATGGAGTACGGCATCAGGTTGATACTGGCCCCAGTATCGCATAGTACTCTCTCGAACGTGTGTCCTCCAATATCAACTGGAATAGAGAAGCATCCAGGATCGCTTCTCTTGATGGGCACCTGCTTTTGAAGTAGCAGGCTGCACTGCTCGTGGATCTTCACCGTCTCGTTCTCTACGAACTGCTTCTTTCCACTCATCAATTTCCGGAGGTACTTCATGTACCCCGGGATCTTCTTTAGTGCTTCGATCAGCGGGATGTTGATGCTGACCTTCTTCAAATTCTCCACGAATCTAGAGAACTTCGAATCCTCCTTCTGCTTCGCGAACCGCTCAGGGAACGGCAGAGGAGGGGATTGATCTTCAGACTGCTGTAGCTTTGTACCTGGAGTAGACTTCTGCATCGATCGATGTGGGGCGGCGTCGATCGACGGGGTTCTTTCTTTGGCATCGATCGACGCGGAAGGAGCATCGATCGACGGCGACTCTTCTCCTGTGAAATCTTGCTCTTTCTCGCCTCCACAGTCCTTCACGGCCATCTCGGGACCCTTGTAGCTCGTCCCAGATCTCAGAGTAACGGCATTCACTGACTTCTCCTTTGCCGGGTTCATCTTTGTTGTGCTTGGAAGCTGTCCCGACTTATGCTGCTTGCTGAGAGTAGCGGCGATTTGGCTCAGTTTGGTGTCCATCATCTGCAGATGTTTCGACATCAGCTGCATGTGGTTGGCCATCCCCTTCACTTCAGTTTCTACTTTCCCAAACCGATTATCTAAGATCTTGATGAATTTCTCGAGCGTCTCTTCCAGCACATATTTCTTTCTTTCCATAATCTCTCCTCCAGTACATACATCAAAACCGGGTGGAGGGTGCTCTGCTGCAGAGGGGTTAGAATATGAAAAACCAGGGTGAGTTCTCCCATGGTTGTAGGGGTACCCCTGATTGCCTCCTCGGTAATTATTCTGATAACCACCTCCGAGATAATTTACTTCTGCTCCGGTAGTTCCAGATGAACTGCTCACCCCCCGATTGATGTAGTCAGCTTCCACGGGTACTATGGCCATGTTCGGCTCTGCTGTAGTGGCAGTTGTAGCTTTTGCTGCTTCCAATTTTGCAATATCTTCTCGGAGCTTTTTCACTTCAGCAACCACGTCCAACTCTGGCTTTGTCTCGACTGCTTTGACTGGTAGTAACTGCCTCTCGGTCGGCCACTGATGGCTGTTCAGTGCCATGTCTGCCAAGAGTCTCATTCCATCGGCTCCACTCTTCTTCATTAGGATTCCACCAGCAGATGCATCAACCAACTCTTTCATGTGTGGGCTCAGACCTTCGTAGAAATGACAGACCTGCATCTCCAAATCGATCCCATGCCCAGGATAGAGTCGCAAGAGCTCCTTATACCTTTTCCAAGCCTCGTGTAGTGATTCATCATACATCTGTTTGAATGTAGTGATAGCAGCTTTCCTCTTCAACAGCAGGCTCGGCGGGAAGTAGTTGGTGAGGAATTCTGCTCAAAGCTCCTCCCATGTCCCAATCTGACTCTTGTCTAATCCAGCATACCAAGACCTCGCCTCGTCTCTGAGTGAGAACGCGAAGAGTTTCATTCTGATGACGTCTTGGGGAACTCCATTTTGCTTTACAGTGTCACACACCTCTATGAACAGATTGAGGTGGGCATATGAATCTTCGATGGCTCTCCCCCCAAACTGGTTCTGCTGCACCATTAGGATCAGACCTGTGCGTAGCTCAAAGTTGTTGGTGTTGACGCCAACTCTAAATCCGGTCTCTTCTTGCTGTGGAAGAAATCGGTCCAAGATGGACCTCTGTGGAACCACTATCTGCCTGCCATTCAGTTCTGCCAGTCTCGCGGCTTGTTCGGCTTGAGTAGCCTGGGCTGCTTGAAGTTGTGCTCTCAGCTGTTGTACCTCATTCACAAACTGCCGCTGCTCTTCAGGAGTCATATTCTGCAGAGGTGCTTCAGGATTCTCTGCCATCTCTCGTTGTTTGTCTTTTCCTTTCTTTCTGATTTTCCTGCAGGTTGCTTCAATTTTAGGGACAAAGGCCTCGAGTGTCTTTCCTTTGGCTCGCGTGTTCATGCACCTGCGCAGAAAAAAAGGTAGAAATCAGTCAGCATCGATCGACGTGAATACCACGTCGATCGATGCAAGAGATCGGTTGGCATCGATCGACGCAAGGTGGGCGTCGATCGACACTTGACGCGGATAAGAAAACTCACACACGCACACGTACAGAAAAATAAAACTCAATCCAACAAATCTTAGAACAAACTAGTAACAAGATAAAATCTAACAATTCCCCGGCAATGGTGCCAATTTGATCACTGCATTTTCTAACATATTAATTATAATAACAGTGGCAAATAAATTTGTAAACCCTAAGGTTATCGATCCAGGGGAATTGTGTGGGGAAAATATCATATGTATTAATTATGATTCTAAAATCTATTGTTTGAGTAATTCAAAATCAGATTTTGGTTTTATAAAACTAAAGAGAACAATACGAAAAATTAAAGGTTGTGAAATCAGATTAAAGAGGCACGGATTCTAGAGAAGAAGTCTTATTATGGATAACATGTAGGAAATCAATTAATTTAACAGGTGGAATACTGCAATAATGTTTTATTTCCTTGTTTGGCAAATATAACCTAGATTAATAATTAGTGATTATCTCCGCTCGGTCTCAAATACACCAAATTAGTTAATCTGATAAGCAAATCAGTTCAATTTCTACAATCTAGTACATCTGTTTGGATAGTGTAGATGTATCATGCATTCCTAATCCCACTATTAATATTCACCTCTCGGTCCTTCTATCAATAGCTAGACATCTAAATTAATCGTCACCTCTCGGTCCTTGAATTAATCTAGAATTATGAAATAAACACAGGAATCATGAACCCATTTAATTAATCCTAACATGCATCCATAATAATATTCAAACCCTAGAACCCGCTAGGGTTTCTAGCCACTCATCGCAGATAGAAATCCAAAAGAAAACATATTAAATTGCATAAACATAAAGAACTTACTAGAAAATAAAAGGGTTTCTTGTTCCCCAAGTCTCCAAACTCCAAACACTAAATTGCAGAATGAAAATATGAAAAGAGAACTGAAAAATATGAATGGGGATGTTTAATAATCGAATTTAAGGAGGTATTTATAGAGGCGAAGGTGTATCCTATCAAATCTAGGGCTAAAGATATGATATATCTCAAATTTGATAGGATTTCCGCGCCAGACTTGCGTCGATCGACGCCAAGTAAGCGTTGATCGACGGCGCTTTTTTTTCTCCGGCGTCCTCCTGTGCGGTCTCACGATTTTGGCCATAACATGCTCTCCCGAACTCCGATTAACCCGATTCCAGTTGCATTGGAAAGCTAACTCGAAGCTCTATCCATTGACATGCTCCAATAGCCCGAATTCCTTGTGTGGAGAAATCCTTCACTGCTATTCTTGCACGTCACTGCTTTCGGAACAGTTTTCCGGTGATTTTGTCCTAAAAACTGTGAAAACACACCATAACCCGCATAACACCACCAAATATCGACTCATGCACATAATATATGTATAAACTCAATAAAACTACATAAAATAGTGGAGAATAATATAGATAAGCGAGTAAAATAATGAGCTTATCAATGGCCAGAAGAGGTCAAACGATCTACCTAGTTATACGAATAACAAGAGACTCAAATTTCGTACGACGTAGGAAAGAAGGAGTATTCCAAGTAGGGGGAACAACTACTTGAGGCATGAGCTAAAATTCATTCCATTTCAAAGGGTTGGGAAGGCTATCCAAGGTTGCCAACTATCACCTTGATATCATACATGACCAGAACAAGTTTTCTGAGGTCTAAATAGGAAATCTTGTTCCGAAAGGACTCCACACACACTCACTTCTTCTAAATCAAACAACATACATTATATGAGAAGAAAGATAAAGTAAACCAAGGAGATCTTTGAGAAGGTACCAAATGTAAGAATGATTCAAGTTTGGATCCCGAAAAGATGGATCCAACACACTAATCCTGCAAGACCCGTGGTTGTTTGGGGACCTAAAGCATAATATGTGCTTCGCAAGAACAGGCACATGGAGATTAGCTCCAACACAAGAAGAGCGTGTGGATCTTGGATAGTGGCTGCTCAGCTCACATGACAAGAGAAAGATAACATCTTTCAGATCTCATAATAATCAGAGGACCACCGGTTATGTTGTGTGACAAATCTAAAGGAAGATTTTTAGGGAAGGGATGTGTCGAACGTGATGGAATCCTCATTAAAAATGTCTCCCTAGTCACTAATGTGAAACATAACCTACTAAACGTCAGCAAACTTAGTGAAAATGGTTATGTAGTATCCTTTGTCGATTCAGAATGTCAAATCAAAGACATAGCTTCAAATGATGTATGACTCAGAGGCATAAGGAAAGGTGGTCTATACATGGTAGACTGACAAAGTGGATAGGCCAGTTCGTGCTTCGTCGCAACTACCTACAGTGAAATAAACTAGCTATGACACAAGATGCTGAGCCGTCTGAACTTCAAAACAATCACTCATTTGGTAAAGCACAAGCTGGTAACAGGTCAAGCACAGAGAAAATACTGGAGTTGCTGCACATGGATCTCTTTGGACCAGTGACTCCACCCACCATCAGAGGCAACAAATATACTTAAGTAGTCATGGATGACTACTCGAGGTACACTTGGGTTAAACTACTCAAGACCAAGGACGAGGTGAAGTTGGTGCTTCCTAAACTTATCATGTTCATTCAAAATTACAAGGGAGTCAAAGTGAAGAGAATTAGGTCCAATAATGGGACTGAGTTCTACAATGGTCCTCTCATAAGTTTCTATGCTGAATGTGGGATAGGACATGAAAGATCTTCTCCGAGAGCCCCTCAACGGAACAGGTTAGCAGAAAGGAGGAATCAAATGCTCAAAAGAGCACTGCAGACCATACTGTCAGAGACAAATTTTGGTGAAATGTTTTGGGGAAGAGGTTGTAAACACAAAATGCTATACACGAAATATAATCCATCATGATGATCGTCTTCACAAAATCCCGTATGAAGCGTATCACGGTCGTAAGCTTTCTTTAGCTTATCTTCGTGCTTTTCGTTCACCATGTTATATCCATAATAATGGGACGTCAAAGTTGAATACTTTCTCCCCCAAAGCTGATAATGGTGTTTTCCTAGGATATGGACACCTATCTCACAAAGGATATAGAGTATTGAACAAGATTACTGGCTTATGGAAATAACATGCAATGTTATTTTTTATGAAACTACTTTAGTGCGCAGAACACTAAAACAACTAGATTAATAGGTTCATAGCCCCGAAACACATCCCTGAGCTCATATACAAATAGCTACTATTGAAATTGTTGAAGCTTTGGATTTCGTATCCTTGAATGATTGCACAAATTGAGGGGAATCCACCTGGAGTATTCAGACTCTATGAAGATGATTCTAAAAAGGCTCCAGAGGTATAAGTACCACCAATCCATGAAGATCTAATAGGCAAGTTAGGAACTGGCGAGATTAAACTGACATTCGTAGAGGTCCAGTTTCAGAAGATCCTCAAGCTGACGAAGGTCAATTTTCAATAGATTCAAAGTAAGACCCCACATCAAATGCAGAAAATCAAGTTGTACCAGAGGATTTCCATCTGACAGAAGTGCATGTTGCTGGAACCTTTACTCAAGGTCTGTTCGTACAACCAATTGAAGTCAGCAAAGTCCATAGACCCAAATGGCTGAGACATCATCCAGAAGATACAGTGATAGATGATGTTGTCAACCCAGTACGGATGAGGTAAGGAAGTGCTTTGCTTACTTGCTATACTTGCCAATCAGAGACGACAAAGACTGGAGAAGCTCTACAATCGCCGGATTGGATCAATGTCATACAAGAAGAGCTTTCAAAATTAACCCGCAATGATGTTTGGTACTTGGTTGACAGGCCTACACATAAATCATTGATAGGCACTAAGTGGGTCTTCAAGAACAAGCGGGATGAAGCTGATAACAAAGTCAAAAACAATGAGAGACTAGTTGCCAAATGATACGCACAATGTGAAGGTATTGACTTTGATAAAACCTTCGCACCAGTCGCCAAACTGGAAGCTATCAGGTTGTTCTTAGTCTACGCAGTGTATCACAACTTCATGGTATACCAGATGGACGTGAAGAGTGCCTTCCTGAATGGAGAGCTCAAGGAGGAGATCTACATCGAATAGCCCTTTGGATTTGAGCAAGACACACAGGTATATAGACTGAGGAAAGCGCTATATGGATTAAAGCAAGCTCCCCGAGTTGTATAAGACTTTATCTCATTTTCTGTTGAAGAATAGGTTTTGGAAATGAAAGACTCATCTAACTCTTTTTTTAATCAAGGATGTTGAAGATATCTTGTTTGTCCAGATATATGTGGATGATATAATTTTTAGGTCCAGAAACTCATCTCTCTGCCACAAGTTTGCTCAGCTAACGCAAAGCTACTTCCAGATGACCATGATAAGAAAGATGACATACTTCCTAGGACTTCAAGTTCATCAGTCCTAGGAAGGAATATTCATACATCAAATGAAGTATATGAAGAATCTCATCAACAAGTTTTGTCCAAAAAAGACAGACGCTCAGAATTTTGATGAGCGCAAGCATGAGGATCACTCTAGATGAAGAAGGAGAACCAGTTAATCCTACCAGTTTCTGAGGCATCTAGGACCCTTGCTCTATTTGACAGCCAGCTGGCCAGATATTTCATACACCGTTGGAGTATCTGCAAGATCTCAAGCAAAACTGAAGAAATCGCACATAGAGGCTGCAAAAAGGATCGTCAGTACCTGAAGTATACTGAGTCACTGGGAATCTGGTATCCTAGGCATGATGAGCTCAACTTAATTCGATACTCAGACTTAGACTTCAGAGGATGCCAAATTGATCGAAAACACCAATGGTGCTTTTCAGTTCTTAGGAAATAAAATGATACATTCTATTGCAACATCTACCACTGAAGTTGAATATGTGGCTACCGCCAGTTACTGTGCTCAAATATTATGGATCAAACAACAACTTAGAAATTAGAATGTTGAATTAGAATTTGTGTCAATTTATTGCGACAACAACAGCGCAATGTGCATAACTAACAATCTAGTTCACCATTCCAGGATGAAACATATCGGTATCAAGAATCACTTCATTCGAGATCATGTCGAGAAGAAAGATATCTTCGTGGAATATATCTGAATTGAAGAACAATTTGTCGGCATCTTCACCAAGCCACTTCCTGAAGAAAGATTCAGAGATTTGTGCATCAAACTCGATCTTATAGAGTTTGAAGGGATTGCACTTGAAGAGGAATAAGTCCAAGCTCTCATTCTTGGTTTTCTAACGAATAAGCGGAATAAAACTGAGCTGCTTTCAGTTTCTTGTCTTCTGAAGAATTCAGACTGAAAAGTGTTGGGATATGTATACTGAAAAGCATAATTGATTAAGCATTTGTATACTGGCTTTCATTATGTTGATACATTAAACAAATCTCGCTATCTGATAATGTGAACATACAACGAACTATAATATCCTTTTATCTCGTGGAAAGGGATGGCCATATGGTGTGTTGTAGATCACAAGAGGATCATATGGTTCGCTTGACCTAGCGAGATATAAAGAGTATCACAGCTGAGACGGTCCCTGGATAGGCTGTCGGTTTAAGCTGCGGCACATCAGTTCATAAGTGGGCTTATCCTGGCTACTTGATGTGTCGGTACATTCTTATGTATTGATGGGATCAACAGTGGGATGCGCCGTTCTCATTGACATATGAACGAGCCAGATCCCAATATACTTTCTTTGATCTGAAACCCTACTGAAGGATAAGGGGCACACATGAGTTGACGACACTTTGATTTGCTAGGGTGGCGAGTCTTACATGTACTCTCATATCTGCATCTTGGGTGTTGGCAATCTGTGTGGGGTCTGCTTAGTCTGGATGTATGGTAACATATCCGTTTCAGGATGGTGACATTCCCTGATGAGCTCACAAGGTTCTCTATGCTAAGTCCTGCAGGCTGAATGATTTGTTCAAGCATATGAGATAAAGGTTGAGTGGTATTATTCAGGAAATAAGAGATTAATTAATTCTGGTTGATTGTCATATAAACCAAATTAATTAATGAATGTCTGAAACCTTAAATATGTGGATCAAGTTAGTTTGGTGCAACCCGTTCCTAATAACGTGGTAATAAAGGGGCGAGTCAGTATTGTTACCGTGGTGAAGGTTAAAACAATACTTTATTAATTAATTAATGTTCTGGGTTGGACATGTGAGAATTAATTAATAAAAGAGGGCCCACTTTATTATTTGCATCTGATCCCTGGTCTGGCCCACACACTGCTCAAGCCCATTAGGGTTAGGGTTTTTCATTAAACCCTAACACTATAAATAGCCAAACCCTAGATCAGAATTGTATGTGATACACAATCTCAGTATACAGAGAGAGAGGGCGGCGGCTAGGGCATTCAGGAAGGAGGGATTTTCTCTGATCAAATCCTCCGGCTGAATCAACTTGGTAGAATAATCCTCACCAGATTTCCAAGGAGCAAGGGATACAGATCAGAAGATCAGATCTGTAGGAACAAAAGGAGAGAGAGCCATCGATTTCTTCAAAGGGAAGAAAGCCATCGTTTTGTTCGTATTCCGCTTCAGATCTGAACGTTTCTTCACCGTTATCATACTCCGATCTGTCCTGTAGATCAAACGGTGAAAAAGGTACAAACCCTAATCCATCCTTGTACAATTAATATTGTAGGAGCATGCATAGGCCTCGCATGGTTTATTTAATTGTATTTATTTTTGATACCCTAAGAACGATCCTGCGAATTGAATAACAACTCGTGTTGTTAATCGTAGACTCAAACCCTATCTTCGTGGAATATATCTGAATTGAAGAACAATTTGTCGGCATCTTCACCAAGCCACTTCCTGAAGAAAGATTCAGAGATTTGTGCATCAAACTCGATCTTATAGAGTTTGAAGGGATTGCACTTGAAGAGGAATAAGTCCAAGCTCTCATTCTTGGTTTTCTAACGAATAAGCGGAATAAAACTGAGCTGCTTTCAGTTTCTTGTCTTCTGAAGAATTCAGACTGAAAAGAGGTTAAATCGGCAGTGTTATCAAAGAAGCTGGTAGATTTCAATTAGCTTATCCTAATGACAGCCTATGCCAGCCTGCAACACATTTACAGAGGATGGGAGTTATGAAACGTCTATTCTCGGAGTCAAACATGTCATCATTAAAGCTAATCTTATGGAATTTCATGAAAAGAATTAATGTGGAGCTTACACGTGGAAGGAGCCTATGTAATCGCACTTCCAGACACGAAGCAGCAATTAAATTTTCTGAAGAATCGGGATGTTTCAAATCCGAGGGTATCAGATTAGTCAAGAATAAATATTTTTTTTGTCTATTTAAAGAAAGCCTTGGAAATATTCAAGGTACACTCTTGACATATATCCCTTCGATTTCTCCGAACCATTACACTCAAAAGCCTTGTCTCTCTTATACCTCCAACTCCCAAATGGCATCACTCATTAATCAAACAGAGATCAACCAAGATGCATACGAGAAAAGAGGATTTTTTGTTGCTTAGTTGGAAGGGAAAATTATCATTCTCACAAAGATGTTGTTTGAGATGGTTTTCCTATTTCTTGGTTCCCCGCTCGCAGCAAGGGTTTTTACCTTTAAACTGAAGGGGCGTAGGAAATCCTTACTGTCAGGCCATGGATTCATCCTCATAAGGAGTATGATGGATAGTCAGGTGGGTCTGAGGAGGATCTTCCCTACGTCATAAGGAGTGGAGGACTCCTTGTTGGTCTGACCTAATATGAGGCTCATCACACATTCGGGTGAACTCTCAAGGTCGACCACCCTCTTTTCTTACCTTGTGTCTTTTCCCTCATTGAGCTTCCAAAAGGAGGAAAGAGAAAAGTAAGGGGGATTTGAGGAAGAGTGTGGAAGAGCTTCTAGAAGCAAGGTGCCTTTTTAAGCGCCATTTTTTGCTTGCTTCTGGTCAAGCTATGCTCTTTCCTGCAAGAATGGTTGATCCCTCTTCAAAGAAGTTTCTTGAGGGAAAAATGTTGTCAACACTATGGAGCAAGTGGCGAGACTTGTTTATAGTGGAGACTTCAAATGGAGACTGATGGTGAGATCAGTCCAGTTGAAGTACCACCATAAACTAGTGGTGTGACAAGTGGAGGCGAGGATGAGGAAAACTGAGAGAGAATGTGTTCTTCCTGAATCTCATCACCGACTTCAGAGGAGGAAGTGACGCAAAAAAGTCCGCATGTCATATGAAAAAAATCAGACCAGTCCCAAAAGCAGAAAACGAAGCTTATATTTTTTCATTGTATTTTGTACTTACTTATTTCCAAAAGTTATTAAACAATCATTGAAAAATCATAAGTCACTGTTTATTTTGAAGACAATAACTCTTTGTCTCAAAATGTCTACCTCATTTCAAAATTGATGATACACATCCAGGTGTAATCAATTTTTATTTTCGCCCTGATCTTTTAATCGAGAAATATCTCTCTTTAATTTAGGGGGAAGATTCATAGGGCAGGCTAAGTAGTTATGTTTTCAGTTCTCGAGTATTATCTTTGTTAGAATATCTTCGTAAACTCAACAAACTGACTTATCTACCAACTTAGTGGTAGTTTTGAAAACATCAAAAAAAGGGGGAAATTGTTAAGAATTTAGGTTCGAAATTCCTTAAATTTTTTATGTTTTGATGTGTCAAACATGTATAGAAACCACCCTTAGGCAGTGTCTCTAGATTAGCTTAGTTGGTACAATCTTTTAATATCCACTTAGGATGTGTTATCAAGTTGTAAGTAAGCTGATCAACACAAATTGGGTTTGAAATCAAAGCCACCAGTTTGGGCATCATAAAAAGAAGAAGAAACTAAGACTCATACATCGATCTGGCGAACTGACAACCACTTTAGCCTAAAGCTTATCACTCAGACAAACTAAAAGATATCACCAGCTTGGATCATCACCAGTCTATCAAGCCTAGTTCCATCTCACGAATAGAGACAAAGAAGACAAACCAGAGGAATAGCTTCACAGCTTGAGTTTTTGTTTTGGTGCTCTTTCTCTCCAAGAAAGACCGCAACAATTATAGTCATCTCCAGGCTATAACTATTACAGGCTTTTCACCCCAAGTTTGAAGAGTTCCGAAAGAACTTAAAACCTCTTAACTTCCAGAGAAGGAGGCTATGTAGTGTGCCCACACTCCCGATCTGAGTGCTGAAGGAGGATGAGACCCAAGGCGAGTGAGCAAGTGAACTGGTGGACACGGGCATTTACCAGCTTGCAATAGATTGTGAGCATAGATTGTAATACTGAGGCTATTATATTCTTGGCTACTGCCTGAAGAGAGGACCGTAGGACAATTGTTCGAACCTCTATTAATTCTTGTGTTCATTATTACTTTGTTTATTTCTGCAAGAATTTAAAACCCAACACTATGCAATGTTGGAGTATATCCAAACTTGATGTTAACTAGGCTCGCAGACTAATAAACTTTTGAAAGAATCAAACTGGTAAAGAACCACTAGTTTGAATTTGCAAGAACTCGCTAATAATCTTCCTCTGCACATATTTGACTAACCCTGATCTTGGGATATCATGTTATTTGGAATGGGTTGCATTAAACTTGGATGATCCATATATTTAAGGTTACAAACATTCATTAATTAATTTTGCATATGACAATTTGTTAGAATTAATTTATCTCTTATTTCCTGAGTAGTACCACTCACTCATTCTCACTTATGCTGGAACTAACGATTCAACTTGCAGGGTTTAGCATAAAGAATGTTCTCATCCTGAAACATATATAATTACCTACATGTCTAGTCTAAGCAAGCCACACACAAATTCCCAATATCCAAAATGTAGATATAAAAGTACACGTAAGACTCATCATCCTAGCAATCAAAGTGTAGCCGATTTGTGTATGCCCCTTAGCCTCCTATTAGGTTTAACATAAGAGCAAGTATATTAGAGATCTGGCTCATTCATATGTCAATAAGAATGGCGCATCTGACTGTTGATCCCATCAATACATAAAGATGTACCAACACATCAAGTAGTTAGGATAAGCTCACTTATATATTGATGTGACGCAGCTTAAAGCGACAGCCTATCCAGGAGTTGCCTCAACTGTGATACTATTTATATCTCACTAGGTCAATCGATTCATATGATCCTCTGTGATCTCCTACACACTATATGATAATCCATATCGGCGATATAATTGGACATAGTTTTTCATATCATATGTTTGTTATATCAGATAGTGACTATGTTGATGCAACACAGTTATGAAGACCATTGTATCAAATGTTTTATTGTCACGAATATACTTAATCATAAATGCTTTTAGTATTCCTAACATGAACCCTAGTGTAGGCGCCAAGATGTTGAGATTCAATTTGTGAAAATGAATGGAGCTCTTGGAATTTAACATAAAAAAAAGTGTTGTGCCCCAAAATGTACCTACTCATTTTGGGCCCATTTACAGGTAAATGTGATTTAGCAGGTAAAACCAAGTCCAGCAATCCGATCAATATCGACCCGACCGAGCGGTCGAATCACTCGAGCAACTGATCGAGTCGCTTCTCCTATTGAGACAGTCGAAAAACTTGGTAAATAGATACTCGTAGCATGCGACAAGATGGGTATAGGAGGAAAGGATATGGTAGATCTTGTTTCATACTTGAGCGAGATTTGACCATATCTACTTTAGATTTAAACAAGAAATAACTCATTCTATAGTAGATAAAGTTTTGAATATTTCTTACCATATATTAATCTGATTTCCTTGTAAACCTAGGTTTCTCCCATATAAATACATGTATTATCATTGTAAAATGGGTTGATTATTTTCTCCCTACACATTAAATAATAAAATTCCATTACAATTCTCTGTCTTAAGTATTCTTCCTTTATCAACTAATTTCTCTCAAAATTCACCCATCAACAATAACCGATAACTATAATAAGAACACAATAAAGTATGAAATCACAAGTATATTGACTTGGTAACGTTCAAGTATGTGAATAGCCTAAAAAATAGATATTGCAAAAATAACTACGAGTCTTCCTTTCACACGAATAAGGGGCCTAGTCCAACTCCATTATAACCCTAGCCGGCCCTAGTATGTTAAACGGTTACATTCACAAGTCTTTTGGGGTTGTTAAGAAGTTACAGTAAGTTTATTGACTCCAATTTTCTCGGCCATTAGGGCTTCTGATACCTTAGTTATCCAACTCGACTCGCCTTTTCCGAAACTTAGTTAGGATTGTGGGTCAAGACGGCTCCTCTTCAACTATCTTCGTGGGTCCTACTCATTGTTGGGCCTCAAGGCTGTTTGGTTCCTCGAGCTTTCTGAGTTTAGTTAGGTTGGACGTGGATCACACTTTACACTTGGGTCTAGAATCTGTTTGGGCCATATTGTTCCTATCTTTTCATTTGGTCCTTTTCATTTTGTTTTATTAGTATATCTATCCAATCGTCGCTAGCCGCAATAATCTATTTATCTATATATTGAAAAAATATTGGTCATATTTGTTATAAATATATATATTTATTTATATTGGACATTATTTAATTCTTTTTCATTAGATGTGATATCATATATATATATATATATATATATATATATATATATATATATATATATGTATTCTTGTATTTGAAAACAGACATTGAATGAATGAAAACTGTTTTTCCTCTCTTCTCTCTGTCTTCTTCTCTACGCTTCTCATTCTCTGGTTTTTCTCTGCTTTGGATTCAATCAACTCACAAGACGTTATCAGCATGAAGTGTTCTACTGACTCAAGAACTTTGATTGGTTTGCCTTAAGAAAGAATCGTGTCTTTCTTAAAATGTATTTTTTTTATATATATACAAATCCAAGAATTTGTTTGTTGTTCATCTTTTTATCTCTTGTTTTCTTATATTTCTTTGCGGATTTATGCCTTGAATATATATTTGTTCTCATTCTGATTTGTGAATCTGCTGGAATTGAAAGTTGGTCTTTCTCTCACGACTTCCAATTTTAATTTCCTTTAGTTCTTTTATGTATTTTTTTAGAATTAGAATCGTAGTCCTCGTCTACAAAGTCTTGCCCAATGCCCACAAAGAAATTTCTCCATATTTCTGTTTTCTAAAATTATATATATTTAAAAGAAAAGGGATGTAAACATGATGGAATACGATTATGTAATCCTAAAATCTTAAGTTTTTTTTTTCTCCTTTTTTCGTGATTTTGGGTATATTGGAGATTTTATAATTCATGAATAATTTGTATTTTGGGAAATGTATACTATTATGCTAAGAAAATAAATAAATAAATAATTATGAGAATGGGTATTTATTTTTCATTTGTGTTGTTTGTGAATAAATGCAATTTTTTCAAATAAAAAATAAAAAAAAGTAAATGCTAGGGATTGTCATTTATTTTCAACACCAACAGGATATTGAGTTTTTCAATGCGCAGAAAGATAGATATTGGATTAGGAAATCATCAATCATTATAATAATGATATTTGTGCTTCTTGATATCATGTTTTGTTTTTTTTTTTTGAGAACCTTCTTGATATCATGTTTATATCATCATTTACGTTGAGAAAATAACATGCTATCCAGCTAATGATACTCTATGATTGATATGCAGTACATGAATTTACATGTATTTTTTTTTTTTGTCATGAACTACTTTTAAATAACAAGTTTAAATAGAGATATTATGAATGATAATAACATTAGTGGTTAAGAGACTGAATTGGTTTGCTTTCTAGACTGTCGAATTCTTAATAACTTCTTAACATAGTTTGATAATTTTGTTCTAAATTTCATTCACGAGTTCTGATTTTATCATGTGGGAGTTTTTTTTTAAGATATCTTGGAATAAGTTATTTCTTTTAACCAATAAATCTATCTTTCATGCAATTCTTAATTTTAAATTTTCAAATGAGAATTATATTAGTTCACTAATATTTTTTTTTAGAATTTAATGAATGTATATATTATACAAATTGTTAGTTCACTGGCCATTATATACATAAGTGTTTCTTATTTAATAATATTATTTTGTGCATAATTTATGTAGTTTGAAAATGTGTGACATCACCAATAAAGAATTTGCTGAGCTCGCCCTTGATGGCAACAATTATTTAACGTGGGCTCTAGATGTTGAGATTCATCTAACTTCATGTGACTTAAGTGAAACTATAATTCAAGACTCTTCCAGTAGCTCCGCCCAGAAGGCAAAAGCTCTGATTTTTCTTCATCACCATCTGAACAAAGATCTCAAAAATGAATATCTGACTGAGAAAGACCCCACTGTCTTATGGCAATCCCTGAAGGATCGCTTTGATCAACAACGATCAATAGTCCTACCTCAAGCACAATATGATTGGTTAAATCTGCGATATCAGGACTTGAAATCTATAACTGAATATAATTATGCTCTACACCGTATTGTATCACAATTAAAACTCTGTAAGCAGAACATTACAGAAGTTGAGTTGATAAAGAAAACTCTATCAACATTTCATGCTAGCAATCTTGTACTCCAGCAGCAGTATAGAGCTAAAAACTATGCTAGACACTCTGAACTTATATCTGCTTTACTTGTAGAAGAAAAACATAACCAACTTCTTATGAGAAAACATAATGCAAGACCTGTTGGTTCACAAGCAGTGCCTGAAGCACATGCTACAGCTCAACGATATAATAATAGAAGAAGTAGAGGACGAGGTCTAACTTATAATCATGGTGGCAGAAATTGGTCTCAACGTGGTGGTCGAGGTGGCATATATAATAATAATGTTAGGTTTCAAAATCAAGGACATAATGATCACCCTCGCAATTTCTCATCCAGAGATCGTGGAAGGGGATATAACAATAAAACTCATTTACAGAAAGCCAGTTCATCTCAACCTGCAAATGACAAAAAAGAAGTTTGCCATCGGTGTGGATGTAGTGGGCATTGGTCTCGTACATGCCGCACCCCAACCCATTTAGTTGAAGCATATCAAAGGATGCAGAAAGATAAAAATGGCAAAAAATGTTCAAGTGGAATCACACCATGCAAGTTTGCATGAAGCAAACATGTCCTTTAACACAGATGATGATGACCTATTGGGTTTGAAGCTCGCTGATTATGGAGATAAAGATTAAATTGACTCTGTTATGTTTGTTTAAATGTATTATGGATTATAGAATTCTAGTATGTGTTTTACTTTCGTTATGGATGACTGTTTTACTTCTCGTTTATTTATCTTTGTCATTTAGCTCAATTACTTACTCTTATTCTCATTTATTTAGAATACACAAATATCAATGACAGACTCAATGGAGGGTGAAAGAATTTTATGCTTAGTTGATAGTGCTACTACACACATTATCCTTACAGATAGAACGTATTTTCAAACTCTAACTGAAAAGAGGGGGAGCGTTACTACAATTGCAAATGATAATATACTTATTGTAGGCTCCAGAAGAGCTTCTTTGATTCTACCTATGGGTACAAAAGTTACCATTAATGATGCACTGTTGTACCCACAATCCAAATGTTATCTTCTCAGTTTTAAAGACATCCGATTAAATGGTTTTCATGTTGAAACTGATATAGAAAATAATACTGAAGTTTTACTCATAACTCAAACAATTGGATGTCGCAAACAAGTCATGGAAAAGCTCTCGTCTTTCTCCTCTGGGATGTATTATACTTATATTCAGCCTAATTTCCCTATTACAATGCATACAAAACTTAATGACTCACAATCTTTCAAATTATGGCATGAACGCTTGGGTCATCCTGGGCACACAATGATGCGTCGAATTGTTAATAATGCTATTGGGCATGATATTCAGAGTAAAAATCTCACATCCCCACAAGATTTTGTTTGTGTAGCTTGTGCGAAAGGTAAACTAATAATACAACCTTCTCGCACTAAAATAAGAATGGAATGCCCTACATTTCTCGAACGAATTCAAGGAGATATATGTGGACCAATTCATCCACCATCAGGGCCGTTCTGATACTTTATGGTCCTATATGGTCCTAATTGATGCCTCTACTCGGTGGACTTATGTGTGTCTATTGTTCCCTCGTAATAATGCTTTTGCAAAATTAATTGCCAAAATTATTGAGCTGAGAGCTCAATTCCCTGATTACTCAATCAAATCCATTCGAATGGACAATGCAGGTGAATTCACTTCAAAAGCATTTGATGAATATTGTATGTCTTTGGCATCAAAGTGGAACATCCGGTTCCTTATGTTCACACTCAAAATGGTTTAGCTAAATCATTAATCAAACAAGTAAAATTAGTAGCTAGACCATTACTACAAAATTCCAACTTACCTATTTCTTGTTGGGGACATGCTATTTTGCATGCTGCTATGTTACTTCAAATTCGACCAACTGCATATCATGAATATTCTCCCATACAATTAGTATGTGGTAAGGAACCAAACATTTCCCATCTGCGTGTATTTGGTTGTGCAGTTTATGTTCCAATATCACCACCAATGCATACCTCCATGGGCCCCCAACGTAAATTAGGTATATACGTTGGTTATGAATCTCCGTCTATTATTAAATTTCTAGAGCCCATGACTGGGGATCAATTTACTGTTCGGTACGCTAACTGCATTTTCAGTGAAGATCATTTCCCGATATTAGGGGGAGATACAAACTCAAAATCAAAAGAATGTCGAGAAATTTCATGGAATGAAAAAGATCTTCAATACTTAGATCCCACACACTAATCAATCTGAACTCGAAGTTCAAAAGATAATCAACTTGCAATATTTAGCAAGTAATTTGTCAGATGCATTTACTGATCATAAAAGAGTGACAAAATCACATATACCAGCTATTAATGCTCCTCCATGCCTGAAGCGTGGGAGACGTGCTGGTAGTAAGGATACAAATCCGCGAAAAATAAAGTCAAGTAAAGAAACTATCACACTCCAACAACCTCCTGAAGAGGATTGTCCTGAAGACAAAAATCTCAATACATTTGCACGTGCACAAAAGAATAATCATATTGGGATTGCGGAACAATCAAATCAAGATATTATGGGAAATGAAAAAGATTTGATTGATGTTAATAGTGAAGTGGCTATGAATTGTGTTGATACAAGAGAAACTTATAATAGAAATATAACAGTTGTCGACAATACTTTTGTGTCTACAATTGCTCTTACACTTTCAAATGATAATCATGATCCAGAACATAAAACAATAGCTGAGTGCCAGAAGCGCTCTGATTGGCCAAAGTGGAAAGAAGCAATTGAGGCAGAGTTTAACTCGCTTAATAAAAGAAAAGTTTTTGGCTCTGTAGTACTTACATCGAAAGATGTTGTCCCAGTAGGATATAAATGGGTGTTTGTACGAAAGAGAAACGAGAATAACACGGTGGTGAGATATAAAGCGAGATTAGTAGCTAAAGGGTTTTCGCAGAGGCCCGGAATTGATTTTGATCAAACATATTCTCCTGTATTGGATGGCATAATGTTCCGCTATTTAATATCTCTTGCATCAATTATGAACTTAGATATGCAGTTAATGGATGTCGTAACCGCATATTTGTATGGGTCATTAGATACTGATATTTATATGAAAATCCCTGACGGATTAAATATTTCAAAGCTAAAAGAAAATGAAAATCGTAACATGAATAGTGTTAAACTAGAAAGATCACTATATGGTTTAAAACAATCGGAAAAGATGTGGTATAATCGATTGAGTGAATCCCTTCTGAAGAAGGAATATGTTAATAATGACGTGTGTCCTTGTGTTTTTATCAAAAAGTTACATAATGGTTTTTGTATAATTTCTGTTTATGTTGATGACATAAATATTATTGGAACACGTAAAGAGCTTGAAGAAGCTTACTCATATCCAAAGACGGAGTTTGAAATAAAATACTTGGGTAAAACCAAGTATTGTGTCAGCCTGCAGATCGACTATCTCTCTGAAGGAATCTTTGTTCACCAGTCAATGTATGTACAGAAGATCCTTGAAAGATTTTATATGGATAAATCACATACACTTAGCACACCAATGGTTGTCCGATCCCTAGAAGTGGATAAGGACCCTTTTAGATCTAAAGATGAAAATGAAGATATTTTAGGACCTGAAGTTCCTTATTTGAGTGCCATTGAAGCACTACTTTATCTTGCGAATTGCACCAGACCTGATATAGCATTTGCAGTTAATTTACTAGCAAGATTTAGTGCTTCACCTACCAAGAGACATTGGAATGGTGTTAAGCATATTTTTCGTTATCTTCAAGGTACAAAAGATCTAGATCTATTTTATAAAAGAAATCAGGATATGACATTGGTTGGCTATGCAGATGCTGGATATTTGTCTGATCCCCATAATGCTAGATCTCAGACTGGTTATGTTTTTCTCTGTGGTGGTACTGCTATTTCTTGGAGGTCTGTTAAACAGACTTTGGTATCTACATCTTCAAACCACGAAGATATTATAGCATTATACGAAACGGCTAAAGAATGTGTATGGTTGAGATCTTTAATACAACACATTTGCGGATCATGTGGTATAACAAAAGAAGAAAAATCTCCCACAGTCCTTTATGAGGACAATGCGGCTTGTGTTGCACAAATGAGTAATGGATTTGTTAAAGGGAACTTAACGAAACATATATTGCCTAAATTCTTTTATCCTCACGAGCTCCAGAAGAGCGGTGAAATTGTAATACAAAAGATTCAAACAAGTGATAATCTTGCAGATTTATTCACAAAATCTCTTCCTACATCTACTTTTGAGAAATATGTATACAATATAGGTATGCGTAGACTTGGAAGAATATTGTCTTAAGGGGGAGCGACAACATCTAAATAATCCTGAAGATTAAGCCATGAAGGCATAATAGATGTACTCTTTTCCTTACTAAGTTTTTTCCATTGGGTTTTCTTAGTTAAGGTTTTTAATGAGGCATCTAGTGCAACACATGAATAAATGTATATCGTGTACTCTTTTCCTCAACTATTTTTTCCCACAGGGTTTTCGGCGAGGTTTTTAATGAGGCATGAACATTACAAATAATGTCCAAAGGGGGAGTGTTATAAATATATATATTTATTTATATTGGACATTATTTAATTCCTTTTCATTAGATGTGATATCATATATATATCTGTATTCCTGTATTTTTGAAAACAGACATTGAATGAATGAAAACTGTTTTTTCCTCTGTTCTTGTCTTCTTCTCTACGCTTCTCATTCTCTAGTTTTTCTCTGATTTGGATTCAATCAACTCACAAGAATATTATTATTATTATTTTTAAATTACGCTTAAATGTTTTATGTCATTGCTTAAGTCTTAATAATGATTTATGAATCAATTAATTATAAAGGAAATTATATTTTATTTTTAATCATTAATATATTTTGTCCGAATGTTAACGGTATTAATTCATGATCTGAAAGTCATTCCTTTTTATAATATAAAATAAAGTCTTAATACCAAAATTTTAATACTAAAATTTGTGACCACCACATACAAATTGCATGAAGGAGACGGAAGTTAATAGTAATCCGTAATCGACAGTGAGGGGCTGAAACAAGCTCTCGAAAGCTACGCATTTGGGCTACCTTTCTGAGCGAGACAATCTTAATAATTTTTCTCAACTCTGACTACTTATAATATTAAAAAAAAAAAAAAAAAGAACATATATTTATTACACTATGTGTACCTAAATTTAGCATGCCAAACTTTTAATTACATAATTTTGTTATTCTATTTTTCATCTGACTTTTGAAACCATGCGAATTATTCATTTATAAATAATTTGTATATTTTGAGCAATTGTTTTGCCAATCGAACTAATTTATTGATTTTTTAAAGTAAATAATCATATAAAATCTGATAATTAATTCAATAAATGAGTTGGTAAAAACGCATGAGTTGCTAGGCAACAAAAAATCAGATAATTACTATAGTCTAATACTCTCCCTACCATCTCGAATTTATTAATTTCACCTAACTAATACTTGGACATGATATAATAATTGGCAAATTTTCGGATGAGACAGTCTCATTATTTTTATTGTGAGACGAATTTAATGAAATGATGTGTTTCTCTATTGCAAATGATGTCGCACTATTTCTATTGTGAGACAAATTTAATGAAATGATTCTTTATTGTAAATGATGTATTTCTTTGTTGCAAATAATGTAATTTTTAAAAATGAAATGATGTATTTAACTTATTGAAATGATGTATTAAGGTCCGTGTCACAATAAAAAAATGGTGAGACCGTCTCTCAGTAGACCAACTCATAATAATTTGATACGAATTTATACAAAATGGGAAGGTCTCAGGTTAGGTACGCCTAAACGGTTTAGGCGGGTTTTATCCATTAACCCAACTCAAACTAATCTAATATACCCTAATTGGGGATCAATAAACCCTATTTGGAATGAGTGAACCCATTTGGGTATGAATAAAATCCGTCTAAACCGTTTAGACGTGCATAACACAAATTTTTGCCATAAAAAATATATTTGAATTGAGTTTTATCGGACTTGAATCCTTCCCAAATTGATATACTATGCATATGAAAATCTCGTGTCGAATTCAGATTGGATTAATTGGATTATCTATTAATAGAATACGGAGAACTATTAACAAAATAATGACAAATGTATTATTTTATTTTTGTTAATTATTTAATACTTATCAAATTTGAACTTGTTATTTGTGTTAATGTGATTTGTTTAATTTAATACTATTATCATATTAATTATTTAGGAAGGTCTCAGATTAGGCACGTCTAAACAGTTTAGACGGAGTTTATCTATTAACTAAAGTCAAACCCATATAATATATCCTAATTGGGATTAATAAACTCTATTTGGAATGGATAATTTCATTTGGATGTGAATAAAACTCGCCTAAACCGTTTAGGCGTGTCTAACGCAAATTTTTGCCTAATTATTTTTATCATGTTAATCCTTAAGGTTTTACTCCAGTTATTATCGTTGGTATTGGTATTTGTTAATGCATTGAATGCGGATACAAATTGAATCTTCTATTTAATGAATGGGATATGAATTAGATTTTAATTAATTAAATTACCAAAATATGGTACGATAAAAATATCATTCACACCAATTACCACCTTTATTAGGTCCGATTTATTCATAGCTAGAACCCCACTAAAAATTAGGAATTTCTGTGATTCCACATTAAATTTCATCAAAAAGTCAAAATATGCAACTTGTACCACAACCATAATGTTGTGGGAGAATTTTTGAGAGATTAAGAATGGATGATCGGGATTCTTTGCGATGAATATGATGATGAATGCACAAGAAAATGAAAGTAAAATGAGTGTTGTGAGACGACTTTTTCTATTTCTGAATAATTATAAATATAATTCAAAAAATTGAAAAAATAGAGTTGAGACTCGAAATTGAATTTTTTACAAGAATTCTACGATGGGTTTTTATAACTCATTTTACAACGATTATAATTGATTCATTAATTATGTGGTTAATGACAAAACAAATGGTGCCCCTATTTTTTTTTTATAAAAATAAATAAGATATTAATAAACTATAATGTAAATATAAAAACAAATCTCAATGTATTTGATGCTATTAAAAATTCGAAAGTTATTTGAAATTTTCTTATAACAGAAAATTTGAATTTTTAATCTTGATTTTTTAGTTATTATTCTAATTTCTATTTTATAATTTATTATTCTTCAAACAAAAAAACAATGATAATTAAATAACATACTAATTATTTATTGTATTTATATTCTAAACATTTTTTATTTATTATTTCAATTTTTAATGTATTTTTAAACCCATAAACTACACACAAACTAATCATAATTTAAAAATGATTTTCAAACCTAATTTATAAACCAAACAGATTTATTGAAATAGTCAAACCAATATACAATTCGCTATTGTTTTATATCCATAAACATAATGATGCCTAATATTAGTGATACCGAATGCCACAGGAACTCCTACTTGAGAGAGGGAGAGTATAAAGAGATTATAATACTAAGTGCATTGGCAACGCAGATCAACCATGGCTGATACAGATAGCAGAAAAGCAGGAGTGATAACGTGCAAAGGTTCTTCCATGCATCCATTTTTCTTTCTACTCTTAAGTTTCAACTTTCTACAATTCTAATGCGCGCAAGTTGTGATGTCCTTGCGGCAGCTGCTGTTGCCTGGAAACCGTCGGAGCCACTGGTGGTGGAGGAGATTTGCGTAGAACCACCTAAATCGACTGAAGTTAGGATCAAGATGCTGTGTGCCAGCATCTGCCACACAGATTTCGCATGTTGGAATGGCTCCCTTCTTGTAAGACTCTTTCTGTAGCAATTCTCTCTCTCTCGGGTATTATATATATTCTTCTTGTTCTGCTTCATCTTCTTGTTTCAGCCTTTGTTCCCTCGGATCCTTGGACATGAAGGGGCAGGGTATGTTCATATCCACTTACATTCCAAGGCTAAAAAAAAAAATAAAGACATATTTGAACCTGTGCACAATCTGAAACATGCAGTATGATTGAAAGTGTGGGAGAAGAAGTGACAGACCTCAAGGTTGGAGACACTGTGATGCTCCTGTATGTCGGAGAATGCAGAGATTGCTCAAACTGCATGACGGGGAAGACCAACTTCTGCTTCAAGTATCCAACTCAAGCATCTGGCGTAATGACTGATGGCACATCAAGAATGTCTGCTAGAGGCCAACAACTCTATCACATGTTAAGCTGCTCGACTTGGTCAGAGTACACAGTTATAGACTCCAACTACGTGGTTAAGGTCGACCCGAGGATGTCTCTTCCCCAAGCCAGTCTCCTCTCCTGTGGATTCACAACAGGGTATGGAGCTGCCTGGAGAGAACTTAAAGTCGAAAAGGGCTCAACCGTTGCAGTAATAGGCCTTGGTGCTGTTGGACTTGGGGTGAGTACCTCTCATTGTCTTCTTCTGTTTCTTCTCTGGTTTGATCAACACCAATGCAGGCAGTGAGCGCATCTCGAATCCTAGGAGCCTCGAAGATCATAGGGATCGACATAAATCAGTTGAAACAAGACAAAGCTAAAGCTTTTGGAGTAACAGAGTTCATAAACCCAAAGCACGCTGATAAAACTGTGTCACAACTAATCCAAGAGGCCACTGGAGGACTAGGTGTTGATTACTGCATTGAATGCACAGGGTTTCCCTCCCTCCTCAACGAAGCCATTGCAAGCACAAAAGTGGTATCAACCCTCAACCGAAAACACCTCTCTCTCTCTCCACTTCTTTTTTTCGCCTTGTTAGGAGGCTAAGCTGTTTCGCACAAACAGGGGATTGGAGAAGTGGTGATGATCAGCGCAGGAGAAGAGAAGGGGGAGCTCTTGTACCATCCCCTGTTGCTTGGGAGGACTGCCAAGGGGACATTCTTTGGAGGTGTAAGAATTCACTCGGATCTTCCTACAATTGTCCAGAAATGTGTCGAGGTATAACTATGTCGACTCAAAACATAAATTTTCTGGCTAGGATTTGTGATCCTCTGTAAGAAGAATTATGGTGTTTATTGTGAAGCAGGAAATCAATCTTGATGAGCTCATAACACATGAGGTCACACTTGCTGATATTAACAAGGGGTTTCTTGATTACACGAAGCAGCCAGACTGTGTCAAGATTATTATCAAGTTCTGAGGGGAATCATTTGTTTACTTTTATTCGAAGGATAACTTGTTCATGTCCTCCCCACAAATAAACTATTGGCATTGTATTACAATTTATAATATATTATTTCTTCATTTAGTTAAATTATTTATTGCTGTATATCAGCAAATCCTGTTATATCCTGTCAGATTTACATGATTAATAGGATAGGTTTGTGATAGATTTTTCATTTAGTGACTCGTGAAAAATAAAATGGGGCTCAAAGTGAATAGAGATCGAGAATGAAGAGGAAATATATATATATATATATAGGGAGCGGATTCAGTGAGAAAATTCTTAACGTGAGAAAGTGAGAAAGATGCTTGATTGCATTCACGGCATTGCTTTATTGTATTCAGGTCGTTGCTTGATTGCAATGTTGCTTGATTGTGCTTTAGTTGTTGCTTGATTATTTTGTTGCTTGATTGCATTTTAGTTGTTGCTTGATTCAATATCAACCATTGATTTTTTTAGATTTGATGGACATGATTCATTCTTTTTTCTCAAATGGAGATTTTTTTTTACATGATCACTCCTCTATATATATATATATATATATATATATGGATGAGATTATATGATAATAAATAAGTATATTAAAAATAAGAATGAATTACATCCATTAGATCTAATTTAATTAATGTCTGATATATAATCAAGCAACAATTAAAATACAATCAAGCAATAAATGATCAAGCAACAACTGAAATACAATCAAACAACATTGTAATCAAGCAAAAACTAAAACACAATCAAGCAATATTGTAAAAGTAATCAAGCGGCTTTATCATTTTATCACGGTGGGAATTTTTTATCACCGAATCCAATCCCTATATATATATATATAGTAGTGATCATATGAGAATAGTTTTTAGTATGAGAAATGAGAATAAATATCAGGCTTTGATTTTGTGATTTCAACGCTCATGATCTATTTCACTCCGTGTGCAGTTTTCCTCGATTATCTTGCAGTTTTGCAAAATTTAGGTTATTTTTGTAATTTTAGTTTTTTTTAATCTGAAATAGTATCTCATCAGATTTTTTATTCCTTTCTTCGCGCGATTTGATTTCTTCTTTCTTCTTCGTTCGATTTGATTTATATTTCATATGTCGATCAGATTTTTTTCTTTATTTCTGGATTTTGCATTCGTGTTCGGTCTCGACTTTGTAAATTGTGCATGAATATAGTTTAAAAAAATTTGTTTTATTCAGATCGACGTTCATTTTTACTATTATATTGTGCATCTTTAATGTTAACTTTGTGCATTTTTGTATCTTACTGGTTCATTTATTCCAAAGTGTGTAGATGAAATGAAGCATTTTAAGGACAGAGTTTTGGAACTGTTGATGTTGGTATTGAGTTTTATAGAGACTACGCTCGTGTTGCTGCTTTGAAGAAGAAGATGTTTAATTTTTTTAATTCGTATTTATATAAAAATGAAGAAAATTGGGCTAAAAATGAAGTAAATTGAGCTAAAAATGAAGTAAATCAGGCTTAACATGCAGATTGCTGTTTGTGATTGAGTATTTTTACAGTTTTAGCCTTTAAAGACTAAAACTGCAGGATATTGGGGCAAAAATGCCGCATTTTTTAATTTGCTGAGAATGAATCTTGTTCGTCGATTTGATGAGATGGACGCGCGATATCTATTCTTATTTCTCATAGTAACTCCTATTCTCACCTGATCACTACCCTATATATATATATATATATATATATATATATATATATATCCTATAGAGTTGCGTTCAATTCCGAACTAAATATCCTGAATGAACTATGAACTTTTCATTGTTGTATGTATAATTGATCATTGTAGTGTATATGATACTGTAATGAGATATCATACATACAATAATAATCAATTACACACACAATAATGAAATTTCATAGTTCATTCAGGAAGATGAGTTCAGCCTAGAATACACCCCTATATATATATATATATATATATATATATATATATA
>JAPKLW010000323.1:132567-204714 GCA_026898455.1 Plectranthus barbatus
GTGTGTCGACCAACATGCACATATTTTTGGTGAGATTCTAGAAGATAAGCCCTATTTGCACGAGATCTGAAAGGGATATACAAGATATACTCATTCAAGAATCTACGAAGCCTTCAAGACATATTTTTGGCTGAGGTATTTCGATTAGTATATTTTGGATTAAGATATACATCACATCTTATCCTTTTTCTTGCATAATTAAGCCAATGTAAAGTCCACACAAAAACTATAAACACATCTCTAGTTTAGTTAGTTCAATATCCCTTCTGAACCCCAATTTATGTAGTTTAATTAGAGTTTATAGTTTTAATCCAATTTAGAATTCCTATTTTTATTTTAATGCAAGTTGTTTTTATTTGAATTATGTCTTTTACTTTATTAAATTCTAAGAGAAATTCCTACAGGATTCTAGAGTTTTGCTAGGTGCTTGAATCTTTGGAAGTCCTCGACTATGTATCGGCGAAGGAGTGAGATTCAAATCTTTGGAGCTGTTAGACACATCGGATGTTCGACCAATCCGATGTTTCTATCCTCTGCGCATTCGGTGGTAGGTGTAGGTGCTTTTCTTGAAATCCTGCACCTGCTCCCACTTTTTCTAACTTGAACGACAGTCTGATCAGTCCAAGAAATCTAGGCTGATCAGTCCGAGGAATCTTAGATTGAAGTCTAAGTTTGCAGACTTAAGAAATCTCCAATCATTTAAGTGCGTACTTGTTAGTACCATTCGTTAGACAATTCTTCTTGTCTCTATGCGCGGGGATCGAAACTAAGGTTCCATGCTGATATCGTCAGACTGGCAAGTCCATGCTGGCTGATGTCATCATTCAGTTCGACATCGATTCCTAGACTAGCAAGTTTGATGGGTGAGACTGGCAGGTTCCAGACTAGTCAATCTCAGACTGATCAGTTCCATTGATGTAGTCCCAAACTTGTCAGTTCCTATAAGACCCAAACGGGTCAGTTCCATACTGAGCTTCAGTCTGTTTGAGTCTTTTGTGCATCCTAGAATGATTCATTGTTAGGAAATTTTTTAGAATCTTCTTTATTTTGTTATGTTTTGGTGGGTCAAAGATTGTAAAAGTTATCTTAGATAGTTTCAGCATAGTCAAAAAAGTAAAGTCCTGTAAAGGATTAATATCGAGTTGTAAGCTGGAACTTATCTGAAGACTAGACTGGCCAATCAGTCTAGATTGCGCAAAAAGACTCAATAGACTAATGTTCGCATCGAACGCACAAGTTTGGGAATATAAGAGTCTGACTGATAAGTTTGGCTTTCTCCAAGTACGGGTCTAACCGGTATGGCTCACTCGGCACAACAAACTTGCCAGCATAGGGACCAAGTATACATTGGTGGATGATGTCACCAGCATGGAATTGCAAGTATGACGACATCAACATAGACTTCATAGTCTAGGTCTATACAAGAAGAATCGATTGAGGAATATACTGACGAAGTACATACTTTAATGAATGAAGATTCCTTAAAGTCTGCAAGTACGAAACTTTAAGTTTTGATACCTAGGACATTTAGTCCAAGAATCCTCAAATTGATAAATACTACCGTTCTGACACAAAGGCAAAGTGTCACTGTCGCTATTAGAAAAAGCGAAAGTAAGTACGAAACTTCTAGAAAAGCACCACCTACCCACCTAGGGTAGCATTCAATAAAGACAGCCTACTGGACATATTCTAATTTGTCTCTAACGGGCATTTATTTCAAAGCTTCTACCTCATGGATATAAATACCATAGGATCTTCGACAAAAGTAGGTTACAAGCAACAAACTAACAATGTACAAGTTACAAACTCACTACAGAGTTAAGATATATAAGCTACATCTTACGAGAAACGAAGTCAAGCAAGCTTAAAAAGCTAAAGTTCCGACTTTTGAGGCTATTAAGCTTTTCCGTGTGTCACATTTGTGAACATGAGACTCATAACCTTAGTGTTCTTCAGTTGTTTCTTGGTAGTCTTTCTCTCAAAGAAAGACTACAATAGTTAAGTACGTCTTGTACTCTGACTTTTACGAGCAATCTGCCACCGAGGAGAAAGTTCAAAGGAGAACTATAAACACCCTATTCCAACGACGAGGAGGCTGAGTGGTGCACCCACACTCTGAGGAGCTGCAAAGCAAAGAACCAAGCAAGGACCATACAACTACGCTTGTGGACTGAAGGACGGGGCATTCTCTAGCAAACAATAGATCGTAGGAGCACCTGTAAAGTTCTAAACATAGTGGATTACTGAACTTAGGTCTGAAGAGTGAACGTAGGACATTTTGGTCCGAACCACTACGTATCGTTTGTCGTTTATTGATTTACTTTACTGTCAGTTTACTTTTATTTGAGACTCAACACTAAAGTGTTGCAATATTCTTCGAATACTGACCTAAAGCATACTTGTTAGGAATATTGTTAGAAATATTATAACCCCTTGGTCTAAATTGTGTGTTTATTAGTCTTGGTGCATCAAAGCTCAAGTCAATCTAGTTTCCAGCAACTTAGTGTCGAATCGAATTGTAAAAGTCCTGTATATGATTACTCGAGTTGTAATATGAAAGAATATAGTACTCGAGTTTAACACAATGGTGTCAAAGATAACAGAATAAAAAGTTTGACACACAAAAATCAAAGTATTTAACACATGCAAAAGTAAAAGAGTTTGACACAATGGAAATAATTTTTCGAAGGTTTAAAATCATAAACCCTCGAGAGCTACACGGAAAACGATTTTCACTATTCAAAACAAAGTTTTCACAAGTGAAGAACAAAATACTAAACAAGATAGAAATTCTTCTAAGTTCACTCCTTATAATAATTTATACGAAACCTATCACACATGAAAATAAACGATACAACGTAACTGCTCCTCCACTGTAGGATTCACTCTCCAGAGATGGATTCCACAACTTGATTGTAGGCTTTATGCCCTTGATGAATGATAGAAGAACGACTCAGCCTAGAGAACTCACGTGTGTATAATCGTCTAACCCAATCTCTAGTCTTCTTCGTCTTCTATTTATTGAACTTGGAGCACTCGTACACGTCGTCCACTACTTTGCAATGGAACGTGTCTTCTTCCACTTCTTTTACCTAGTCATGCCACAAAACACAACATCCACTAACTCACGTGGAGGTTAATAACAGAGTGGAGGTGCTCCCTATTAATTAGGAACAAGAATAAATAAATATAATTAAATAATATAGTTAGAAACAATATTTACTTCGTTCCCTAATATTTAGGACCTGTAAAAACATAACAAAACAGATATAAACAAGATTCCTATAAAATAGGAGTTAGTTGTAACAAACAAATACGAAGGTTTAACATAGGAGTGTCAAAATTAAACAGAGTCAAAGTTAAAACAGACTCGGATAAGATTAACACCAAAGTGTCAATGCGAGGTAAGTTTGATAACGTTGTGTCAAACTTACTAATTCGACACTTCACAATCTCCCCCTTAAGGTTATCCGACCTGGTACCATTCCATATGGATCATCCATAACAAAAGCAGCATTCAAAGCCACACATTTTCGTATGGTGCAACCATAATAAAAGTAATAAAGATATGGATCACCCATAATCAAAACGAAGATATTGCATTAAGCAACAAAACATTCATAGGTTGCTTAGAACTCCCCCTGAATCTTAAAATATTCATCAAACAAACAAAAACTTAACAAGTCAAACATAATTAAAATTGTTCAAGGCAAGGAAAAGACATAAACTTCTAAAAGGTAGGTGTATGCAACTTCAACTCCATTTCCCTTCCAGATCCACATTCTCTCCCCCTGAATGGTACTGGGTGGGGAAGCTTCATCTACCTCCTTAAGCAGCTTCAAAGCTTGCTTGAGTAAGTTCTTCACTTTGTTCAGCTTGGTAGAATGATGTGTTGAAGTCTCTTCATTCTTGACTGTCGTGCACTAAGATGTGACAGAAAACTTAAAGGAAATTTGAGCAACAAATGTAGCCAAAAAAATAATAAGAGATAAGCAATTTAAAATAAAACAAGATAACAAATTAACTCCTAGAAAATAGGTAAAGACTAAGAAAAATACATAAATAAGCACCAAAACATAAGGAATTAGTTAAGTTTTGAAACTCTAAAATATGTAACAACTTACAAAAAAAATAGCAGACATAAAACAGAAAGAACAGGAGTTTGACACATACTTTGACATAGAGGTGTTAAAGTTACAAATGTCGATAAAAATCCAACATCATTCCACAAAGATCGCGTGCCTAGTCACATTCGATCTTTAGTACTATTTGAGTCAGTCTATCAGTCTCTTATTTTTGTTCCATATGGTCAGTGTTCTAGCAAGATTCTGTCCATAGTACTTTATTCTGAGAATGATAGAGCAAATTCATCCTAGTCTTATAATCTTGAGACCTCACACTTGTGTCTCTGATATTATGTCTGGAAAACATATAATCGACCAAAGAACAAACTTTAACATATGAGGGTCAAAGTATAGTGTCAAACAAATCCAAACTTTTCAAGAAGAAAAGTTGCACATCCCCAAAAATTTCCATAGAAAAGAGAATCTCTCAAAGTCAAGGGGTTTAGTAAAAATGTCTGCAATTTAATCTCTGGTTGGAACATATTTGAGGGAGACTAACTTCTTTTCAACTAATTCATGAATAATGTGGTGACGAATATAAATGTGCTTAGTGTGAGAGTGTTGAAAAGAATTTTTAGAAATCTTTATAGCATTAGCTTTGTCACACAACAGAGTTAAAGTTTCAGTTGTCAAACCATAGTCTTCTAGAATTAGTCACATCCAAAGAAGTTGAGTGTATCCACTAGCTGCTGAGATGTACTCCACTTCTATAGTAGATAGAGAGATGCAATTTTGCTTCTTGTTGCTCCATGACACAAAATTCGTTCCAACCAGAAATTCTCCTCCACTTGTGCTTTTTCCTATAAAAAAAAATCAGACATTGACACATCAGGGTTAGAGGGCAAATGCCAGTTATTTGATTCTTCATATGGTATGATGTCTGAGTCTCCGCCATCATCTTCCATGATTGACTCTTCAGTGTTGTCAATGTTCATTGAATCTTCCACAATGAGCTCCTCAATTTTTACATGGAGTACCACTTGATCATCATCTTCTTCCGAATATGAATCATCACTAAGAGTGGTGTTAAAGCTGAGTTTTCTCCTTCTTAGAACGGTTGGGCATTCAGTTGCAAAATGAACAATGCCAGAACATCCATGACATTTGATGTTATCATAGGTTAAACTTTCTGAAAATGGATTTATCCCTTTTCTAGAGGAACTGTCACTCTTTCGAGAAGAGATTGCTGATCACGCTGATGAACATTCATCCCGAGATGAAACAAGCGATCGAGAATGGACCGATCAAAGTTATAAAGGTGAAGACTCAAATTGGCAAAGATATTCAAGGACCAGAAGAAATGGTGGACAAGCCATACGTAGAGTGGACCCAGGAAGTGATGGATTTATATACTGAAAGCATTATGATTGGTATATTATGTACAAGGTCGATTGGTTAATATACTGGGAATCATAAATATTGTATGTTCATCTCCTGTCTGAATTAACAAACATGTGTCGCAAACGCAATTATCCTCTTATCTCATCGATAGGGAGATCATACGGTGTGTAGTAGATCACGGAAGATCGTATGGATCGTTTGACCTAGTGAGATATAAATGGTTATCACAACTGAGACAGTTCCAGGATAAACTGTCGGTGTAGGCTGCAACATACGCAATAATAAGCTTCTTATCTTGGATGGCTTGGTATGCTGGTGTGGGGCACACATTGATAAGGACCTAAGTCGAGATCGATTCTTTTATCTGACATTAAAAGAATCGAGATCTCTATGGCTTGAAGAGATCCTAAGCCTATATGAAGGTATAGAAGTATACACAGATTGTGTATCACTTTGAGTTGCAGTGAAAGGCTCTAGTTGAGCTTGTATATCTGTATCTTGGGTGATAGCAGTTTGTATAGGACTGTCTGGTACTGGAACTATGTAACCATATCCAGTATAGGATGGTGACATTCCCTGAGTAGCTCAAAAGGTTCGTTATGCTAAAGTCCTGCAGGCTGATTAAGTTCAAGCATAAGTGAAAAGTTTGAGTGGATTGACTCATGAATATAAGATGTTAATTAATTAAATGGCTTGTCAGAGCTTAAATTAATTAATGAATGTCTGTAACCTTAAATGTGGGGATATACCCAACCCATGCAACCCGTACCCCAAAACGTGGTAGCAAATAGGTAGGACAATATTGATTCTCTGGTGGAATGAATCAATATTAATTAATTATGAAAGAATTAAGTGCCCGAGTTTACCATTAACACTTAGGTGTTGAAGTTTCAACACAGCAGAATTCAATATGTCTGAACTTATAAATATAGAGTAATGTTAAACAAAATGTCAGAGAAGTCAAAGTTTGACACATTCAAATTTTAACACGTTCAAAGTTTAACATGCAGCGAAAAAGTAAAGTCAGACACAAAGAATTATTTTCACGAGTTTAGAGTTTCTAAACTCGCGAGAGCCTCACGGCCAAAAATAGATTTCACTATAATAAAGAAGTGTACACAACAAAATTGAAATAATAAATATCAAAAACCCTTCTTGGTTCACTCCCTCGAAGAACTTTGGATTTACATAGAAGTAGAGACTACAACTATGAAAAGCGCACTTAGGAACACACGATTCAATACTCAAAACTCCTCTACCGTTGGATTCACTCTCCGGAGGTAGGATCCTTCTTTGGCTTGAATATCTTCGTGAGTTGAAAGCACTAGAACGAAGATAAAAAAGCTGGAACGCCTTGCTTGAATAATATCTTGATGAATACTCTAAGTCGTCCAATCTTTCTTCGCACCCCAACACCCTTTTTATTGGTTTAGATGTGTGTAGTCTCGTGTAGATATGGATAGCCACATGCTTGATATGTATATCTGCATAAATATCTCAACTGCAAATACTAGAGGAAGCTATGTGAAGATATGTCAAAGATATGTTAAAGATATGGATCTATCTTTAAAGATTAGGAAGTATATCTATTCAAATATATCTATAAATCAAATCCTATTCGTTCCTAAATCTTTATAAAATATGTATCTATCCTAGAATGAACTGAATTCACGAAAATAAATAAATACGAATAAATAAGGAATGATAAGATTAAATCAGCAGTACAGTCTAGCACTATGGTGTTAAACATAGCTTCGACTTTAACACCAACGAAGGTTAAACATTGTAAGCATTCCAAACACAATACTTGTAATTCAGTTCTATTCGACCTGCACAGTGAGATATTAAACTGCACCATAAAAGATATTAGACTTTTCACATAAACATAGAAAACATAAACATAAAAACTAAATTTTCTCGCCCTGAATGATTGCAGGAAAGAAAAGCTTAAGATTTCATGAAAAGTCCTTATTCAACACCAAGAAATTCAGCCCACACAACATCTAAGTTCACTTAATCAAGAAAATGGAAACTGAGTTTAACTCCAACCTTAACACCCCTATACTTCTGAACAAACTGCAACACCAAAGTACTCAACAATGATTAAAGACCCCTTTCTTTTTCTCTTTTTTTTTTTGTTTTTGTTTTGTTTTTGTTTTTGTTTTTAATAAGGAAACGAACAGAAACTGCTAGCCTTAAAACTTTAACATGAGAGTGTTATACCCGTATAAAACAACCGATCTGATAAAGAACAGTGTCATGTGCCATGTTCCATAGAGATAGTGTTCCAAATAACATCCTATCTCCAGTACTGAGCTTGTGACATACAAATTCAGCATGTATTACCTCATCATTCAACATGTTCCACATAGATAGTGTTCCTAGTAGCATACTATCTACAGTACTTTGAGAAATGACGATCGTACATGACAAACATACTCAATGTTTTGACATTAATGCCTCACTCTTGTGCCTACCGTCTTATAACATGGGTTTTTAATTTAAAAAATCAGATCTTAAAGGAAAAGGATATAACACAACCGATAATAAAGAATCGGGCAAGCAGAACAAAAACTGAAAAACAACTGAATGTTGATCGACTCAAAATTTACAATGATCAACATCCTACTCATACGAATTTAAGGAGCATTACACATACCAAGAGATTTTCTAAGATAAGAGAATCTCTCAAAGTCAAGGGCCTTTGTAAAAATGTCTACAATTTGATCTTTAGTAGGAATGTGTTTAAGTGAGATAAGATCTTTTTCCACTAAATATCGAATAAAGTGGTGTCGAATATCTATGTGCTTAGTTCTAGAGTGTTGGACTGGATTTTTTTGAAATCTCAATAGCACTAGAATTGTCACAGAACAATGTTAAAGTTTAAGAAAACATACCGTAATCTTCAAGCATTTGTTTCATCCATACCAATTGTGTGCAACAACTTGCTGCAACAATGTACTCGGCTTCAGCCGTTGAAAGAGATATGCAATTTATTTTCTTACTTGTCCAGGACACAAGATTTGGTCCAATCAGAAAACATCCACCACTAGTACTTTTTCTATCATCAACATCGCCTGCCCAATCAGCGTCGCTATAACCTGTAACGTTAGTACCAATATCTTTTGGATACCACAATCCCATGTTTGATGTTCCAGATATATATCGAATAATTCTTTTAACAACTTTCATATGAGATTCTTTGGGGTCAGACTGGTATCTAGCACAAACACCAACACTAAAAAGTATATCAGGCCTACTAGCAGTAAGGTATAACAAACTACCTATCATTCCACGGTATTTAGTAGGTTCAACACTAACACCACTCATATCTTTGCAAAGTTTAACACTGGATCCCATTGGTGTTTTCATATGTTTTGCAGATTCTAACCCAAATCTTTTCACAAGATTACATGCATATTTACTTTGAGAAATAAAGACACCTTCTTGAGATTGTTTAATCTGGAGTCCTAAAAAATAGTTTAACTCTCCTACCATACTCATTTCAAACGTGTCAGACATCCTGGTGACAAAGTCATCTACAAGTCTAACATCAGTCGCCCCAAACACAATGTCAACAACATAAACTTGAGCAACTAGAAAGTTCTTACCAGTATGTTTAACAAAGAGAGTTTTATCCACATTACCTCTGCTGAACTTTAGATCAAGTAGAAATTCAGTTAGCCTTGCATACCATGCTCGAGGCGCTTGTTTGAGTCCGTACAACACCTTCTTCAATTTTTACACATGATTGGGTTTGGATGGATCCTCAAAACCTTTCGGTTGTTCAACATAAGCTTCCTCATTTAAAATACCATTTAAAAAGCACTTTTTACATCCATCTGATACAAAGAGAAGTTAGAAGCACAAACAATAGCAATTAAAATCCGTATTGACTCTAACCTAGCAACAGGAGCGAATGTTTCATCGAAATCTATACCTTCTACTTGAGTGTAACCTTGAGCAACTAGCCTAGATTTATTTCTAACAACATTTCCATTCTCATCAGTTTTATTTTTAAAGATCCACTTAGTTCCAATCACGTTTTTGTCTTTAGACCTAGGAACTAAGATCCAAACATCATTAGAAACAAATTGATTTAACTCTTCCTGCATAGATAAAATCCAATTCTCATCTTTTAAAGCTTTAGAAACATTCTTAGGTTCAATTTCAGACAGATAACAACTAGAATGGAAGATGTTAAACTTAGAAGTCATACAAACCATTTTTACCATCTCTTTGTAATTGACAGGGGCTTTCTTGCGTGTTTGTACTCCTTCAAGAACACTTCCAATGACCTGAGACGGAGGATGACTCCGTTTGATGTGAAGAGGTGGTTCTCTTTTTTCTGAGTTTGACACCAGCGTGTCAGGGATTTCCTCCTTGTCTGAGTCTGAACCATGTCTAACATCGTCGTCCGCTTTCTCAGTGTTAGAGTTTGGAGATGTTTGACTTTTTGTTTCTCTAACATCTGGACTCGTTTGAGTTGTTGATTCCACGTCCTTCTCTACGAGGTGAGATTATCTTGTTGGTCCTGTTTATCAAGTAAAGTACCTGCATCATCAAAGACAACATTGATAGATTCTTAGATAGTTTTAGTATGTAAGTTAAACACGCGATAAGCTCAACTATTACTGGAATATCCAAGAAAAAGTGCCTTGTTACACCTGGAATAAAGCTTGGTTAGATAATCTCTATCATTCAAAACATAACAGATGCAACCAAAAACATGCAAGTATTTCAGATTGGGTTTTTTACCTTTAAGTATCTCATAGGGAGTCATTTTGGTTCCTGGTCTAAGATATACTCTATTTATTAAATGACACGCAGTGTTGACTACTTCAGCCCATAATTTCTTAGAAAGATGCTTAGAGTGTAACATGACTCTTACCATTTCTTGGAGTGTGCGGTTTTTCCTTTCAGCAACACCATTTTGTTGGGGAGTTTTAGGGGCTGAGAATTCATGAGCAATACCTTTTCTTTCACAAAATTTAGAAAACTCAACATTTTCAAATTCTCTTCCATGATCAGTTCTAATACGTATTAACATCCGCATGATAAAGTTTTCTAAATTGCCTATATAACTTTCTGAAAAATTCAAAGGTGTTAGACTTTTCCCTCAAGAATTCTACCCAAGTAAATCTAGAATAATCATTAGCACAAACCAATACATACCTTTTTCCTCCAACACTTTCTAGTTCTATAGGACCGATCAAGTCCATATGTAGCAATTCAAAGCAAGCATTAGTGTTAGTCATACTCAATATAGGATGAGAAGTACGAGTTTGTTTACCTTTCAAACATGAATCACAAACCTTGTCGGTGTTGAACTTTAGTTGTGGAACTTCTTTCACAGCATCACACTTGAGAAGTTTCTGAATACTTCGAACATGTGCATGTCCCATCTTCTGGTGCCATATTTCAGCTTCATCATGTTTTGTTAGAAAACATTTTCCATCTCGATCAGCTTGATAACAGTTATCAGTTGATCTACTACCAAACATAACACAATTGTTATTATCATCATACACCTCACATGTGTCTTTGTCAAACTTGACTGTAAGTCCATCATCACACAGTTGACTAATGCTAATTAAGTTAGCTGCCAGACCTTCAACATATAGCACATGTTTGAGTTTTAGGAAATCTGGAACATTCAAAGTTCCTTTACCAGTGATCTTCCCTTTAGCACCACCACCATAAGTAACTGTTCCTCCACTTACTTCTTTAAAATCAGATAGGCAAGACTTATCACCTGTCATATGCCTGGAGCATCCACTATCAAAATACCACTTGCCTGCAATGTTAGACTTTAGAGAAGTATAAACAACTAGACATGTTTTATCCTCTTTATGACCTTTTTTAATAATTTTCCTTTTCTCATCAGCAATCCTAAATCTACAGAAAGGTTTTATATGTCCAAGTCTATTGCAGTAATGACACACGAACACCTTAGATTTATCCTTGACATTTTGCTCAGTGATGTTAGACTTTGCTTTGGAAAGTTTTATAATGTTCTTCTCAGACTCTAACATAGCAGAATTTAACTTTTCATAACCCAATCTACTACCATCAGAAGTTTTAATAGACAATATTTCATCAAGTGTGGTTTTACCTTTGTTGATTTTTTCATTCACTGAGTCAGCATCACATACCTTACTCTTTAACACACTTACTTCTTGATCCCTACGAGTTAGTAGTTCCTCAAGTTGATTGATTTGTAGCCTTAGGGATGAATTCTCTTCTTTCAGCTTTAAGATCTCATCATTTTGATCTTCACACCGTCTATCAACTATGTTGAAGTAGTGATTTATCTTCTCCATTTCTTTAGGTGTGGTCTGGTAAGTCTGACATTCCTGATTCCTGTCATAAGAAGAGTGTTCAATAACAGAATGTTTGACATCAGTATTAATGTACCAGTTTGTAGAGTTTTCAATTTGAAGGGTGTTAGAGTTTGACACAATGTCGCTTCCTCCTTCTTCTTCCTCTTCAGAGTTTTGAACTTCTTGAATCTTTTCATCAGTGTCCATATGTTCTTCAGCTTCAACATATTCTTCAATCTTCACATGTAACATTGCTTGATCTAGCTCTTCATCATCTGATTCTGACTCTTCACTGAGAGTTGTGTTAAAGTTGAGCTTTCTCTGTCTAAGTATTGTTGGACACTCGTTGGCATAATGTCCGACACCTGAACAACCATGGCACTTTACAGTGTCGATGTTAGACTTTTCTGTGAGAGAATTTTTACCTTTCCTTGATATATCTTCACTTCCTTTCCTTGTGGAACTTGAAGAGCTGTTTGAGAAGTTTGAGGGTGATGACGATACAGAACTCCTTCTATCTTTCTTGAGAGACCTAACAAGCTTGTTAAACTTTTTGGTTAGTAAAACAAGATTTGGATTATCTTCATTAAGTAGATCCTCATCTGATTCCTCTTCTAGAATGTTTGACTTTGTTGTACTTTGTGATGCTTCAGATCCATATTTTCTAGCGTGTAGGGCAACGCCTTTGGTCTTATATCCTCATTTCTATTCCATTAGATTTAGCTCAAAAGTAGTTAGAATACTTACCAGTTCAGTAATCTCTAAGGTTGCAACATCCCTTGCTTCTTCAATCGCTAACACCTAGATGTTGAACTTTTCTGGCAGCGACCTTAACATCTTGCTAACTTGTCTCTCATTGCTAATGGGTTCACCAAGACTATTTGCTTCATTCACCATGGGTGCCATCTTCTCATAGTAAGAGGAAATAGTTTCTTCTTCCATCATCTTGAGATTTTCAAATTTTGTGGTGAGTAATCTCATTTTGGTCTTTCTAACACTAGCGGTTCCTTCACATTTTCCTTGCAGTATCAACCATGCCTCTCGAGCTTCTGAACAACTGGATATTAACCTAAAACACGCAACATCGACAAAAACAAAAATTGCATTTAACGCTTTAGAGTTAAAGTTAGAGATTTGTCGTTCATCAACACTCCATTGTCCTTCAGGTTTAAGTTTGGTAATGATTTTTGTAGCATCCTCTGGATCTTCAACAGTGATTTTTGGAGGTGTCCAACCATCCAAAACAACAACCCACGCTCGTTCATCAATAGACTTGATATACATCCTCATTTGAGACTTCCACAAAGAGTAGTTATTCCCATCACTCTCTAGAATGGGGGGACGACAAGCAGGGCTTGAGAAATCCATAATAGTAAACTGCACTCAGGAAAAAACAACTTAGTCCGTCAAGAAGTAGGCTCTTGATACCAATTGAAAGAATTTAGTGCCCGAGTTTACCATTAACACTTAGGTGTTGAAGTTTCAACATAGCAGAATTCAATATGCCTGAACTTATAAATATAGAGTAATGTTAAACAGAATTTCAGAGAAGTCAAAGTTTGAAACATTCAAAGTTTAACACGTTCAAAGTTTAACATGCAGCGGAAAAGTAAAGTCAGACACAAAGAATTATTTTTCATGAGTTTAGAATTTCTAAACTCGCGAGAGCCTCATGGCCAAAAATAGATTTCACTATAATAAAGAAGTTTACACAGCAAAATCAAAATAATAAATATCCAAAACCCTTCTTGGTTCACTCCCTCGAAGAACTTTGAATTTACATAGAAGTAGAGACTACAACTATGAAAAGTGCAGTTACGAACACACGACTCAATCCTCAAAACTCCTCTACCGTTGGATTCACTCTCCGGAGGTAGGATCCTTCTTTGGCTTGAATATCTTCGTGAGTTGAAAGCTTTAGAACAAAGATCAAAAAGCTGGAACGCCTTGCTTGAATAATATCTTGTTGAATACTCTAAGTCGTCAAATCTTTCTACGCACCCCAACACCCTTTTTATAGGTTTACATGTGTGTAGTCTCGTGTAGATATGGATAGCCACGTGCTTGATATGTATATCTGCATAAATATCTCAACTGCAAATATTAGAGGAAGATATGTGAAGATATGTCGAAGATATGGATCTATCTTTAAAGATTAGGAAGTATATCTATTGAAATATATCTATAAATCAAATCCAATTTGTTCCTAAATCTTTATAAAATATATATCTATCCTAAAATGAATTGAATTCACGAAAATAAATAAATACGAATAAATAAGGAATGATAATATTAAATCAGCAGTACAATCTAATACTATGATGTTAAACATAACTTCGACTTTAACACCAACGAAGGTTAAACATTGCATCTTCAAATTAATTATATTCTGGGTTGAATATGGGAGTTAATTAATTGATAGACCTTGTTTGCTATTTGCATTCTGGTCCCTGGTCTGGCCCATGAAAACTCAGGCCTAATAGAAGTCCAGTATTTTCCTATAAATAGGTCTCAGGTTCTCAAATCAAAATACACAATAATACACCACAAGATCATATGTTGCAACACAACAAACCAGTATTTTGGGAGCTGTGGTGATCGACTAAGATCTGAGAACGAGGAGGAAATTTTGCTCCTCAACCGGGCAGCGGAACCCTATAGTACCTCGCGTGCTATCGCGCATGCAGGGGAAGCACCCCGCACAATCAGGCGTAGCTGCAGGAGCACCGGCAGGGCACGACGATGGCGCGTACGGAGGTTGAGGGCAGCAGCGGGCAGCGACAGTCAAGCGCGCGCGCACGGTGGATCCCTAGGCTTCGTGCACGCACGGCACCTGCACGCATCGTGGTGGCTCTCCATCCCTCCGGTGGTCAATAACGGCGGTGCAGCGGCTCGTGGCAGGGAAGGCGCGGGCTGGGGATGACCGGTGACGGGGCTTGGCACGGATGGCGGTGCTGCAAACCCTAAGGTTTGTGCGAGCTTCGGACCGTGCCTTTTGTGCATTTTTCTGGCAATCTGCGGGTGTCGACGGCGAGAGAGAAGATGGTTGGCATGAAGGGCAGGGGCGACGCAGGCCAGGGGCGGCAGCAGGCGAGATGGGTGGCGGTCGGGGGCGGCGGTTTTGCGGGCTGCAGCCATGCGACATGCATGCATGGCTGCTATGCGATTCCGGCATGCCCATGGCTGCAGCGGGTTGCTGGCGGTGGTGGTTCACTGGTGGTGGCTCGTCGGGCCAAGTTCTCGTGGGATATCGAGCTTGCAATGTGTGCCCAGGCCCGCGATCTGGTTAACTAGCCCAGTTGTCCAATTTTCTGATGGATCAAATCTTGGAGGCCCAGTTTCAGAAAATAAAATCAGATCACAGTCCAAGTAGTGGGAGCCCAGTCGAAGATTTGTGAAATAATTCCAAATTCTAATAGATAGGATTATTTCTTAATTTCTCATCATGAGGCCACGAGGACATTTTTTATTTGCTTTATTATTTATCTTCGCATGATATATGTGTTTACATTAATTGCGCAGTGTTGGTCCCAGATCAGAGTCGTCATGCTGAATAGCAAACAACAAACACACGAATGCAACGAAAGATTAAGTATTATCTTGCACTTAAGTTCTTGTCAAAATGTTTAGCTCAAGGTTGTTCTTAGGGTTTCTTACAGATAGATGCTCTAGCAACCTTCGTTGCTAGGTTTCAAATCACCACAATCAAACAATAAGTAATAAAACAGTAAAGAACACACAAGATTTATAGTGGTTTGATCTTAAAGATCTACGTCCACTCCTCAGTCGTATCACTGAGAATTTCACTAAAAAGATATTTGAAGTACAAGGAATCGCCTATCTCTTGTAGTAGGTAGTGAGCATTCAACATAGCCACTACAAGGCTATCCTCCGATGCTTCAATCTTTCAGGGCAGCAGCTCCAGCCAAGTCAAGGGCGCACCTTCGTAAAACTTGTCCTTTGCTGTAATGGAGGTTTTATAGTTCACTCCTGAACTTTGTCTGATTTTTGCAATAGCCCGTCGGAGTCAATACCTTTTCAGAGATGTGACTGCTGGAGGCTTCCTTGTATGGAAGGTATCGCAATGATTGGATTCTTGAACAAAGTTAAGGAATCTCTTCAAGATAGTGTCAGATATTCAATGGGGGACACTATGGTTGTTGAGAGCTTTGAATACTTCTCTTTAAGAGGGCTCTCAACTGACTACTCTCTCACTTTTGTTTGTCGAAGGATTCTCACAGTGAATGACTTTTAGAATGTAGTTGAGGCTCCTTAGTTCGTGAGTAATGGAAGCAGTAGTAGTGTTGGTGTCTCTCTCTGTTGGACTTCTCTTTTATATCTGGAGATTCAAAGTTTGAATCTCCAGACCCGTTAGACACAACGGTCTTCTCCGTCCAAAATGGTTACTTGCTTTTTCTTCCTTTCCGGCGTGGTACATTCGCTTTTTACCTACTTCGGGTAAAGCTTTTGTCCTTTGTTGTACCTTCTGTCAGAATGGGTGTCTTTTGCAAGTCATTGCTAAATATTTCCTTGCTTAGCGTTCTATCAAAGAATGCTGGAAATACTCTGCTAAGCCTCTTGATTGCTGAGCTCTACTTAGCAATCTGCTAAGTCTTTTGTTTGTTGAGCTCTTCTAGCAATCTGCTCAGTACTAGCGAATGCTAACCATTCAGCATTCTGCTAACACTTGATATCGTGGCTTCTGATTGCTATAGCCTCTAGCAATCTCTTCCGTAGCAGTGGATGCTGATTCCTTCAGCATTCTGCTATCTTCAATCTGCTGACTGCTAAGCGAATGCTCCCAACAGTCTCTTCTTTTCACCATATGATTGCTAGAACCTTAGCAATCACTCTTCTTAGCATATGACTACTTTTTTCCTTAGCAGTCATCCTTGTCTGCTGACTTCTCTAGCAGCTACCATTTGCTGAGAATACTTCTAGCAATCTAATCTATTACAACTCGATATTTCTCCTAAACAGGGCATTACACATGAGTTGCTAGACTATGCTAGACTTCAGCAATGATCGACCAAACTACTAAGGCTTTGATTCAACAAAACCTTTTACAATTTTGATCTAAGGGAGAATTACAACATTATTCCCAACAATTTCCCCCTTTTTAGTGCGATCAAAGCCTACTATCACTTGCTGAATCTATGAGGAAAAATTTCCGAGTTTACAAGTATTCAATTCTAGCAATCTAACTCAGAGTTTATCAAACTTAGTTCTAGCAGGATTGGTTTTTTAAAAAATTCCCCCTCACAAAGTGCTGGGAAATATTTATTGATTAAACATAGGTAAAAATGCTTCAAGGAATATGCTAGAATCTAGCACCCAAATAATTCAGCAAGCATTTTGCCAACCAATCAAAAGATACAATACTCAACATTCACATGCAATTTTCGTTGAATACACAAAAAAGTGTATATCAACTAAGACACGCAAAAATCAGAAGTGGACAATGAGAAATTGTCTAAGTCTGATCCAATTTTCATATATGTGATTGATCATTACAAGTACAATGAAATCGGAAAAGACCAAAAAAGAAATGTTACAAAAGATTTGCTAAGATAAGAAATTAGGGCTCAGGAGTTAGGGGCAGGCTTCTTTTTGTCATACTCATCAAATTTTCTGATGGCCATCTGCACAAATTTTTCTAAGTATGCCTTGCTAGATTCTCGTTCAGCTGCTTCCTTTTCCAACTTCTTAGAGATATTCTCATTTTCCATTTCTAGCATATGCGCTCTTCCTTAGCCACAGCAAATGCCTCCTCTTCCTTCTTGCTCTGCTCTGCTTCAGCAAGTCTCCTTTCTTCCCCCTCTTTGATAGCAACCAAAAAGGTGGCGGAGAAGGAGTTCACAGTATGCACAATCTATTGCTGGGACTCAGCAACCTCATCTTTCATCACTTCCAAATTGGTCTTTACTTTAGAAACATTTCCTTTGACCTCAGCAACTTCCGCACGGACCTCAGATACTTCGCTCTTGACCTCCTCAACTTCCCTCCTTATTTTAGCCGCCTCCATTGCCACTCGTTCATTTATGGTAGATAGAGCATTTTGGACAGCAAATTGAACAGCAGAGTGAAAAACAGAGTTGAAGTCATGGGAGCCTACTGAGTTAGCAGCGAATGAAGAGGTTGTAGCTATCACAAGTTCTCGACTTCTAGTAGTGGTAGCATCATCCATTACAACTTCTCCATCACCATAAGCAGCTAAGTAGAGAAGCGTTGTGCTGACTCCATGGCTTGGATAATCTCTCCTTGATCATCTAAGTATCAGGCTTCCTCGGCAATTAAGAACATGGCTACGCTTTTAGCTTGAGCTATTTCAGCTTGGACATCCAAGTAGCGAACCTCCTCATCTATTATCTGCTTGGCCGCCTCCATGATTTGAGCAGTCTCAACAGCCTTAGCCTCCTCTGCTTGATCCGCTTGTATTACATCAAGAATGTCAAGTTCTAGAAACAGGACAAGCCTTTTATCTTTAGTGCTCAACTCTGTGACCTCACGCTCAGCAGCTATAGTAGCCATCCTGGCCATCAGCCTTTCCTTCTTTATGGTTTCGTATTTTGCTTGGCGCCTATGATATTCAGCAGCTGCTCGTGCTTGGTGCTTTGATAGCTCAATCCTGGCATCAGAGTAGACATCTGGAGCGAATGTAGACTTCGTCAAAGATGTGGATGTGTTGAACAGCCTGTGAGCACGAATGGCTTGTAGCCTTGCCATAACTTGCTTATCAGAAAATTGTTTAGACCCTGGCACTTGGTCTATCCAGTCATTGGCCCACTTTTCTTCCTTCCTCCAAAAATTCAAACCTTTAGTTGTGATCACCAGCATCCTCTCCTCAAAACAGAGCTGGTGCATCATATAATCAAATTTCTTCCATCTCCTTAGCTCCTCGCCCAATAACTTGCATTCCGGTGTGGTCTCATCAAGCTCAGCATAGAAAATGTTGGCTATGTCTCTTTCAACTTCGGCCAACACAAACTCCTCTATCTCAGAGAGCATGGAAAGTAGATCAGAATTTCCCTTCTCCTCTAGGAAGACAGGGGCACACCATTGAGCGATCCTTCGTAAGTTGAATCGGCGCCCTGACAATCCTTTAAAAGGAACTCGGAGTAGCTCGTTGTTGCCGGTTGGGACCTTCCTTAGAAAGCGAACATCATATACATCCTCGGATTCTCCATCAGAATTGGAGTCAGAAAAACAGAAAGCTTGAAAGGCCTGATCTTGTTCAACATAACCTTCATTCCTTGCCTCAGCAGGCAATTCGGTACTCGGCCTCGCCTCAGCAGGTATCTCCGTGCTAGGCCTCTCCTAAGCAGGAACCTCTATGCTAGGCCGTGCTGCAGCATTTGCCTCTTCAGCTCCAGCAGATGTGCTAGCATCGGGCTCAACAATCTGTCCTGAGCCAGAAGCTTCATCAAACACAATCTCCTCATCACTGTTGTCTTCTCCTTGCGCGTCAGCAGCCTCCTTTATCAAGACTCCTCCTTGAGGGCGGTCTGGAGCATCAAAAGCTCCGGTTTCCAGCAACCTCTCGAAGTCCTGATCAGTCATGGCCTCCTGCTCAAACACTATTTCTTCTGATACCACGGGGGTGGGAGTGGGAACATCTGGAACCACCTTTTCCTTCCCTTTCTTAGCAGCAGCAGCTGCTAGCTTCCTGGCTTCTTCAGCAACTCATGCTACCAAATGCAGCAGCTTCCTTGGCTGCTAGCTGATCAAAAATCTTCTTTGCAGTGATCTCATCAGCAGTCCGCTTAACTTGTTCAAAATTCGGATCACGTGCTTCAAAGGTCATTCGTTCCATTTTCTTTTTATACTTCTTTGTTTCCTTCGCCTTCAGCTCTGCCTTCCTTTTCAAATTCTTCTCCCTTACTATTCGTAATCTCTCTTCAAGAGGTTTAGAAGAGAGAGGGGTGTCCTGCGCTTGCTTCTCAACAGCCTCTTTCTCTACTGCTTCTTTCTCTTCCTTCTCTTTCTCTGCAGTCTTTACAAGCCTTCTGCGTGTCCTCCTTTTCTTTTCAGGTGAAGCCACATCTGTGCGCTTCCTCTTGGGTATGGCGACCGCAAGATGACCCAAGGCTTGAGCCGGTTGCTCAGCTTGCCTCTTGGCAAAAATCTCTTCAATCTGCTCAGCAGGGAGATTTCCTAGCTTCTCGATCTCATCAAGATCTTGGAAGCACTTCTCAGTCTCAGCAGCTTTCTGGGCTGCTGCTATCTCCTTAGGAGTTAGAGCAACTGCATGCTCTAATCTCTGGAAAGCTAACTTGGATGGATGGGGCTCTTCCAGAGAAGTAGGAATCTTCTTGTCAATGTTGGACTTGCCCTTCAGAATGATTGGTCGGGTAGGATCGGTAGGTGCTGGTGTCTTCCTCATCTGTGGGATGAAGTCCGTAGGAAGAAGCTTCTCTCCTCTGTCTAGCTTCTTCTTGTGGAAGAACATCTCTATGAACTTTCTTATCTTTAAGCCAAAGTTCACGTTGGAGGTAAAGACTCCCTCCTCCTTGATCTTGAGGTTCTTCTTGGCGTGCTTCAACCACCGCCCATAGAAGAATTCGGCCCAATTGCCTTTGATCCCATCGACAAGTGCCATCATAACGACATACTTCTTCACCGAAAGTTCAGAGTAGGAACCAGCATCACACTGAAACATCTTGATTACCAGCTCAGCAAGGAGCTTGTAATCATCTTTGAATTGGTTGATAGGGGTCGCTACCTTGAATGTGATCGGCTTCCCTTTCTGGTCCTTTTTCAATTTTGGTTTCTTCCATTGCTTCCACCTTTTCTCCATCTCCTCTAGGTCATTGACCTTGTAGGTAGCAATACACTCGCCGGTGTTAGGAAGCTCAAACTTAGCGGCAAGAATGTCAGCATTCACCTCCAAAATTGTACCAAACACTGAAGTCTTGAAGGACTTCTGGATGTCCTCAGCTACTACGGCTCGCGCGTAGAATTCAGAAACCATGTGCGGGTGGAACCACAATAGTTCTGCTGACAAGTATTGGACTACCCCTGCCTTGGCTGAGGCTTCCATTATCCATTCCGGAATCTGAAGCGCAGCAAGAGGGGTGTAGAGTATGCGATCTTTCATAATTTGTGCAGCGCGCCTCTGATTATTGGATAGATTGGATGTCTCCTTCTTCTTGGCTAACGTAATGAGTTGACCTTACGGGATATCATCTTCTACATCTTCCTTCTTGACTATCCCGATGAACTCAGGAGCCCATCTTTCGTGGAGGGTCACATCTTGGGTAAGAGAATGGATGGGGATTTCGGATTCAGTAGAAGTATCAGACGTATCGGAGTGTGTAGAGGATCCAGATTGTTGGGGAGATTCAGGATGAGACATCTTGAAGAACATGAGAGGATTTTTGAGAGAGAGCGGGTGATTTTGAGAGAGAACAAAGGCTAGGGATTCGAATATCAAAGATTTCAGAAAGTTTGCAAAGTGAACGAAGTATGGTTAATATACCTTCTGAATGCTAGATCTAACCGTTGAGAGAGAACCGCTTCAGATTCGATCGACGGTTTGGGAGATACGAGACTCTTCGTATGGTGACCCACGCCCTAAAATGCTCGAGTACTTATGACGTGTCAACTCCTGATTTGTCGTAGCTAGTTGCACGCATTAAATGCAGCGTGTCGGACACATCAATTCAAATTCAAATCATTCCCACTTTTGACTTCTAGGAGAGTGGAGATTGCTGAGAGCTTGGACTCAGCAATCTGCTGACGTAGAAATCCTTAGCACTCAAATAGTCTGCTGAGAGCTTGGACTCAGCATTCAGGTTCCTAGCATCCACATATTCTAGCATCCAAGAATCTCATCATAGCATTCTCATATTATCTGCTGAGAGCTTGGACTCAGCAAACATTCCTTAGCAATTGTCTGTACAATTTGATAGAGAACTTATAGCATAGCATTCCGATGAAATACTAAGAGCTCAGACTCATCAGTCTTCCTCTAGCAGATGTCTGAATCACTTGCTATAATATTATACTCCTTCGAAATTGCTCTTGTTGCGAGAAAAACACTTAGGATCTACTGAGAGCTAGGACTCAGCATCCAATTACTTAGCAACAATATCTCAACAACAAGAATCAGCAACTAAAAAAAACATAAGCCTAGATACGTTTTTCTCCATTTTCTTCAAAAATCCAAGAAATCTAGAAAGAATGAGAGCTAAGACTAATTCATCCACAACATCTTCTAGCTCCATGAGGCCTAACTTTAGACATAACTCTTTGAATTGGGCCTCAGCAAGCGGCTTCGTGAAGATATCTGCTAGCTGATCTTCAGTGCATATGTATTGAACATCAATATCCTTCTTCTCCTGATGATCTCTGATGAAGTGATGTCGGATATCAATATGCTTCATTCATGAATGATGAACAAGGTTCTTTATTATGCACATAGCACTATTGTTGTCGTAGTTGATTGGCACACATTCAGGAGCAATATCATAATCTTGCAATTGCTGCCGAATCCACAAGATTTGCGCACAACTTGCGGCTGCTACATATTCTGCTTCGGTTGTAGACGTAGCCACAGAGTGCTACTTCTTGCTAAACTAACTAATCAGCTTATGTCCAAGGAATCGGCATGTCCCGCTGGTGCTCTTTCGATCAATCTTAAACCCTCCAAAGTCTGAATCTGAATAACCACTGAGTGCTAGCCCATCAGACCTTGGGTACCAAATTCCTAGACCCTCGGTACACTTGAGGTATCGAATAATCCTCTTAGCAACATCCAAATGTGACTTCTTCAGATTTTCTTTATATCTCGCGCATACAACGAAAGAATACGAAATATCTGGTCTGCTAGCTTTTAAGTAAAGTAGAGATCCGATGATACCTCTATATAATGTAGGATTCACAGGTTCTCCTCCTTCATCGAGGCTTATCTGGCAGCTTGTGCTTATTGGAATCCTTAAGCTTTTCGTCTTTTCAGGACAATACTTAGCAATCAGATCGCGAGTGTACTTCCTCTGGTGAATGAAGATTCCATCAGTTGATTGCTGGACTTGCAATCCGAGAAAGTAGGACATCTTTCCCATCATACTCATTTGGAAGTTACTTTGCATCAGCTCTGAAAACTTATCACATAAGCTTTGATTCTTAGAGCCAATGATAATGTCATCGACATATATCTGCACGAGTAAGATATTTCCTTCATCCTTGATGCGAAAGAGAGTCTGATCAATTTTCCCTTTCTTGAAACCATTGTCTAGCAAAAACTTTGACAATGTTCCATACCATGCCCTTGGCGCTTGCTTCAAACCATATAAGGCTTTCCTTAGCCTGTAAACTTGGTTTCCTTGTTCGTAGTCTGGTGGTTGCTCAACGTAGACCTCTTCCTTGAGCTCACCATTCAGAAAGGCACTCTTCACGTCCATCTGCATCACAGAGAACTCGTGATGTGCAACATATGCAAGGAAAAACCTTATTGCTTCCAATCGGTTAACCGGAGCAAACGTCTCATCATAATAAATTTCTTCGCATTGTCTATAGCCCTTTGCTACTAGACGAGCTTTGTTTCGGACGACATGTCCTGACTCATCTTTCTTGTTCTTGAAAACTCATTTTGTCCCAATGACGCTTTGATGTTTGGGTCTATCTACCAAATCCCAAACATGATTGCGCGTGAATTCAGCAAGCTCCTCTTGCATAGCATTCACCGAATTTGGAGATTGTAGAGCATATTCAATCCTGGTTGGCTCTTCATGCGATAAATAGCATGCTAACATAGCATTGCCTTATCTGGTCCTGACTGGATTATTGACATCATCAATCACAGCATCTAGGGGTGATCACGTAGCCATCTCGGTCTTGGATTGCTGGTTGTTGGGGTTGCATTGCTAGCTTCGCCTGCTGAATTGTTCTCTACTAGAACATTCTCCTCAGCAATCACCTGGGGTTCAGCATCCTGCACCTCAGCATTTGGCATCTCAGCAACAGGAATCTCAGCATTCTAGACTTCAGCATCTGGAATCTCAGCATTCCGCAACTCAGCAGCTAGGATCTCAACATCGTTCTTAGCAAATTCCTCAGCAACACCCACTCTTCCTTCACCAATACGTCCTCGGTCTGGGATTTCTTCATCTTCTTCTTTGAGCAATCCCATAATATCCAAATTATCATTAAGATAAATTTGGTTGGTGGCCTCAGCATGATCATTAGCATCATCGGCCTGGTCAGCAGTCTGGTCACCTGCTGAGTGCGTCTGGATTGGATTACTATCACTCATAGACTTAGTCGGGTCAATCTTTATATTTTCGAAATAATTCAAGATCGATTGACCATAGACATCATTAGCCTCATGATTTCTATCCTTTTTCTCTCTTATAACTCTGAGCACTAAGGTAGACTCATCAAAAATAACATTGCATGTTATTTCCACAACTTGAGTCGTCTTGTTTAACACTCTATAGCCTTTGTAAGATGGGTGTCCATATCCCAGGAACACACCTTCATCAGACTTAGGCAAAAAAGTGTTAAGCTTCGACTTCCCATTGTTATGAATATAACATGTCGAACTGAAAGCACGAAGATGAGTAATAGAAGGCTTACGACCATTGTACACTTCATAAGGAGTCTGATTGAATCTGCCATTGATTGCGCTCTTATTTTGTGTATAGCAAGCTGTCATGACTGCTTCGCCCCAATACTTTCTACTTAGATCGGAATCAGCTAGCATTGACAGCACTACTTCCTTCAAGGTCCTGTTCCTTCTTTCCGCTAGACCATTCTGCTGGGGGGTCCTAGCAGTGGATTTCTCATGCCCGATACTAGCTTCGATGAAAAAATCCATCAAAATCCCATTGCAGAACTCGGTCCCGTTATCAGATCTAATCTTCTTAACGGTAACCTCTTTGCTATTCTGCTCCTTGAGGATCAACTCTGGAAGGATGAACTTGACTTCATCTTTGGTTCTTAACAAACGAACCCATGTATACCTGGAAAAATCATCAACAACCACAAGTGTATAAACCTTTTTACTTATAGTGGCTGGAGTGACTAGGCTAAATAAATCCATGTGCAAAAGCTCTAGAATTCTCGTTGAAGTGGCCTTCTCCGGGTTTGATCTGAAGGATGCCTTGGTATGCTTCCCTTGCGGGCAAACATTGCGCACACCTTCCTTTCGGAAAGTCTCAGCAGGCAGTCCCTCTACAAGCTTGCGCTTGGCTAGGTGGTTGATGGTCTTGAAGTTCAGGTGAGTCAACCTCTTATGCCATAGCCAATTGATTTCTTCCCTGTTTAATGCTACAAAACAAGAATGTTGCTGGCCACTTTGCCAATCAACAATATAAAGGCCACCCTTGTGGATGCCTCTAAGCTTTACTTCACCTGTAGCATTGTCAACAATTGAACAACCAGTATTAACGAATGAAACGGTGTACCCATTTTTGCATAGTTGGCTTATGCTTAGCAGGTTGTGTTTGAGATTGGAGACAAGCGCAACATTGATAATCCTTAGTCCATTTAGCTCTATGCATCCTCTCCCAATCACTCTGCCTTTGCTGTTGTCACCAAACATGACTGTGGGGCCATAAATTCTTTGAATATCTGAGAACAACTCTTCGTCCCCCGTCATGTGCGCTGAACAACCGCTATCTAGGATCCACTCACTTGACATACTTGATGTCTTAGCTCTTGGATCCTGTTCCTGCAAAACAATCAACACGTTGATTTAGGTACCCTCTTAGCATCGGGTCCTGCAGGATTAGCGTGGATCATGGTTCCTTTTGGAACCCACATCTTGGTGATTTTTAAGACTTTCTTCTTGATATCACCCTTCACACCTTTCTCAACCTTCGGATAAGCATGCTTTGCTTAATAAGATTTAGGTGGAGTTGTGTGCGTAGCCTTCATAGTCCTTTGAAATGGAAATCGGTTGGACTCGGGCCTCACATAGGTGTTCTTCCTATGTGGCGTGTTGATAGCGTGTTTTGCAACACGCTAAAACTGCAAGTGTACAGACCACTGCAGAGGGCAAGTAATAATTTATCGAACTCAAGGATTGCAGGCTCGAAGTATAATCAAGCACTAAAACATAGATACCTTACTACTATCTAGACACATCGGTAAAAGAGTTTGATTTATTTAGACTAGGCAGTTTGAAAAGTAATTAATTAAAAAGACAATTAAAAAGATCGAGTGAAGAAAATGTGAGAAACTAGGATTCCAGGGTAATCAACTTTGAAGAACAATCAAACAATCATTTATATAATTCGATTCCAATTTAATTTCCAAAAACGTGAGTTAATCTTAATTATGTTATCAGGTGATCCTCTCGGACTCTAAACCATAACTTGGAAATAAAAGACCTAGTGACTCCTCTCGGATGCGCAAGAGGACTTTTACTCTTGATAAAACCTTAGATTTTAAAACCCTTTAACAGTTCAAATTCCTCTCGGACAATTGACCTATCAAATTTAATTACTCTGCATCTTAATCAATAATCTAGACCTCTCGGTTCAAAAATTACCAATTCGAATTACAATCAATGGCCAATATCTTGTAATTAAAGAAAACCCCAGCCGTAATTAAAACATCAATGGAAAAGGAAAATCAAATCATATAAACGATGGAATGAATGTCAACAAGTTTCAAAACCCTAGAATCCACAGAGGACTTAGCCAATCATGCTAAGTTCCAAGAAAACAGAGAAATAAAGAGTCATAGAAACGAATATCATGAAAATCAAAAACCCGTGATCTTCAATCTTCAATTTCTGGAGTGCTCTTCAAGTTTTCTCTATTCCCTGAGTTCTCCCAGCGTTTCTCTCTTGAAAAATAAAGTGAAGGAACCTTTTTTGAGTCTTGGAAGCCTGAATTTATACATATCTTGTTCAAACCCAAAAAGATATGGGATTGGGATCAATTTTTGCCCAAAAAGTCACGACCGGTGACCCAGATTACGTCGATGGCAACCGCCGAGCATGCGCTCGGGTCGCCATCTATGTACCGTAGCAATTCCAAGATTTTTTCACGATCGGCGACCTAAAGGCATGAACGGCGGTCGCCGTTCATGCGGTTAGGTTGCCGTCCATGCGCCGTAGCTAACCGCAGAAATTACATGAACGACGATCTAAAAGCATGATCGACGGTCGCCATTCATGTAAATAGATCGCCGTTCATGTGCCGAAGGGAAATATGTGATTTTTCGTGATTGGCGGCCCTAATGCATGATCGGCGACCGCCGAACATGTAATTTGGGTTGCCGTTCACGTCGCGACTGGATTTTTGAAACTTTTCGTCGATCTCCTCACTTTTTCACCTTCCTCATGCAATGACACATCAACTAACTTCATGGTGCTCGATCATATCTTGAAAACAACTCAATTGTGCATGAAATCTGCAAAAACAACCAGAAACAACCCAAACGTAATAATTCTTCAAAGTATACGAATAAAACATAAGAACACCACGTAATGAACTAATCTAAGGTCAAAAGTGAGCAGATTCGTATCAGTAAAATGCACAAAACGAGTGTTTATCAACCCCCCAAACTTAAACTATTGTTCGTCCTCGAACAATGAGGAAAACAATTTAAAAGAAAGAGATAAACATGAGGGGTGCATTAATTGATCATTATTTGTTTCAGACACAAAAGGGTTTATGATTCCCGCACCAACACTGCAACAATCATTAATTCAATGCAAACCAAACACTTTCAATCTTGACCTCTAAAAGTCTGCTTCTCACAAGATAGTGTGTCACTCAAATTTCGCTCAAATTGTAAGAAAGGCTAGTGTATACTCTCAAATTGTCAACTGTACAACTTTCCTACCATAGGCTTGCTCATTGTCTAAACTCTCTACTGACTTTGGGAATGCTAGAACAAAGATCACAAAGGTCTTTCTTTTGGTTCTAATGTAGGCACATTGGTGAAAGGTATGGAAAATTTGGCTAAGTGACTGAATAATAATAACAACCTTATAACTCCATTCACCCAAGTATTCCTCATCACATACCATACTTGTTAATTGACCGACTCAAATAATAATGACTCTAATTAAACTGGAGTAAGACGCATCCCATAATTTCAACTCAGTAGGATTCAGACTCAACAACGACATCATACACCCAACTCTTGTGCATTATTGATTCAACAGACACAATATGCACACTCTGTTAACACACTTTTTTTTCTTTTTTTTTTAATGTCCACTACAAATTTCTTGGACATACAATACACTGACTTATTCAGAAACACTTGTGCACTCATTATGCACTTTATTTGCCCACATATTGACAGACTCTTTTGTACTCATAATGACATGTACTACTATACTTATCCATCCCAAAATACTTAGACTAGTTACTGAAATAGAAAAATAATATTTTTCTTCACCACCCTACATTACCAGGTACCCTTACATATCCATCCACACCTCCTATCATCCGGGTTAAGAAAGAAAGGCATTCAGGCTCGACTGGGCTAACAAAGGAGTATGTATCGGGTTAGTGTTTGGATTTAAATGAGGTTTATGAAACAATGGCCTAAGACCATTTCTAAGTTCATGACATTCCTCTTGCAGTTTTGAGACAGAAACCAGAGCAAGTTCTAGAGATAAAGTGCACAGTGACATACTCTCAATCAAACTCTCACAGGCTCAAACTCTCACAGGCTATAAGCATGTCCTAGAGGCCAAAATCAATTCTGTAAAAGTCTACACCTTATCGCTTCATGTGCAACAAATCAGTACAGGTTTCACGGGAAAGAACACATTGTCATCATGAACTTGATCAATAATGCAGATATACATGACTCAAACCATTTTAATCCCACTTCAATATCAATAGGTAACAGGGCTCCCAATAATAAACCAAGTACGATAAAAGCATTAAAAACAGTAAAAGCAATTTTTAAAAGATAGAAAGCAGATTAAATGTTTACAAATAAGTTACCGAATCAAGTTAATACAGAAATTGCCACATTGGATCACAGTTTCAGCTGGTGTCAAAACAGTAAAAGATAAAAGAAAGATAAAGGATAAAAGCACACATCACCCGATCACACCCCCTCCCCCAAACTTATTCGATACAGAGGAAAGAATAAGTTTGTGGGAAAAAGATCACGGAGATGTGTGGTAAACCTCGAGATCCCATCACTGAGGTGGTGGCCAATACTGCAGGAATCGGGCCATGAACCGGCGCATCTCCTCCTACGCCTCGTGCTGGCGATCCCACTCCTCCTGCTGATGCGCCCACTGGCGGCGCTGCTCCTCCTCGAAAGAGCGGCGCTCTGAGGCAAATGTAGACTGGGCTGAGGATAGGGCCTGGAGCTGCGTGTTCCAATCCAACCACTGCCTCTCAAGTGAATTGAGGCGCTCCTCAAAAGCTACACGGTGAGTACGATGCTCATAGAATGTAGAAGGCTCACCCGCGGGTCGACTGGAAGAACCGGCCTGAATGTGAACCGGTGGTGGCTGCTCCAGGAGAAGTGCATGACCAGAGCTCTGTCCGCGCTCGCCCCCTGTCCTCGGTCGCCCCCCTATCCTCGCTGGCCCCCCGGTAGTCGATCCTCTTCGTCTGGTCTGTGGGGGCCTTGCTCGGCCTCAGCAGCCTGAATGGCAAGAATGTGGGCCACTGTGTCCAAACGACAGTTGTGGCGGTAACGCTCAATCCCTACATTAGTCAACTCGGGATTTGGCAGAGGAAAATGCATCTTATTTCGCTGTCGGAAATAGAAGGGAGGGTGGCTCGTGGTGATGAGTCGGAGATCGGCCAGCCGTTCCAAATTCATAAGTATCTGAGGCTCGGCGGGTATCCGAACAGTGTTAATCCCCAGAGAGTGGATGATATGGGTCCAGAGACCCCCTATGCAAATGACCCCCCGTTCGGCAGATGCGACGCGCCGGGACTGCTACAGAAAAGCCATAGCAAAATTCATCTGTTGCTGGTGCAGCATGGCGTACATAATCAGGAGTTCGGATTCCCGAACTGAGCCATTGTCCTTCCGCGCATAGAGTGTGTGCGCCAAGATGTGCTGAATAACCCTCAGTACCGGGTTACGGATCTGTGTGGCCTTGGATGTCCCCAACACCCAAGCACTGTCCTCCAGAAGGGTAAGCTGAGGCCAAAAGATAGAGGCGTTGAATTCCCGAGTCCTCAAATAATCACCCAGATTCGGAACCCCAAATGCACGGTTGATTTCTTTGGTTGTGAGACTCATATCCTCGTTCATTGCCCTGAATTTGGCTCCATTTGGCGTAGTCCGATCAGTGGTTTGGACTTTTAGAGAGCTGAGCACCTCATAGGTAATTCTCTTGTGAGTGAGGGCCGAGACAGCGAGAATAGGCCCCCATCTGATGTTTTTGAACAGCTGTAGAACGCCATCATATACTCCCAACTGTTGGAGGGCGTCGGTGTCAAAGTACCGTGTGGCTTCAATACCCCTGTGAACCAGCCTTCCAAAGTTTCCCTTAAATTCTTCCTCATCAAAATCAATCCCCAAAGAATCCAGAGTAGGTGGGGGAGGCTCAATTAGTTGGCGTCTCGGAGGCATAGCTTAAATCTGCACTTGAATAAAAACAAAATTCATAACCAATTGATACGACAAAACGAAACACTAAATTTCCTCAAATATGTTCAAGTAGGTTCACTTTCTAAACTGTAATGATCCACTTCCACCAACTTCAACTCCAATATCAAAATTGTTACCCCCAAACTCAAACAAGAACAAACATGCAAATGAAATCTAAATCCAACTAAATTAATGCTAACGGAAATAAACTAATGCAACAAAAGCAATCATCAATCCAATAAAACAACGATGCATGACTTGAGACTAAAAATAGCAATTTATTCCAAAATCAAGGTTCTAAACCAAATATAATTCAACTTCTAAGAATCTAAATCCCCAATTCAAACCTAAGACTTAGGAACACTAATTTAGTCAACTATAAAACATAAACATTCTCAAATATGATAAATAAAATCAAATTACTATGCATTAACGAGAATTAAAACAATAAATTCAAAGTGCAACCTACATTATCAACTAAATAATCGAATATAACGGACGAAATTTAAATATGAAGCAAGAGAAAGGAAATTACCTTGAGTATGGGGCAAAAAAAATTGACAAAGTTGATAAACCCTAGAAATTGGGGTTTTCGTGTTTTTTGAGCGAAATTGAAGAAACTAATCCGAAGAAAAGCTTTGACGTATGCTGGGTAGGCAATGTGTAGAAGGATTCGTGTAGATTTCGTGTATTGGAGCGGTAATTTGAGGTTGAAAAGCCGTGAGGTTCGTGTGGTTTTTTCTTTGATTTTAAGAGGAAAAGTTTGAAGGAAGAAAAGAGGGGGGAAGGGGTTAAAGTCGTGCAAAATTGCACGATCGGCGACCTAGATTGCGCGAACGGCGGTCGTCGTTCGTGCATCTGGGGTGCCATTTATGTACCGAAGCGAAACCCCTTTTTAATACACAATCGACTATCCATTTACATGAACGACGACCGCCATTCATGTAAATGGATCACCGTTCATGCCCCGTACTGGAAAAGAAAATTTTGCATGAATGGCGACCCAACCAACATGATTGGCGACCGCCAACCATGTTTTTGGGTCGCCGTTCATGTCCCGTACCTTGAAATTTTGACGGGGAACTCGGCGGTCCAGAATTTAACGAACGGCGACCGCCATTCGTGTAAATGGGGCGCCGTTCATGTTTTTTTCAGCGAATTTTCTCATTTTCTTCTCCTTTCCTGCACCCAATGAACTAAACAACCAAAAGTGAACGTATAATGTGGAAAATAGGGGAAAGATAGCATCAACACAACTTAAACAAAGCACGTAAAGCAAATTAAAACGGATAAAAGATGGGTTGCCTCCCAACAAGCGCTTTATTTATTGTCTGTAGCTAGACACATCATTGTGTAACCTATGGATCAATTAGGTGAAGTTCACAGACAAACGACACAGACTCGTACTGCGCATAAGTTTTGACTCGGTTACCATTGACAGTGAATTGTGTGCTATCAGAACCTAGCAACTCTACAGTACCATTAGAATTCACTTTTTGTATCACATATGGACCAGTCCATTTTGACTTAAGTTTTTCGGGAAATAAACGGAGATGAGAATTAAAAAGGAGTACCTGGTCCCCCGGTGTGAAGTCACGGGGGCGAATGCGCTGATCGTGAAATCTCTTGGCTCGCTCCTTATACAGCCTCGAACTCTCGTATGCTTCAGTCTGGAATTCTTCAAGTTCAGTCGATTGTATACATCTCTGCTCAGTTGCAGTCTTCAGATGCCAGTTAATTTTCTTGACTGCCCAGTATGCTCTATGTTCCAGCTCAACTGGAAGGTGGCATGATTTTCCAAATACCAACTGATATGGTGACATACCAATCGGAGTCTTGAATTCAGTTCTGTATGCCCATAGAGCATCGTCCAAGCGAGTGGCCCAATCCTTCCTAGAAATCACAGATTTTTCTAGGATTTGCTTGATTTCTCTGTTAGCCAACTCTGCTTGTCCATTGGCTTGGGGGTGATATGGAGAAGTGATTTTATGATGCACTCCATATTTTGCTAGCAAACTCCCCAGCCACTTGTTTTTGAAGTGTGACCCTCCATCACTCAATAGTGCTCGAGGTGCTCCAAACCGAGTTAGAATGTTCTTTTGTAAGAACTTGAGCACCACCTTGGAATCATTTGTTGCAGTGGGGATGGCTTCAACCCACCGGGTCACATAGTCCACAACCAATAATATGTATTGATATCCATGAGACTTAGGGAATGGTCCCATGAAATCAATGCCCCATACATCGAAGGGCTCAATCTCCAGCATATATTTCTGGGGCATCTCGTCCTTCTTTGAGATGTTCCCCATCCTCTAGCATCTGTCGCAGCCGGCCACAAACTTCTGACAGTCGCGGTAAATAGTAGGCCAATAAAACCCGCTGGTGAGGATTTTTATGGCTGTTCTATTCGCCGCACAGTGGCCTCCATATGGGGACAAATGACAGTCCCCCATTATCTGCTCACGCTCTTGCATCCCGATGCATCGCCTAATTACCATATTAGCACAGCGGCGGTAGAGGAAAGGTTCATCCCAATAATAGAACTTGCAATCGTGTAAGAACTTTCTCTTCTGATGTGAGGACAGATCAGGTGGTAGAATACCTGCAACCAAATAATTTACCAGATCCATATACCATGGATCTACCTCCTCCACAGCTAGCAGCTGCTCATCTGGAAACACTTCAGTAATTTTTATCCGGGGATCATCTCCTTCCACCGGATTTTCCAGCCTTGAAAGGTGGTCTGCTACCACATTCTCATAGCCTCTCCGGTCTTTAATTTCAATGTCGAATTCCTGCAGCAGTAAGATCCACCGGATCAGCCTCGGCTTTGCCTCCTTCTTCACGAACAGATATCGGATCGCAGCGTGATCCGTGTACACCACCGTCTTTGCCCCAACTAGGTATGCCCGGAACTTGTCGAAGGTGAAGACCACGGCCAGTAGCTCTTTCTCGGTAGTGGTGTAGTTCACCTGAGCTTCATCCAAGGTCTTGCTGGCGTAGTGGATTACTCAAAAAATTTTGTTCCTTGTCTGCCCCAGAGCAGCTCCAACTGCTGAATCACTAGCATCGCACATCAAGACGAATGGCTCTGACCAGTCTGGTGAAATGAGAACAGGGGCGGTTGTCAGGGCCAGCTTCAGTTTCTCGAAAGCCTGCAGACAATTTTCATCAAAAACTAATTTGGCATCTTTCATGAGTAAAGCACTAAGAGGTTTAGAGATTTTTGAAAACTCCCTTATAAACCTCCGGTAGAAGCCTGCATGCCCCAGAAAACTTCTTACTAACTTCTCATTGGTGTGGGGTGGCAGCTTTGAGATCGCCACAATTTTGGCGCGATCTACCTCCAAAACTGCAGCAGAAACTTTGTGGCCAAGAACAATACCCTCTCTTACCATGAAATGGCATTTTTCCCAATTTAAAACAAGGTTAGTTTCTTGACAGTGCTGCAGGACAGTGGTCAGGTTTTCTAAACAGTTATCAAATGAATGACCAAACACTGAAAAATCATCCATAAATACTTCCATGATGTTTTCTACGAGTCCACTAAAAATAGACATCATGCATCTTTGAAATGTAGCAGAAGCATTACATAAACCAAAAGACATGCATCTATAAGCAAATATACCATACGGACACGTAAAAGCAGACTTATGCTGGTCCTCAGGGGCTATCGCTATTTGGTTATATCCAGAATAACCATCTAAGAAACAGTAAAATTCATACCCCGCTAACCTATCCAGCATCTGATCAATAAAGGGTAAGGGAAAGTGGTCTTTACGTGTAGCACTGTTAAGTGCTCTGTAGTCGATACACATCCTCCAGCCTGTGACAGGCCTGTGAGCAATCTCTTGGCCACTCTCGTCCTTAATGACAGTCGTTCCCCCCTTTTTGGCCACCACTTGGGTGGGGCTCACCCATTCACTGTCTGAAATGGCATAGATCATGCCAGCGTCCAGAAGCTTCATCACCTCCTTCCGCACCACTTCCTGCATAATTGGATTTAGCCTTCGTTGCGGTTCCATCTTGGGCTTATATCCATCCTCAAGTAAGATCCTGTGAATATAGATAGAAGGGCTAATACCCTTGATGTCAGATAACGACCACCCAATAGCAGATTGGTGGTCTCTCAATACCCTCAGCAATCTATCTAATTGACTAGTAGAAAGGGTAGCAGATACAATTACCGGAAACGTGTTGTTTTCACCCAAATATGCATACCTCAAGTGGTCCGGTAGAGGCTTCAACTCCAGCACAGGTGGTTCTTTCTTCTCCTCCGATTTTAGCGCCTTCTTGCGAGCCTCCTCTTCTTCCTCCTCGCTCCTTAGCTTCAAAAAGTGAGCGCTTTCCACCTTGCTCTTTACACCTGCATCATCTAATGCTAGAACATATTCTAGCAACTCATCACAAGAATCATACAGGTCATCACAAGAATAAACAAAATTTTGTACCCCAAAGTCTAGAGAATCAGTAGAAAAAAATGAAGGATCACAGGGATACAAAACCTGAACCATGTCGCACTCCTCGAAGTAGTTGTCGGAGTCATGTCGCTCCATAGCTTTGTAGATGGAGAAAGTAATCTTCTCGTCATTCACTCTCAGTGTCAGCTCTCCTTTCTTCACGTCTATTAGAGCGTCAGCAGTGCGGAGAAAGGGTCTCCTAAGAATCAGAGGAATGTTGCGGTCCTCTTCCATGTCCAGGACCACAAAATCAGCTGGGAAAATAAATTCCCCAACTTTCACTAAGACATCCTCAACCACCCCTTTAGGGTAGTTGTTGGGAAATTTGGCTAAGTTTCCTCTCCCCAGTAGCTACTTGTTTAGATTCTAGTTTGGTGTTTTGGTGGATCAAATCCTAAGTCCTACCAGCGTCAGTTGTCTCTAGATAGCTCTAGATCTCAAATGTAAAGTCCTGTTTAGGTCTTTTGAGTTGTAAGTCGCAGCTGATCAAGACTCATGCTGGCTACTGTTCACCAGCATGAGATGTACTTACCAGTTGAGAAAAGTCTCACCAGCAAGCGACTAACAAGACTCGTGCTGACACTGTTCATCAGCATGAGAAGAGCTAATGACTGGTCACTGTTCACCAGTTGGGAAGGTTTTCATCAGCAGGGAGCTGACAAACCTTACCAGCAGAATAAGTGTTCTCACTGACACTGTTCACCAGCGGTGAAGCCACCAGTCATGGGAGATTCCAAGAGTTAACATCAGACAAATTGGTAGACTTAGATTGTGCCAGTGCAAAGTCACCAGCAGAGACTGCCAGCACAAGATCACCAATATGTTCTACCAGTCGGATGTTACCAGCAGAATTCAAGATTCGCTCTCCCAGAGTCTTAGAGACAAAAAGAAGATTCGTCTGAGGAATAAACTGACAACGTATGACTTTTTAAGGGAGGATACCTTAAAGTCTATCAGTTCAAGACACCAGTTCCGATTCCTCGTACTGACGAATAGTGTCGTTCTGACATAAAGAGATCAATGTCAGATAAAGTGGACAAAAGCATGGCGCTTTCCGGAAATCCCTACCTGCCGCCGTCAGAAGGACATGCGAGGACAGAGACCTTTTCCGGATGAGTCCAAACGGCTAGAAGATTTGAATGAGATCCTGCGTCTATAAATAGGTCGGAGCTACCAACATTTAAGACGCTTGCTTCCCAACATTCAATACGCTTCTCTCTCGCTCAACTACCGAAAGTCAGAAACTTTATTGCAAGCAAGCAACTCTTTCGAGGCCTCTCTAAAGGCTATCCGTGTGTTGATTTATTCAAACACGAGACTTCAAGCTTCCAGCTTGTAAGTTATTGATCTCTTTGGTGTTCTTTCTCTTCCGAGGAAGTTCACAGCAGCTCTTGTGCCAGCCAGCACTTGAGTTATTACGGGCTTTTTGCCGTATTGAGAAGACACGTTCTTGGGAGAACTAAACACCCAGTGAAGCTGTGGAGGTTGAAGTGACGTGCTCGCACTCTACCAGCTGATCAGAGTTGAAGAAGGACAAGGCCGGGAGCGGTTGATCTAGTGAACTGGTGGACGAGGCATTCACCAGCTAGAGATAGATCGTAGGACGCTTGTACCCGATTACTCTTAGTGAAATTTCCAGTGCTACGACTGGAGAGTGGACGTAGATCAGTTGATCGAACCACTATAAATCCTTTGTCTTTTATCAGCTTTCTGCATTTCATACTGTTTTAAAACCCAGCACCCAAGTGCTGGTGTATATCTGAAAACTGATATAACTGTGCAAACAAGACCTAAAAACATTCTAAGTCTTGAGCTACCAGCTGACGAGCCAGTTGCCAGTCAGCTGAGTACTCAGAGTGCCAGTTGACTTACCAGCTGACAAGGTCCCAGTCAGCTGAGTAACCAGCAGAGCGCAAGAAACGAATTAACACATTTTCCGCTGCCAAGTTATACCCTGATAATCCGGGACCAACAGTAGTTCACAGAACGATCCGCCATCTGGGGTCTGATGGTGGTCGGTTTGATGTTCCCGATCCGAAGTTTCTTGAAAATTGAAAGGGGCATCAGATTGATGCTAGCCCCCGAGTCACATAGGACCTGCTCGAAAGTCTGTCCACCAATCACACACGTGATCGAGAAACATCCCGGATCTGCTCTCTTAACCGGCATCTTTTTCTGAATAATGGCGCTGCATTCCTCAAAGATATTTACCATCTCAAATGCGCCAAAGGGCTTCTTCTGGGTAACCATGTCTTTCAGAAACTTCATATACCCAGGGATCTCTTGTACCACCTCAATCAAGGGAAGATTGATGTGGATTTTCTTCATGTGCTCCAAAAATCGCTTATACTTTTCCTCCTTCTGTTTCTTAGCAAACCTCTGAGGAAAAGGTACAGCAATCGGGCCGGCCTGTGTGGTACTGTCTTCAGGACGGGTACCCTTGCTCTTTAGAGTCTGTTCTTCTGCAGGAAGAGTAGGAGCAGGCTGTGCAACTTCAGGTTGCACAGGTGGCGTGTCGACAGGCATAGATGGGCCCTCATATCCCTTCCCACTGCGAGTAGTGATGGCATTGCAGTGGTCCTTGGGATTTACGATAGTGTTACTGGGGAATTTTCCAGGAGTATGCTGATTTCCCAGAACATTGGCAATCTGAGATATCTGAGTGTCCATCTGCTTCATGTGCTTCCCCATCTCCCCCATACCATTCTGTAGCTGTTAAGTTTCTCCCTCCATTTTTGTGGTCTTGGTATTGGAAGCTGAGATGAACTGAGTTAGGAGCTCTCTCATACTCGGCTCCTTGGGTTCATTTGCCACCCCTTGATTTGAAGCAAACCTAGGCGAAGGCTGCAAGGCGTTGTTCGGATTCCCATAGGAAAAATTAGGGTGGTTCCGGTTGTTAGGATGATAAGTCATGTTCCCCGTTGGATATCTTCTGTTGTTGTTGAAATTCCTCTGGTTCACATAATTAATATCCTCTATCTACATCTCGATTCCCTGCTCATATCCCTGCTGAGACGGATTATTCTCCAACTTGGCAAGGCGGATCTCCATATATTTCGTAGAAGCAGCTACCTCCTGTCTCATCAGTTTTATTTCAGCAGCTAGGTCCCCAGTATCATCGACTGCTGCTATCTTCCTGCGCTCCTTTCTGTCTGCTGGCCAATTAAATTCACTCTTCGCCATTGTTTCCAGCAGTTTTAGTCCTTCATGTGGAGGTCTAGCAGTAATGGATCCTCCAGCTGAAGCTCTGACATGTTTCTGAGTCTCCTCATTAAGCCCCGCATAGAAATAGCAGACCTATTGTCTTTCAGTGTATCCATGGCATGGGCAGGAGCGAAGCAACTCCTTGAAACGCTCCCATGCCTCATAAAGAGTTTCCCCCGAGAACTGTCTGAACTGGCCTATCTGCATCTGTAGTTGGATGGTCTTGCTCGGCGGAAAGAACTGTATCAGGAATAGTTTACAGAGCTCCTCCCAGGATGAGATCTCACTGCGGTTCAGTGACAGATACCATGACAGAGCTCTGTCATGCAGTGTGAATGAGAAGAGGTGCAGCCGGATGTAGTCGATTGGCACCTGATTCTGCTTGACTGTGTCACAGAGTAGCAGAAATTTCTGGACATGCAAATGAGGATCTTCAGACGGGAATCCCCCAAACTGGTTCTGTTGTGCAGTGTGTATCAGACCAGTCTTCAGCTCGAAATTAGGCGTGTTCACCTTCAGTCCAAAGTCCGCATAACGATGCCTATCAGTCATCGGCTCGTACATCTCATCCATAGTGGGCTGCCGTGGTACTTCTGGAGCTTGATGCTCCTGAAGTCTCAGATTCATCTCTTGTAGCTGCCTCTGCAGCTCAGCAATCTGTGTCGCTTGAACGTCAGCCATATGAAATGCTATTTTTCTTCGTGCAGAGTTCTTTCGACAGGTGGGCTTGATCTCCGGATCTATAGGTTCAAGAGCTGGACCTTTTGACCTGGTTCGCATATACTACCTGCAGGAGAACACACAGTGAACAACACAGAAAAGAAATTGGAAAATAAAATAACAATACGTAAAACTAAACTCTAAAGTAAATCGCGTAATATCGGAATTAGTGTTAATTATAAATCTGTGCAATCCCTGGCAACAGCGCCACAAACTTGATAGCGTGTTTTGCAACACGCTAAAACTGCAAGTGTACAGACCACTGCAGAGGGCAAGTAATAATTTATCGAACTCAAGGATTGCAGGCTCGAAGTATAATCAAGCACTAAAACATAGATACCTTACTACTATCTAGACACATCGGTAAAAGAGTTTGATTTATTTAGACTAAGCAGTTTGAAAAGTAATTAATTAAAAAGACAATTAAAAAGATCGAGTGAAGAAAATATGAGAAACTAGGATTCCAGGGTAATATACTTCGAAGAACAATCAAACAATCATTTATATAATTTGATTCCAATTTAATTTCCAAAAACGTGAGTTAATCTCAATTATGTTATCAGGTGATCCTCTCGGACTCTAAACCATAACTTGGAAATAAAAGACCTAGTGACTCCTCTCAGATGCGCAAGAGGACTTTTACTCTTGATAAAACCTTAGATTTTAAAACCCTTTAACATTTCAAATTCCTCTCGGACAATTGACCTATCAAATTTAATTACTCTTCATCTTAATCAATAATCTAGACCTCTCGGTTCAAAAATTACCAATTCGAATTATAATCAATGGCCAATATCTTGTAATTAAAGAAAACCCCAACCGTAATTAAAACATCAATGGAAAAGGAAAATCAAATCATATAAGTGATGGAATGAATGTCAACAAGTTTCAAAACCCTAGAATCCACAGAGGACTTAGCCAATCATGCTAAATTCTAAGAAAACAGAGAAATAAAGAGTCATAGAAACGAATATCATGAAAATAAAAAACCCGTGATCTTCAATCTTGAATTTCTGGAGTGCTCTTCAAGTTTTCTCTATTCCCTGAGTTCTCCCAGCGTTTCTCTCTTGAAAAATAAAGTGAAAGAACCTTTTTTGAGTCTTGGAAGCCTGTATTTATACTTATCTTGTTCAAACCCAAAAAGGTATGGGATGGGGATCAATTTTCGCCCAAAAAGTCACGACCGGCGACCCAGATTGCGTCGATGGCGACCGCCGAGCGTGCGCTCGGGTCGCCATCTATGTACCGTAGCAATTCCAAGATTTTTTCACGATCGGCGACCTAAAGGCATGAACGGCGGTCGCCGTTCATGCGGTTAGGTCGTCGTCCATGCGCCGTAGCTAACCGCAGAAATTACATGAACGGCGATCTAAAAGCATGATCGGCGGTTGCCATTCATGTAAATAGATCGCCGTTCATGTGCCGAAGGGAAATATGTGATTTTGCGTGATTGGCGGCCCTAATGCATGATCGGCGACCGCCGAACATGAAATTTGGGTCGCCGTTCACATCGCGACTGGATTTTTGAAATTTTTCGTCGATCTCTTCTCACTTTTTCACCTTCCTCATGCAATGACACATCAACTAACTTCATGGTGCTCGATCATATCTTGAAAACAACTCAATTGTGCATGAAATCTGCATAAACAACCAGAAACAACCCAAACGTAATAATTCTTCAAAGTATACGAATAAAACATAAGAACACCAGGTAATGAACTAATCTAAGGTCAAAAGTGAGCAGATGTGCAAGCGCAATGTCACTAAGAACTGCCTTGCTGGATGTGCAAGCGCAAATACATTCCTCTTTAGGTTTACTCTTTAAAGCTAGATTCTCTTTTTCAATAATTTGAAATTTTTTAGAAAGTTTAGAGTAATCTACTTTGAGTTTGAAAAGCTCCTCACTTTCAGACCTTAGTCTTTCGACTTCCTCGGTCAAAGATGTAACTTTTAGTTTTAGTGAGGTATTCTCTCCTACAATGGAATTCTTTATCTCATACCTTTTTTAAAACTCAATAGAAAGCTTTGTGAGACAATCATCCTCGGAATCTAGAAAAGAATCCTCCGATTCATGCACGACTGCTGAACTAGAAATGCTAGTAGATTGTACCTCATTCGTATCGACTGCTAGAGCCGACTCAGCATTCTGCTTAGCATCAGCATCAACATCTTCAACAATATCTTCCATGAGAACCAACATGGCCTCCTCATCATCTTCATCAGAGGAATAATACTCCTCTTCATTATCAGGAATGTCTATGTTGGTCCCTTATGATCAGAGTCGTCGTGGTTACAATAAAGTACACACACGAAGTGCAGCGGAATAGATTACGTTTTCTTGTATTTAAATTATTCTCAACTCTATCTTGGTTAAGATTTTCTTAGGTTACCTTTTTCAGTTATACACTAGCAACGTGGTTACTAGGTTTTAAAACATAATAGCTTGAAACGCAATAACAACAAGACAACATACAGTTTTATAGTGGTTCGATCAAATGATCTACGTCCACTCCTTAGCCAAATCGCTAAGAATTTTACTAGAAAGTATACGGTGTACAAAGAGTTGCCTTTCCTGTTAAGCAATCAGCCTCCTGAAGGTCTGTCTGCCTAACGCCTATCTTCCGATACCCCGGACTTTCCTGGTGTGGCTCCGCCTGAGTCAAGGGTGCACCTTCGTAAAACTCACTTTCACCACTCACTTTGGAAGAGTTTAGAGTTCCCTCCGAATTGTCGTGTGTGTTCGGCTTCAGTGCCCGCCTTAATCAATTCCTTCACACGAAATTGATTGCTGGATGCTTTCCTTAAAAGGAAAGTGATCCCAATGATTGAAGATTCTTGAACCAGTTCAATAATCACTCAGAAGAATGTCAGACGTAGTGAGACACTCTGAATGTTGAAGGCTTTGAATATTTCTGGATTGTACCATCCAACTGGACTGCTCTCTTGCCTATTTTTGCTTTTTGGAATCTTTCGTATATTGGGTTTGGTTAGAGAGTGAGCAGCACCTGCATTTTCCTTTGACTTCCCTTTTATAGTTATGTTCTCGAAGTTTGGGTCGACAGATCCGTTTAGACACAACACATCTTTCTCTTAAATGCAGGTAGCTATTTATTGACTTTTCTGCTTTTGGACAGGCTTTTCTGTCCTACTTCTGACATGGCTAATCGTCGTGCGTTGGTCAGAATGGCGGTGTAGCAGTCGTTCTGTTTTGCTTTGCTGAGCTTCTGCTGGTGTGGGATGCTGGATCTCTTTCAGCATGCTTTTGGTCTCCTTGCACAACGAGTGCTCTGTCTGCTAATTCTGATTTGATTTGCTAGCATCTTCAGCAGTTTAGAATGTGTTTGTCGAATGCTAATTTTCTTAGCATTCTGTTATTGCTGGCGGCCTTCAGCATTCTTTGATGTTTGCTGAGATATTCCCAATCAGCCTATTCTATTACAACTCGATGTTTTAACCTATACAGGACATTACATCAGTTGCTAAGCTATGCTAATGTTCAGCAATGATCGACCGTCTACTAAGGTTTGATCCAACAAAACCTTTTACAATAATATCCTAAGGGTAATTTACGAGTACTTTCCCAACAGTCTAGCACTTCGGTCCTGGTCAGCAATGCTCTGGTGACCGCTCGGACAACTCTCTTTCTTCCTGACTTACCCTTGGACATTCATGCTTGAGATGATCTCGAGAATTACATTCAAAGCATGTCCTTGGCTTTCTCTCTGTGGAACGAGACGATGATGAAGTAAGCTTGGCTTCTTTTGCTTCTTTCTCAGCTTTGGCTTCCAGCATTAGCTTCTGAAGCTTTCGCATTTGCCATTCTAGCTCACTGATCTTCAGATCTTCATGTTGCGAGCTGGAGGGTGGAACTACCTCTTTTGCTGGAGAAGCTGGAGCAGATCTCTCATGAGTATGGAAGGGCTTCTTTGTCTTCCATTTCCCAGCATCTCTCTTCACAAAGAATGATAGATCCTTCGGGGGTACAACATTTGATGACAAAGTTTTCGCAGCAGCGACTTCGTTCTTCTTTGATTGCTGTATAATGAATTCGTGAGTTTTGAGTTGATCAAATACCTCAGATGTGGACATTTGGCTAAGGTCTTTCTCGCTCAAGCTCGTCATCTTCATGAACCAGTCCTCCCGTGGAAAGAGCTTTGAGATGATCTTGTTATTCATCTCTCCATTATCATATATCTTGCCCAGATTTCGGAGCTCCCCGACAATGGTGTTGAATCTTTCTTCCATAGCTTGGATAGTTTCTCCTGCATGCATAGAGAAAGATTCATACTTATCAACAGCTACCTAGAGCTTGTTGCGCTTCATCTGGTCGGTCGCCTGGGAAGATTCGCAGACGTAATCCCACATTTGTTTGGCTGTATCAAAGTCTAATGCTTTGTCTGCCATTAAAGGCGGCAAGGATTCAAAGATCAGCTTCTTTGCTAAGTGCTCCAACTGAGCTCTCATTTTGTCCTCCGTTGTATATTCATCAAACTTCTTCTCGATCATTTGCAGAGGTCTCGGTTGACCTTCAACGACTGGACCGATGAAGGGGTTGACCTTCATAATCCTTATGGGACCTTTGGTGAGAACATCCACCATCTCTGGATGTATGCTCTGGAGCTGGATAGTGGCCATCTTCTGCCATGAATTGAACTTCTCCTTGTATACTTTGGCAAAGTATGATTCATCTTGACAAGCTTAGAGTTCCTGAGCTAGAGAAACAAAAGAACAAAATACTAGTGCAAGGAAAGAACACAGATCTGGTCTTAAAGCGACTTAGAAGCAGTCGGTCGTTCGACCTACCGCTCTGATACCACTTGTTGGTCACAGATTAGAGTCGTCGTGGTGAATAGAAAATAGCAAACACACGAATGCAGCGGAAGATTAAGTATTATCTTGCACTTAAGTTCTTGTCAAAATGTTTAGCTCAAGGTTGTTCTTAGGGTTTCTTACAGATAGATGCTCTAGCAACATTCGTTGCTAGATTTCAAATCACCACAATCAAACAGTAAGTAATAAAACAGTAAAGAACACACAAGATTTATAGTGTTATCATTGAGAATTTCACTAAAAAGATATTTGAAGTACAAGGAATCGCCTATCTCTTGTAGTAGGTAGTGAGCTTTCGACCTAGCCACTACAAGGCTATCCTCCGATGTTTCATTCTTTCAGGGCAGCAGCTCCGGCCAAGTCAAGGGCGCACTTTTGGAAAACTTGTCATTTGCTGTAATGGAGGTTTTATAGTTCTCTCTTGAACTTCGTCTGATTTTGGCAATAGCCCATTGGAGTTAATCCCTTTTCAGAGATGTGACTGCTGGATGCTTCCTTGTATGGAAGGTATCCCAATGATTGGATTCTTGAACAAAGTCAAGGAATATCTTTAAGATAGTGTCAGATATTCAATAGGGGACACTATGGTTGTTGAGAGCTTTGAATACTTCTCTTTAAGAGGGCTCTCAACTGACTACTCTCTCACTTTTATTTGTCGAACGAATCTCACAGTGAATGACTTTTCGAATGTAGTTGAGGTTCCTTAGTTCGTGAGTAATGGAAGCAGTAGTAGTCTTGGTGTCTCTCTCTGTTGGATTTCTTTTTTATATCTGGAGATTCAAACTTTGAATCTCCAGACCCATTAGACACAACGGTCTTCTCCGTCCAAAATGGTTACTTGCTTTTTCTTCCTTTCCGGCGTGGTACAATCGTTTTTTACCTACTTCTAGTAAAGCTTTCATCCTTTGTTGTACCTTCTGTCAGAACGGGCATCTTTTGCTAGTCGTAGCTAAATATTTCCTTGCTTAGCATTCTAACGGAGATTTCTTGAAATACTCTGCTAAGCCTCTTGATTGTTGAGCTCTACTTAGCAATCTGCTAAGTTTTTTGTTTGCTGAGCTCTTGTAGCAATCTGCTAAGTACTAGCGAATGCTAACCATTCAACATTCTGGTAACACTTGATATCTTAGCTTCTGATTGCTATAGCCTCTAGCAATCTCTTCCGTAGCAGCGGATGCTGACTCCTTCAGCATTCTGCTATCTTCAATCTGCTGACTGTTAAGCGAATGCTCCTAGCAGTCTCTTCTTTTCACCATATGATTGCTAGAACCTTAGCAATCACTCTTCTTAGCATATGACTACTTTCTTCCTTAGCAATCATCCTTGTCTGCTGACTTCTCTAGCAGCTACCATCTGCTGAGAATACTTCTAGCAATCTAATCTATTACAACTCGATATTTTTCCTAAACAAGACATTACACATGAGTTGCTAGACTATGCTAGACTTCAGCAATCATCGACCAAACTACTAAGGCTTTGATTCAAGAAAACCTTTTACAATTTTGATCTAAGGGAGAATTACAACATAATTCCCAAGCGTAGCATACAAGCATGTTGTAGATAATAGGAGCAATTTTATTGCTTTTGTTTACAGCTTTTAAAAGCATGCTTTTGTGATTTATTTTATGTAATTAATTATAACTATAAATTCGGAGTTCATGCATGGAATGATAGAATTTTAGCAATGTTATAATTATGGCTACATAAAATAATCTTTGCAATTGAACCTTATGAATTTGAAATTACTAAGCTTATATGATAAGATCTCTACGAACGATCCTTTATTGGAAGTGGGTAATTTATTAGGTAAATGTCTACATGTGTAGCTTACTTAATTTATTATTCATAAGTTCTAATAGATAGGATTTCTTAAAACAAACATTTAATTCATGCGAGAAGTGGGAGCTCATGCGTAAACATTTACATGTGTAGCTTGCGTATGTAGTTTTCATAAGTCCTCTAGGGATAGAATTAAATGAGACAGCCTTATTATAAGAGATCAGGTGTATTATGATAAATCCTTATATGGGAGGGTTAGCTTTGGTGGTAAGCTAGCTTAGATATTGTCCAGAGTATAACTCATTTGTGATGTCCCTGCTCAGTAGGATAATATGGTCTTAAGTTAGTCTCCAATTATTAATTCCATTTATCTAAGGAACCCGGGCATGGATTAGAATTAAAGGACTAGAATTGAAAGATGCAGTCTGGTTAAGTGTTTTGTTGTAAACGTCCACATGTGTGGCTTGCAATAGTAATACTCAGGCAAATTGGAGGAAACATTAATATTGTTTTATCATAAGGTTTCAATATTTAATTGTTTCAATTGTTTGCGACTATGTTTTAATTTATGCTTTAATTTATTGTTTTCACACATGTCTACTGCTCATGTAATTAACCTCTTAACATCGAACCTTTTAACTGGTCCGAATTTTCCTGAATGGAAGTTTTGCTTCATGGAAATACTCTGTACTACAAAACATGCCTATGTGCCTTACATAGACCTAATGTCTCCTCAGTATTGGAACTGTACTGGTTATGAGCGAGAGTTCAATGACAGATTGAAAGCTTCTGACGATTTTGCCTACTTTTCATCGTGAACAATCTGTCTAGATAGTTAAGGCTCAAGTACAAGAAATATCGGACTGCTGTTGAGATATGGAGGGACCTTGTGAAAGTATATGGGAAGGTGAGATGAACTGTCAGTTATAATCTTGTGGAGGACCTGGTCTACAAGAAAATGACTGAAGGGAGTTCGTTGGATATGCACTTCATCAGTATGATGAAAATCTTGAGAAAGTACAGAAAGAGAGGTGGACGATTTAATAAGCGGACATAAATAAGTATTGTCCTGCCAGGCTTGAGTTTCCTCTTCATGAGATACTCAGGGCCCTGTTGCGAGAGGAATCTGACATGATAGCATTTGAGTTTGCTCCAACTTCATCAGCTCTTGACAAGGCAGTTGCAGAAGCAAAAGAAATGCTTAAAAGATTAGATGAAGTTGATCTGGCAGAAGTCATCACCAGGCCATGCAAACGCAAGCAAAGTGAAGTAGATTGTCTAGTGCCTAACACGGGTAGACAAGGTACGTCATGTGCATTTATAATGGAAATATGTTTAGCATCAGTTTCTACCCATTCTTGGGTAGTGGATACTGGAGCTACTGATCATGTTTGTTATACTTTGCAGGGGTTCAGGCCTACAAGGCAACTGATGCATGACGAGATTACCATCTCAATGGGCAGCGGAGAGCGAGTCTGAGCAGTAGCCATTGGAGATTTTACTTTATGCTTTGAAAACAATGTTTTGATTTTGAGAGATGTTTTATTTGTGACGGTTTTTTCGGCGGAACTTGATTTCAGTTTCAAAGTTGTTTAGTGATGGATATTCAGTTATTTTTATAGTGGAGTTTCTATCATTGGGAATAACGGTGTTATCTGTCATGGCAAACTGATTGACTCTCTCTATATCATTGATTATAAGCATAAATCTTCCGTGAATGTTGCAAACTCATCCAATAATATTAATCATTTAAAGAGAAAGTTATCATCCGATGAGGATCAAACATATCTCTGGCACTTGAGACTAGGTCACATCAATTAAAAGATTAGCATGCGATGGGCTCTTGGAATCTTTCCAATTGGTGCCGCATCAAATCTGTGAATCTTGTATAGAGGGAAAGATGACGATCAGGCCATTTAAGGAAAGTGAGCCTCGAGCAGAGGATGTGTTAGAATTGATCCACTCTGACTTATGTGGACCAATGTCCACGCAAGCTCGTGGAGGTTATGAGCACTTAACCACATTCATTGACGATTACTCAAGATTTGGATATGTCTATTTGCTTCGCCACAAGTCTGAGTCCTTTGAGAAATTCAAAGAGTTTAGGACTGAGGTAGAAAAGAAGCTAGGCAAGACTATCAAAACACTACGATCGGATCGTGGTGAAGAATACCTCAGTAACGAGTTCTTGCAGTACCTGTCAGACCCAGTGGACTGCACCAGGAACCCCTCAACAAAATGGTGTAGCAGATAGGAGAAATATGACTCTTTTGGAAATGGTCAGGTTAATGATGAGTTATGCAAGCTTGTCGATTTTGTTTTGGGGATATGCCTTGGAGACAGCGGCTTATTTGCTTAACCTCGTACCTTCTAAATCAGTTCATAAAACGCCTCTAGAACTCTGGTATGGGCGAAAGCCAAGTTTAAACAGAGTAAGGGTTTGGGGTTGTCCAGCATATGTGCTGACAAAGGAACTTGATAAGTTAGAAAGTAGGTGTAAGCTGATGTTGTTTGTAGGATATCCCAGACAAACGAAAGTTGGTTACTTTTATTGTCCTGAGAATCAGAAAGTGGTTGTCAGTACCAATGCAAGATTCTTGGAGGACTAATATGTAAGAAACCACAAATCCAAGAGTGAAATTATCCTCCATGAGCTGGAGGATAAGGAAGCGATTCCATCAGGAAAGCCCAGTGTATTGGTAAATCCACTTGTAATAGGTGAGGGAATACCAACACTGCCATCAATGCAAGGTATGAGACCAACGAGTATTGTGCCAACTACTGACACGACTCAGATGCCTCGTCGCAGTGGGAGGGTTGTCTACCAACCAGAAAGGTACATGTTCGTGGGAGAGTCGTCTGACTTGATTCCGGAAAGCGGACTAGATGATACTGATCCCTGGACATACGATGATGCAGTATCTGATAAAGATGCAGACAAATGGCTGATCGCCATGGATTCGGAAATAAAATCCATTACGGCTATGGATGTATACCAGAAAACTGATTTGCTAGATAGCCATCGAGACATAGGGTGCAAATGGGTATACAAAATAAAGAAAGGAGCGAATGGTGAAATTAAAGCTTTCAAAGCAAGGCCGGTGGCGAAGGGTTATAGTCAGAAAGAAGGTGTAGAGTATGACGAGACCTTCTCACCGGTAGCCATGCTTAAGTCCATTCAAATACTCCTAGCCATAGCAGCACATATGGACCTAGAGATCTGGCAGATGGATGTCAAAACCGCGTTTTTGAACGGGTACCTTGAAGAAGGTCGGGACATCTATATGCAACAGCCAAAAGGTTATGTGCGGAAGGGCGAAGAACATTTGGTCTTGAAGCTAAGGAAGTCGCTGTATGGACTTAAGCAAGCTTCACGGTCATGGAATCTACGTTTTGATGAAGTGATTAAATCCTATGGATTTTCACAATGTTCAAACAAGAGTTGCGTGTACCGTCTATGTGTCAGTGGAAGCGTGTTGTTTCTTGCACTTTATGTAGATGATATTCTCCTATTTGGCGACAATGTGGAAGTATTTTCAGGCATAAAGGGGTGGTTATCCAAACAGTTTCATATGAAGGACCTTGGGGAGGCAGGATACATCCTATGGGTAAAAGTATTGCGGGAGCGCAAGAAAAGGATACTGGCCTTGTCTCAAGGGTCATATGTGGATACTGTGATTGCCCGTTTCAGCATGCAAACTGCCAAGAAAGGTCTGTTACCCTTGAAACAACTAAATATTGGAACCTTATGATAAAACAATATTAATGTTTCCTCCAATTTTCCTAAGTATTACTATGGCAAGCCAGACATGTGGACGTTTACAACAAAACACTTAACCAGACTGCATCTTTCAATTCCAGTCCTTTAATTCAAATCCATGTCCGGGTTCCTTAGACAAATGGAATTAATAATTGGAGACTAACTTAAGACCATATTATCCTGCTGAGCAGGGACATCAAAAATGAGTTATACTTTGGATAACATCTAAGCTCGCTTACCACCAAAGCCAACCCTCCTATATAAGGATCTGCTAGGACACACCATGATCCCTTATAATAAGGCTATCTCATTTAATTCAATCCCTAGAAAACTAATGAAAACTCAACACGCAAGCTACACATGTAGACGTTTACGCATGAACTCCCACTTCTCATATGAATTAAATGTTTGTTTTAAGAAATCTTATCTATTAGAACTTATGAATAATAAATTAAGTAAGCAACACATGTAGACGTTTACCTAATAAATTACCCACTTCCAATAAAGGATCGCTTTATGGAGGTCTTATTAAATAATCAGCTTAGTAATTTAAATTCATAAGGCTCAATTGCACTGACTATTTTATGTAGCCACAATTATAACATTGCTAAAATTCTATCATGCATAGCATGAACCCCAAATTTATAGTTATAATTAATTACACAAAATAGATCACATAGCATGCTTTAAAGCTGTAAATACAAGTAGTAAACGTGCTCCTATTATCTACAACATGCTTATATGTTGCGCAATTAATTTAAACACATATATCATGCGAAGATAAATAATAAAGCAAATAAAAAATTTCCTTGTAGCCTCACGATACGGAATGAAGAAATAATTCTATCTATTACACTTTGGAATTATTTCACAGATCTTCGACTGGGCTCCAACTACTTGGACTGTGATCTGATTTTATTTTCTGAAAATTGGGCCTCCAAGATTTGATTCATCAGAAAATAGGACAACTGAAATCAGCCCGATGAGCCATATCGCGGGCCGGGCACAAATTGCAAGTCCGATATCCCGTGAGAAATCAGCCCGATGAGCCACCACCACTGAAATCATGCAGCAGCCATGCATGCACGTTGCATGGTTGTAGCCCCGAAACTGCCACCACAGCCGTCGCCCCTTCGCACGTCGCCGCCCTGGCGTGCGCTGTCATCCCCCATCCATGCCGGCCTCCTTTTCTCTCATCGTTGACACCCGCAGCTTGCCGGAAAATCACCCAAGAGATGCGGTCCGAAGCCCGCACGAACTGCGCACAAACCCTAGGGTTTGCAGCGCCGCTGTTGGCACCCAGCTCCACCACCAGCCATCCCCAGATCGCGACCTCCCTGCCCCTAGCCGCTGCACCGCTGACGTCGACCGCAGAGGGAGGAAGCGCCGCCACGATGCGTGCAGGCTTGCACAAGTGCCGCGCACGCACGAAGCCTTGGGCTTTGCCGCCCTCGCGTGCCTGACCGCTGCCGCCGGCATACCCTGCCTGCGCTCCTGCAGCCGCGCCTGAGAGCGCGGGGTGCTGCCCCTGCTGCGCCGCTTCGCCGTCGTCCTCGCAGCCTGCACGACTGCCGTGCACAGCCCTTGTGCCGGCACCGTCGTGCGTCATTGCGCTCCATCGTGCGAACGTTCTTCGTGTTATTCATTCTCCATTTTATAGATTTAATTTAAAATTAAAAAATTGCATGGAATTGCATCCTTATAAAATTTTGAATTTAAATCCAACCACGGATTTATCTCGTGGGTGAAAAACGAGTCCTTATAAAAGGGCAGATTAACCTGAGAACCACGAAGACGAAAACACAAACATACAATCCATAAACCATTCATGCATTCATTCAATAATAATTATCATGCGAATCATATGCAATATTATTTTTCCTGACAGAGCCTATTAATCAACCTGACTCTGATACCAATTGAAGGGATTCGTGAATTGAATCACGAAGTCCGTTTGCCAAGATCGATAATTGGAATATCAAAAATAAATTGCTATGCCTATGATTATTCCTAGCATGCTCCTATTGATTATGCATAAGGGGGTTTATGCAGAATACCTGGATTGTAGAAACCTGAAGAACGAGTGAGTAGAGATTTGATCTTGATCTCTTTTCCCGCGCACAAAGATTAATTCCTAACAGATAAAAGGAATTAAATCTATGAAAGTTAATAAATAATTTTCAAAAAAAGAAGGACAGAGAAGAATGAGGACGATCCTCCTGATTTGATCTTCTGAGCTGTATCCCAACTCAATTCGAATATCTGGTGAATATTCCCTTCGGATTCCTTGCCCGTTTGAGAAGCAAAATTTCCTCCTCATTTCTCAGATCTTAGTCGATCGCCACAGCTTCCAAAATATGGTTTACTGTGTGCAACATATGATCTTGTGGTGTGTTGAGATCTGAGAAACTGAGGACTATTTATAGGAAAATACTGGACTTCTATTGGACCTGAGTTTTCATGGGCAAAGACCAAGGACCAGAATGCAAATATCAAATAAGGCTTATCAATTAATTAATTCCCTTATTCAACCCAGAATATAATTAATTAATTAATATTGATTCGTTCCACCAGAGAATCAATACTGTCCTACCTATTTGCTACCACGTTTTGAGGTACAGGTTGCATGGGCTCGGTTTATCCCCACATTTAAGGTTACAAACATTCGTTAATTAATTTAAGCTCTGACAAGCTATTTAATTAATTAACATCTTATATTCCTGAGTCAATCCACTCAAAACTTTTCTCTTATGCTTGAATTTAATCAGCATGCCGGACTTTAGCATAATGAACCTTTTGAGCTGCTCAGGGAATGTCACCATCCTATACTGGATGTGGTTACCAAGTTCCAGTACCAAACACTCATACACAGAATGTTATCACCCAAGATACAGATATACAGGTTCAACTAGAGCCTTTCACTGCAACTCAAAGTGATACACAGTCTGCATATACTTTCGTACCTTCATTTAGGTTTAGGATCTCATCAAGCTATAGAGATATAGATTCTTTTAATGTCAGATAAAAGAATCGAACTTAACTTAGGTCTTTATCAATGTGTGCCCCACACCAGCATACCAAGCCATCCAAGATAAGATGTTTATTACCGAGTATGCAACAGCCTACACCGACAGTTTATCCTGGAACTGTCTCAACTGTGATAACTATTTATATCTTGCTAGGTCAAACAATCCATACGATCTTCCGTGATCTACTACACACCGTATGATATCCCTAACGACGAGATAAGAGGATAATTGCATTTGCAACACATGTTTGTTAATTCAGACAGGAGATCAACATACAACTTTTATGATTCCCAGTATATTAACCAATCGACCTTGTACGTAATATACTAATCATAATGCATTCAGTAAATCCATCAAGATGATCGTGACCAGCGCAGGGAAAGGAGGCGGAGGGCTAAGGAGACTGCACACGAGGAGTCCCTTGATCGGGAAGTTTATAGGTCTAGGATTCAGCCCCCTACTCCTCCTCTTTAGTGTCATTCCATGGACGTTAGAGCTTTTGTGACACGGGTGCGTCGGCTGTTAACTGGTTCAGTGACTCCTCCAAACATTTCACTGGGACAGGCCTTCCAGAGGGTGACGAACGTGGATCAGAAGGTCGTGGAAGTAGTGATGAACTTGTCTTATCTTCATTTGAGTACTGTGAATTTGTTATCTCTACTGTTCGTGTGCTTGTGCAGGGCTTGATGGAGCTGTTGGAGTTCCACAAGGACATGGCCCTCCATGTTGAGGATCAAGCGAGGAAGCTCTCGGGAGCTCGGTCTGAGGGTCCCAGGGGCCGCGAGTTGGTGGAAAAGTTGCAGGAGTTGGAGGCGCAACTGGAGAGTTCTCAGGTGGAGCTGCAGCGGTGCCAGCTGGAGCTGGACAAGATGAAGAAAGGGTCCTTTGAAATGACGAAGGAGTTTGCTCAGGTTGATTCTCTCCTAGGGGAGGTATGTACTTTGACTGCTCAGTTAGGGTCGGTGAGGGAGGAGCTCCAGGCCCAAGACATTAATTTTAGATAGGAGATGGGCGATTTGGACGATGAGATTGCCAGGCTGAAACTAGGAGAGAGGCTGGACTACTCTGCCATTGTCATGTCCTAGCACTTTAGCGAGACCTATGAGGTAAGGTCGTGTTGGTATCTTTCGCATTCTTTTCTTTATGCCTGCTTCGGTAATCTTGGGTTCTTCCGCAGATGATGGTGGGACAGGCGATGGATGAGGTCTGTGGCCGCATTGCCCTCAAGTTCCCTGATCTGAACCTGGGCTTCTTGGACGAGCCAGAGGATATAATCGCGCACAAGGAGCCGTCCCCTAAGCCGGAGAAGAATGACCAAGAGGGCCGCAAGCTCGACTCTACCGGGGAGGTTCCTCACCAGGCTCCTAATGTTGATAATCCGCAAGGTGGGGACCAGCATGGTCAGCAACTCAACGTCTCCGAGCCCTACAAGTCTGCCACTGTTTGACCCTGCCTCTATCTGTTGCTTTAAAAAACTTTTGACTTCTTTTGAACCTTTTAGATTCCCAAACTTCGTACTTTTTTTCTCGTCTTGTATTTTTGTTGAATTGTTTGCTTCGTATGAATCGTGGCCCCCCTCCCCCTTGGGCGCTTAAGGGTGGTCCTTTTTTAGGTGTGTGAGTTGATTATTTTGTGGCATTTTTACTTTGTTCTTTCCGTCGTAAGTTGTAGGAGCAAAACAGGGGGGAAGTCGTGATTGTAGGCGATGCTCTTGGCATCTCCCCTCCGATGCCCAAATTAGTATTTCGTATCAAAAGGCCAAGTAACTAAATATAAAGTAATGCAAGAGTAGAAAGAATAAGGTGATGGAGAAAAACGTATCTGTTGGGTCCCTCGTGTAGGACCCAAGAGTGATTTTACTACTAGTAACGCTTTAGGTGTTTAATGTTACAATTGTTGCACACGGGTCTCCCATCGAGATCGGCGAGGCTGTAAGCCCCTCGTCCTGAGACTCCTACTACCGCGTATGGTCCTTCTCATTGGGGGGCGAGCTTTCCTGCCTTATCCTCTTTGGTGTTTTGGAACACCTTTCTTATTACGAGGTTGCCTTCTCGGAAGGTCCACAATCTAAGTCTTTCGTTGAAAAACTTCTCAACTTGTTATCGTCTTCGTACCATTCCTACGTAGGCTTCGTTCTTTAATTCGTCAATCATCTCACGACCCACCATGAGGTGGTGATTGTTGGTCTCCAATTGGCAAAATTCAACCCTTGGGCTTCGCGCCTGGGTCTCTATGGGTATCACGGCTTATTCTCCGTAGGCCAGGGAGAATGGGGTAGCCCCAGTCGCCGTGCGTGGGGTCGTCCGGTTGGACCATAGGACCCATGGTAGCTCTTCTACCCACCGGGACTTGTGATCTTCCAATTTCTTTTTCAGAGTGTTGATGAGCATTTTTTTTGTTGATTCGGCCAAGTCGTTGGCCTCAGAGTACCTTGGTGTTGAGAATACGAGCCTAATCTTGAACTTCTCGCAGAAGGCTCTGACCTTGCTGCTTGTGAATTACGTTTCATTATCCATTTGTATCTCCTTTGGGACCCCGAACCGGCATAGGATATGTGCCAAAAGGAACTTGATGACCTCCATTTCTCCTGTGTTTCTTAGCGCATCGGCCTCCACTCACTCAATGGCTAGGAGGATGTATTCTTCTTCAGCCGATCGTCTGGGTAGCTTGCCCACGATGTCCATTCCCCATGACTTGAAAAGCCAGGGGGTGACCATTGTGTGCAAGGGTTCAACACTTATGTGGGATGTGGCCTCAAATCTCTGATATCGGTTGCATTTCTTGGCGAATTCTCTCGCATCGTGGCGCAGGGTTGGCCAGTAAAATCCTGCTGATATTGCTTTGTGAGCAACGGACCGACCTCCGGAGTGATTGCTGCAATCGCCTTCGTGAATTTCATACAGCACTTGAGTCACTTCGGGCTCGTCGATGCATCTTAATAGGGGTCCCTCCAGGGACTGGCGGCAAAGTGTTGTTCATTATTGTGTATCGAGCGGCCTGTCGCTCGAGATATATTGCTTCATTCCTGTCGGCTGGTTTGGTTTCTTCGTTTAGGAAGGATATTATGGGAGTTATCCAGGAGGGTTCGTGGTTCGTGCTTATAGGAGCGGCTTATGCTTTGCTGGTGGCAATTGGTTGTTCAACCAATGTGATCGGGACTGGTTTTTGGTCTTGGGTCGTGATTGTCGTGGCTAGGCTAGCCAGGGCGTCAGCCATACAGTTCTCCTCCTGTGCTACGTATTCGAGGTTGTACTCCTAGAAGGATTCTCTTAATCATTTCAGTTCTTCATGATAGCATACTAACCGAGGCTCCTAGACCTAATATTCTCTGTAGGTTTGGTTAACCACTAGTTTTGAGTCGCTAAGGACATCTAGCTTCCAAACCCCTAGTTCTTTGGCCAGGAGGGTACTTCTTAGCAAAGCCTCGTACTCGGCTTCATTAGTAGTTGCATCAAAGCTCAGTCGTATGGCCCTTTGAAAGATTTCACCCCAGGAGCTGGCTAGGTGTAGCACCGCCCCGTTGCTGTGGACGTTGATGGCTCCGTCTACATGCAGGATCCAAGGGTCCTCCGATACAGACTCAACGTCCAGGTGGACTATCTCGTGCTCCGCTTGGATTTGAAGGTCGTTCGTTAACTCCACTATGAAGTCCGCTAGTGTCTGTGACTTCATAGCGGTAATTGGATCGTACTCGATGACGTATCCCCCGAGTTCTATAGCCCATTTGAGTTGTTTGCAAAATAGGTTGGGATTCGAGAACACCGTACAAAGCAGGTAGGCGGTCACAACCTTGATGGGGTGAGCCTTTAAGTAGGGGTTTAGTTTCCGGGCAGAGTTTACTAACGACAGTGCCAACTTTTCTAAGGCAGTGTACCTGGTTTCAGGGTCCAGTAGGGCCTTGCTAGCGTAGTGGATGGGGTGTTGGATGGTCCCAACCTCTCATACGAGGACCGATCCTACTACATTTTTGGTCACCGAAAGGTATAGCAAGAGCTCCTCTCCGACCTCCAATTAGGCCAGGACTGGAGGGCTGGTTTGGTGGCTTTAGTTCCTCCAAGGCCTTAGCGCATTCGTCGGTCCATTCAAATTTCTTTCCTTTTCTCAGGACCTGGAAGAATGCCTGGATCTTCTCGGAATACTTCGCTACGAACCTGCTTAGTGCTGCGAGCCGGTCGGTTAGCTTATGTACCTCCTTTGGGTTCCAGGGATGAGGAAGTTGGTGTATTGCTTTAATTTGTGTAGGATCTGCTTCGATCCCTCTATTGGTGACTATGTACCCTAAGAACTTACCAGAGGATACGCCGAATGCGTATTTGGCGGGGATTAAGCTTCATGCTGTATTTTTCGAGGGTCTTGAATGCCTCGCGAAGGTGCCTAACGTGGTCTTCAGCATTGAGGGATTTGACTAACATGTCGTCGATGTAAACCTCCATGGTCTTTCTGATGAGGTGCTCAAACATTTTATGGGACTTGACTAACATGTCATCAATGTAAACCTCCATGGTCTTTCTGATGAGGTGCTCGAACATTTTATTGACCAACCTCTGATACGTTGATCTGGCATTCTTGAGGCTGAATGGAATCACTTTATAGCAGTATATTCCTTTGTTGGTCATAAAAGTTGTCTTCTTCTGGTCTAATGGGTGCATCTGAATCTGGTTGTACCCTGAGAATGCGTCTATGAAGCTTAGGAGCTCGTGCCCCACAATTGCATTTACGATGTGGTTGATATGGGGTAGCGGGTAAGGATCCTTGGGGCAAGCCTTGTTAAGGTCGGTGAAGTCGTTGCATACACGATTCTTGCCATTTTTCTTCTTTACGTCCACGATGTTTGCCAGCCACGTCGGGTATTTGACTTCTTGGACTGAACCAATGCTCAGGAGCTTGTCAATTTCTTCATTGATGGCTTGATTCTTCTCAGGGGCGAACCTTCGTCGCCTTTGCTAAATGGGTTTCTTATGGGGGTCCACCTGCAGTCAGTAGGTCATTACTTCTGGGTCTATTCCGGTCATGTCCCTGTAGGACCATGCAAAGACGTGCGGTTGGGATTGCAAGAACTGTACAAGTTCGGCGCGCACTTCTGGGGTAAGATCTGCGCCTATACAGTTAGTTTTTGAGGGGTCGCGTTCATCCAGAGGGACTTCCTCTAGTTCCTCGGGCGGTGTGGACTTTACGGGTTCTTCGATGGTGTTCACCACCTTGAGACTGGTATAGTAACATTCTTGGGATGCTGTTTGTTGATAGCCGTGTGAAGCACACACAATTAACACGTTAAATTTATCAAGTCGATGTCTTTTCTAATTCGCTCAAGTGGATATCATCAATTGAAAGGTATCAATAGTTAGGTTACTCAAAAGTCGTTGATTTTCATCTATCTAGGCAATAAATCATAAACTAAGCTTTAAATGCAAACAATCAATTATTAAACAAATTGCTAACTTTTCCAATCAAGTATTCAATCAATGGTTAGGTAGATTAAGATAACAAATCCAACAATCTTAGAAGATAGTGAGTGTTTGTAAATTTCAATTGCCCCAAATTAAACCAAGTTATGTTGCAAACGAATTTTAATTCCTATGAAGTTGAGCAACCAACTCTAATGTCGCTAGTCACTTGCTACAGATAACTAGCGGTAGATGACACTAGGCGTTGCAAACAGCTACATTATTAACTCCTAGGCCACTCCCAATCGACCGTCAATTATCGCCCTACAATCCTAGCACCGGACATGGATTGGAACTAGAACTATAAGATTATGCACTTATCACGACGATTCCGTCCGCGTGTTGGCTGCAACGTTCATGTCAAGTACCTAAAGGCTGGCTATTACCTACACCTAATAGGCAAGAAACAAGCTCAAGTGGAAATCAACCCCCCTCATAGGAAAGTAAACAAGCATAATCGATTCAATCCATCACAATATCCGTAATACAACACTCACTAATGAAATTAGTTCTCCATACCTTGAGTTAAGTACAAAACAAATGGGAAATTGAAAGAATTCATTACAAAACTTCAAGGTCAACGATTGATCTTCTTCGATTGTCTTCTTTGAATCCAATCTACCTCTCTTCCTTCTTCAATCTTCACCAAATGGATGGAATGTGGCTTGATTCCCCTTGATTTTTGGTTGGGGAGATGTTTTGAGATGAATCTAGGGAAAAGTATCGTGACGGTTATTCTAATTTTGGCCAAAAATTCTTCAATTAACTGATTTTCCCCCTTTCATAGGCGAGCAAACAGGGCCTCGGATCGCCCGAGCCAACCATGGCTCGCCCGAGCCATCCTGGGAACCGCAGCACATTTGGGAAGCACGATCTGGCTCAGCCGAGCCAGACCTGCTCGACCGAGCCTGCTCTCTGTCAGCATGGCTTGGTCGAGCCTGCACTGCTCGATCGAGCGAGCCCTCTGTCCGGCTCAGCTCGGCCAAGCCTGCTTCGCTCGGCCGGGCGACTCCTACAAGCGTCCAAAACTCACCTTTCGCTCCGCTCGGACGAACCTAACCTCCTCAGACACCAAACTCGGACGATTTTCCTCCAAAAGTCCACCAAATATGCCATATTATGCTCAAAACACGTCCTACAACATTTCAAACACGAACACACGAAAACATATGATATGAGGGTAAAATGGCCACAAACATGCACGCTCACACATCAAAAAATAGGTCATTTTACACACATATCATTTGTTCCCCGTGGATGGTGTGTACCCCCCACCTAGTGAGGAATTTAACCACCTGGTGGTAAGTGGAGGGGATGGCTTGGAGCTCGTGCAACCATGGTCGTCCCAAGATGGCATTGTAGGCCGCAGGTGCGTCCACGGCCTGGAAAGTCAGATCATGATTCTCCCCACCGCAATAGACAGGGAGGTGCACGTCCGCCAATGTGTATCTCTTTTCTCCACTGCACCCGGTCAGCTGGGTGATGTTGCTTATCAATTTAGATTTAGGGATACCCATCTCTTTGAAAGCTTTATAAAATATCACGTTTGCACCGAGCTCTCATTATCCACGAAGATTCGGCAAATGCGGTAGTTCGAGTTTGCTAGGGAGATGACCACATCGTCGTGATGCGGGTGGTGCATCCTTGGTGACTCTTCGCTAGTAAATTTGATAACTTCGTGCTCTGGGTTCTTACGAGATATCCCTTCTGTATTTCTCTCAGCTCGGCAAGCCCTTGTAGCGGAGCTGCAGTTGATCCCGCTTACTTAGGATCCTCCGGTGATGTAGTGAATGATTTTCTCTGTGGTTGGGGAAGTCGGGACCTCGTCCTCATCTGGCTTCTTCCCCGGGTTGGCCTTTCCTCAGGTCCAGGTCTTCTTTCCCTTCAGCGATAGGTACTACTTGAGCATGCCCTTTTTCAGGAGTTCCATGACCTTGATCCTTAGTGCTCGGCACTCTTCCGTATGGTGTTCGTGATTGTTATGAAATTCGTAGAATTTCTAGGCGTCCCGGGAGGCAGGATCCGTCGCCATTTGAGGAGGCCACCTTATGGCCCCGGGCATTTGTTTTAGCACGTTGTTCACAAGATCTGTGGGTGCAATGCTCAAGGTATAGTCAAGTACGTAGGGAGCACTGCTCCTGGTTGTCGGAGCATAAGGGTGCGGCCTAGTATCCTTTTGTTGCGAGGGTCATACTTGTCGTCCCTTGCCGACCTTCCCATGGTGCGCAGGGCATTCCTTCGTGAGACCCAGTAGGGCTCGTCCTCTTCCCATTTTATATGAGCCCCGACCTTGTTAAGGGGGTCGTCCAGCGTCTGGCATGGATACAAGATTAGTTCGTTGTAGAAATTAGAATCTACGTCGAGGCCCTTTCTGAAGGCTCCAATCGCGGTGCACTGAGGGCAGTTCAGAATATTAACCAGCTCCTTGTTGAAGCGAGCGATGTAGGACCGTAGGGGCACCTGCGGCTTCTGGATGATGGCGTAGAGTTCATCGGGATGCTTCTCTAGCTTTCGGCTACTAGCATATTGCCTTCAGAATAGCTAATGAAGCTCAGCGAAGGTGGAGATGCACCCTTGCGGGAGGCTTACAAACCACTCCAGGGCAGGTCCGTTCAAGCTAGACCTGAAGTTCTTACATATGCAGGCCTCACGCTCTTGGGCCGGTATTGAGGCGGTAAATATTTTCTGCTTATAGATAACAATATGATTCTCCAGGTCTGTGGTCCCATCGTACGGGATGAAGTTTGGTGGGACGAACCTAGCCAAGATTTTGACGTTGGCGATGCTGGGGGTGAAGGGAGAGTCTGCGTAGCTTTCCCTTGCAATATTCCTTTCTGGAGGCGGCATTCTTGGGATTCAAGCCAGCAGAGACTCGAAGTAGTTCAGGCGACTCTCAATCACGCTCATCGTTGCTAGGGCGGCTACAGGAGCGTTGTCCCCACTAGCCCCGGTCTTGGGCCTTTCGCCTTCGCCAGCCCCAGTCCTGGGTCTTTCGCCTTCGCAAGCCCCAGTCCTGGGTGCTCCGCTTCCGTCAGCCCCGGTCCTGGGTCCTCCTCCAGTGTTGAGGGGCGCATTTTGACCGCGTCTGCTGTTGTTGTGGTTGAATTCCACATTCAGATTCCTTGGAGTGATTGGAGGATGGAGAGTGGAGCTTTCGGGGGCGTCGACCCACTAATGGGTGTTCAACGCGGGCCTGGCCATGCGGAGGCGTTAGTTTTGCTCGAGCACTTCCCAATGGGCCCTTATCATCTGCTCCATTTGGAGGTTGATCCTTGTGATTTCCTGTTGCGCATCCCGGACCTGGTTCATGAGTTGTGCCACATTTGGGTCGTTCATCGACGAGGGATGTGGTGGAGGAAAGCTTAGCGCTAGTTGCGTCGCGCGGTGTTGTTCCATTCCCAGCAGTAGGTTCTGGAGTGCATTCGCCCGTGTCTCCGGGATTTCCACATGCCTGGGTGGGGAGCTTTCAGCATCGGAGCTCATTGCCGAAGCGTGTTCTTTGGCCATTTCCTACAAAAAAGACCAGAATTTTGTTCTAAAGGCCCCACGGTGGGCGCCAAATTGTTGAAGTTTGATTTGTGATATGAGAGGGACCTTCGGAACTTGTTATAAATCAGATAGAATATGACAGGAAAATAGAGAGTGAGATCGGTATATTATTTAATGTGAGAAAATCTCCCCGAATAGAGTTGTAAGTATAAATGTATATAGCAAAAAACGTACGTCAAAATGAACTGTCGGTCCTCCTTTTATAGACCAAGGAGGATCGTTACAACCCTAGCTATTTTTTTGGGTAGTTCCGATCTTTAAGGCGGACCGTTGGTGGGATTTGTTGAGCATTCTTTGGGGGTCCACAGCTAGGGTTTCCGTAGAATTAATAATATTTAGTTTTATGTTATTTGGGGAAGGACAGTAGAATTAATAATATTTAGTTTTATGTTATTTGATCTTTAATTATGTATATTCATTTATTCTATTATGCATCTTCTTTTTTTATCTTTATATGGATAAATTTGGTTCATTGATTTATACTCATGCCTCTTTTCATTTCATGCAGTGAACAATCAGACGGTTCCAAGATTCAGAAATAGTATAAAAATGTATAAAAAATTTATAAATGAATATTAATTTCCAAGAGTAATGATCATATAATACAACCTTTTTCCATATTAAATAGGAAAGAATCTGATCCTTTATTTTGTTAATCCAATGGTTGTGATAATTCAGGATTTATTAGATAAATAGGTTATTAGGGTATCTTAGTAATTTAACCTTTACGTTCTCTATCTTTAGATCTAAACATTATCTCTCCTAAATTTTTTTTCTCCCATTAGAATCAAACGATTGATTTTGTATTCAGCTAGTAAATATTCTTCATTATATTTACCTTCAGAATAAAAAATGTATCAATTACGCATAAAAAATGTTCATAAATAACTGCAGTTTTAGCATCAAATAATGCATTCTTAACTTGAATAAGATGCATTTTTATTCTGAAACATATGCATTTTGTATTCATATTGAGTGCATTTTTTGCATTGATTATATGTTGCAGTTTTATGCCCAAAATATTGCATTTTTTACATCGAACGTATTCATATTATCGTTTATGAACTGCACGAAATGAAAATCTTGAATATGTATTTATCACATTTTTGCCCTTGAATGCTACATGCTAACACAAATAATACACCAAAACTGGGACGAATTTAAATTGATCACATGCGTTGATTTTGATTTTTAATGGTCCAAACTCATTCTTATTTAACAGCTGAATATGTTTTAATACCTAATCACTACCCTTAATTTCAATACTATAAATAAATTTAAAAATCTAAGATTAAAAAAAAAATAGTCCCTCTTCATTCTCGATTTCATTCAGGCAGGCGTCGCCGGATCAAAGGCCGAAGATCAACTATGCTGTGAAGATGATTGAAGAGTTGAGAGGAGTGGAAGTGTCGCCGTTGCATGAGGCTCTTGATTCGGTGTCGGAATCGCCGTCGCCGTCGGAAGATACCTGTAGAGCTAGTGAATGATTCAGTGTCCATTAACTATTTAGTATAATTAGTATTTTCCTTAGTAGAATGTTTTTTTTTTTTGTTTTTTTTTTAGTAAACCTTGGTAGGAAACGAAACTCCATTTTCATCAAATCGATTATGTCAAATCTTTGCACATTCTAGTTGGAGTGGTGAAACTTCAAACACTCATCAAGCCAGATGATGGTCATCAGCTAAAATTTCTGATTGGATAAATTGAAATTAGAGTTATCTAATTCATAAAATTTTCCAAACAAGAAAATTCATCGATGCTGGACATGGGCCACCTTATCTTTTGTCCTGACGCACATAAATCAATTAATTAGCAGACAAAATTGTACATTGGCCAGCAAACAGGCCTGGCTCAATTATCAGTATCACAAATATGGACACACAGATATTTATTTTATAATTTTTACATATTTATTAATATGTGTGAATAGAGTGATTTTTACACAGTAAAATGGAATGCACTAAAAAAAAAATTTAAGATTTAAATACCGTCGTACTTGCAATTTCATGCGGGTGAAATCATCCACCAGTGTATAATTCGTCCCTATGCTAGTAAGTTTGTTGTGTTGAGTGAGCCATACTGGTTTGACCTGTACTTGGTAAAAGCCAAACTTATAGCCAGACTCTTATATTCCTAAACTTGTGCGTTCGATGCGAACATTAGTCTATTGAGTCTTTATGCACAATCTAGACTGATTGGCCAATCTAGTCTTCGGATTAGCTCCAGCTTACAACTCGATATTAATACTATACATGACTTTACTTTTTTAACTATGCTGAAACTATCTAAGATAACTTTGACCCATCAAAACATAACAAAATAAGGAAGATTCTAAAAAATTTCCTAATAATGAATCAGTCTGGGATGCAGAAAAGACTCAAACAGATTGAAGCTCAGTCTGGAACTGACCTGTCTGGGTCTTATAGGAACTGACAAGTTTGGGACTACATCAATGGAACTGATCAGTCTGAGACTGACCAGTCTGGAGCTTGTCAGTCTCACCCATCAAACATGCTAGTCTGAGAATCGATGTCGAACTGAATGATGACATCAGCCAGCATGGACTTGCCAGTCTGACGATATCAGCATGGTACCTTAGTTTCGATCCTCGTGCATAAAGAGAAGAAGAATTGTCTGACGAATGGTACTAACAAGTACGCACTTAAAGGATTGGAGATTTCTTAAGTCTGCAAACTTAGACTTCAGTCTAACATTCCTCGGACTAATCAGCCTGGATTTCTTGGACTGATCAGACTGTCATTCAAGTTAGAAAAAGTGGGAGTAGGTGCAGGATTTCAAGAAAAGCATCTACACCTACCACTGAACGCGCAGAGGATAGAAACATCGGATTGGTCGAACATTCGATGTGTCTAACAGCTCCAAAGATTTGAGTCTCAGTCCTTAGCCGATACATAGTCGAGGACTTCCAAAGATTCAAGCACCTAGCAAAACTCTAAAATCCATTAGGAATTTCTCTTAGAATTTAATAAAGTAAAAGACATAATTCAAATAAAAACAACCTGCATTAAAATAAAAATAGGAATTCTAAATTGGATTAAAACTATAAACTCTAATAAAACTACAGAAATTGGGGTTGAGAATGTATATTGAACTAACTAAACTAGAGGTGTGTTTATAGTTTTTGTGTGGACTTTACATTGTCTTACTTATGCAAGAAAAATGATTAGATGTGATGTATATCTTAATCCAAAATATACTAATCTAAATACCTCATCCAAAAATATGTCTTGAAGGCTTCGTAGCTTCTTGAATGAGTATATCTTGTATATCCCCTTCAAATTTCGTGCAAATAGGGCTTATCTTCTAGAATCTCACCAAAAATATGTGCATGTTGGTCGACACACTCCACATTTGTCAACATAAGCACGTCGGTCGACATTTTGCTGCATCAATTGATATGGCCACTACAGTCGACATGGTCAACGTGTGGCTGCGTCTGTTGACATGCTCCATATGTATCGACACAGATTGTTTTTCCATGGGATTTTGGCCTTTTCATGCACTATTCACTTATATTCACCTAAAAACATCAAAAAACAAACAGCACAAAGCATAATACCACTCTAAATAAACTCATACAACAAAAATAAAGTAAAATAAAAACACAAGAAAAAATACTAAATACACAAACTAATAATGAGTGAAAAATATGAACTCATCAATTCTCCGATCTCTTGACTCTTTGCAACTCTTTGTTACATCGTAGACTTTTCATCAAAACAACTCCTAACCAGTCCAAGGAATCTCAAATGATTCTCTTTGTCTTTACTAAGTTTTGAAGCCTCAGTCATTTATCACAACCTAATTGTTTAGCATAGATCGGCTGACTTGTTTTTTTTATCTCCATTGAAAATTGTCTTAATACTTGTATAATCAGTTTACAATTGATCACTTAAGTCTTCTACTTAACTGATATTTTTACCTTCTAATTAATGGAAAATTCTGTAAGTCTTTGACTAGTCTTCTCTTGACTACCGAGAGTTGATCTTTAAATTTATTACAAATCATTGAACCTATACAAAACTTACAAGTCTGGAATCACTCTATTTATCCAATTCTATCTAGTTAGTCCTATACATTTGGGTGATCGACTGATTTAATTTTACACGTCAAAATTATATTTAGTGACAAGGAGATGACAAGTTTATACATGCAATTTCTATGCATCATTTTTTGCTTCCCAATTTCTAACCACTAAAATAGTTTATTGTTTTTCATATACAAGATGCATGGATGTAAAGTATTATTGATTTTATTATGTTCGTGAATTCTATTTCCTTTTACTTGGGAAAGGGCAGCAAAATTAATAATATTAAGATTTATACTCCCTTCGTCCCAGCAAAATAGGCCCTCTTACCAAGTCGGGTATCCCAACTAAATTGGCCCCTTTCCAAAAATGGCAACCTTTTCACACTAAACAATAAAATATTCATTCCACTTACTCATTCTACACTCACAACTCTTAATTTCCGTGCTGAAAAGAAAAGGGCCTAATAAATCGGGACGGAGGGAGTATTATTTGATCTTTAATTATGTATATTAATTTATTCTATTATGCATTTTTTTTTTCTTTATATGGATGAATTTGGTTCAGTGATTTATACTCATGCCTCTTTTTTTTTTTTTTTTTTTTGAAAAGATAATAGCATAAATGTAAACCGAGTATAGGCCGAAACCTTACAGCAGCACAGGGGCATACCCCAGGGATAAAAACAGACACCCGAGGTTCACAAACAGTGTGACCATCGGGACAAGCAATCTAACCCTGCAAATACAAGTACACGGGGCATACCCCGGTAGAAAGATGACATCTAAGCACACTATAAGGTGACCAGCCCAACAATGGCCCAAATCTCACACCTACCGAGATAACCCAACAGAAATCAACCGCCCAAAACGATCATACCGATAGTAGTCCTGGGTCCGAAAGAGAAATGCCATCCTAACTAGGTCAGCACGACATCCCCCTTCATCATACTCAAAACCAAGTGATGTAGGCATACTAACTAGGTCAGCCCACCCACATCACACTATCGATATGATCACAAACCAACAGAAAACACAGAAGAGACCACTAATGGGTATTCCAGTCAAGATGAGCAACAACCTCATCTATCGGGAACACCGAGTAAAGAATACGAAAAACGTCCTCCTTAATGCCCTTCACAACTGCAGCGGCATCAAAGGGAGCACCATTAAAGACTTTCTTGTTCCTTGCATGCCAGATATGGTTCGCCGTGGCGGCCAGAGCAAGATAACGGGCTTTCTTCAAGACTTTGGACCAGCTCCTCTCCCGCAGGCACCACTTCAGCGCAGCTTCCACGGTCGATGTCCTATGCTTCAGTCCAAGCCACTCCCGCACATCCCTCCAAACCCGTGAGGTTTCCCTACATTCAAAAAAGAGATGCTTAGCGGTTTCATTAACAAAGTCACAAAGCTGACAGACCAAGGGCACATCATCACTTAAAAAGCACATGCGGTCCCTAGTCTTAAGCCTGCCATGTAAAATAAACCAAAGGGTAATAGAAAAACGAGGAGGGATAGGAGACTTCCATATGGTCTTGTGCCAAAAGCGCCGAGTCCCCTTAATCCTCCAAAACTCGTAAGCCCCAGTCACCCCTTTCTGAGCGAACATCCTATCAAGTAGTCTGCCCGCACTCTCCGCATCCCCTGAAGCAGCCTGCAAAAGAGAATCACGAAGAGTAAAAATCCTCTTCAAAAACACAGAGTCTCGAGAGTTAATATTAAAAGTCCATAGATCATCTCCCCTCATGCAGTGAACAATCGTACGGATCCAAGATTCAAAAATAGTATAAAAATGTATGAAAAAGTTAAAAATGAATATTAATTTCAATACTAAGAATAGATTTAAAAATCCAAGATTAAGACCAGAATATATATATATATATATAGGGGAGTGATCATATGAGAACAAGCCTTACCATGTAAAAATAAGAATTAATCTTATCCATCCAAATCATGAAATCAACAGCTTAGATTTAATTTCGCCCGCTATGCATTGTTGTTTGTATTGACTTTCATTATTGTAAAATGAGGGGTAATTTTGTACTTAATGAATTCAAATTTTTTTAGAATTGCGATCTTTGTTCTCTTTGCGATTTGCGATCTTCATTCCTTCTGTGATTATATATTTTCTTCGTTCATTCTCTCTGTGAAATCTGCTCGCCATCGTCTGCATTTTTTATTGTTTGTGTTCGTCGTCGTTTGTGTTCGTCATCTTCGTCGGCAAGTTATGGATCCTTTGAAAGGTAAGAATTGATAAATTTCATCTGTTACGTAATAGAATCAGTTATTTTCTGATATGATGTTCGATCATTAGTTATCAGATTACGGTGATATAATCGAAGATTCATTGTATGGGTTATTGATGATTTGTTTCCAGATTTTGAATTAGGTTTCGTAGATTGCTGTTTATGGGTTGGTGTTTTCACTCTTAATTGTTTAATTTGAAGATGTGCATTATATATCGTTATGAATTGCATTATATATTTGTAGTACTTATGTTATATCTGAAAGAGTGATTATTAGTTTATGTACTTTTAAATTTGTTTTATGTCTGCATTATATAATATTATGGCTTGCATTATTGTTTTGTAATAGTTGCATTATATGTGAGTCAGTTATAATTAGTTTATGAAGGTTTTGTTCCATTATGAGAATTCATTATAATGTGTAAATACATGCATTATGTATTGTTATGAATTGCATTATATATTTGTAGTACTTAGATTATATTTGAAAGAGTGATTATTAGTTTACGTACTTTCAAATTTTTTTTTATATCTGCATTATATAATATTATGACTTGCATTATTGTTTTGTAATAGTTGCACTATATGTGAGTCAGTTATAATTAGTTTATAGAGGTTCTGTTCCGTTATGAGAATTCATTACATAGTGTAAATACATGCATTATATAGTTATGAATCTCGCATTATATGTTATAAGTTTCAAATTTAATTCATATTTTTTCTGTACAGATTCGTTTGTTCCAAAGTGTGATAACACAGCACCAAGCAGATGTAGAGGATAGGTGATGTGGTGTGCCTTATTGGAAATGTGAGATTGTTGAGATCTTGGAGGCTCACCATCTCTCACAGACTAAGCATCCCTTGGCCAAAGCCTTCCTTGACCTCAACTAGCTCTTTACATCAACCCTGTATAAGATTGAGAGCTAGCTATGTTGAGATTGATGATTGATGCTGATTAAGGAGGTTCAGTCCCTTGTTTGTTCCACAATGGATTGTATTGCTATTTGTCAACCCTCATTCTTGCAACTTGTGATGTTTTTAGAAGAGGTTCAATGAGTGATTGTAACTTGTTTTAATTCAAATTCAATTACAATTTTATTCGCAAGCCACAATTTACGTTGCTTTTGCACATTTATTTTTAATTAATTAAAGAAGAAAAAACACATTGAAATTATATTAACATATTTTTAAGTTCAACATATAATGATATATAATGATAATATTTTTAGTATATAATGATAGTCCATAAACTATATAATGCAGGTCTTCTTTGTTTGATTAAACCCATTGCTTTGAATTATATTAACATATTTTTTAAGTTCAACATATAATGATTGTTGGTCCTCAAATATCAGAATCATCGTGCTTAAGTGTAAACACGAAATTCAGCGGAATGATTAAACGTCACTTACACTTATCTTTGTTTAAGGAGTATTTAAGCTCAAGATATGTTATATGTTTCTTCTCAGATATACGCTAGCAACTCTGTTGCTAGGTTTTAAATCAGTTTTGAACAGTTAATAATAAAACAGTACATGAACACAGTGTTTTATAGTGGTTCGATCCAAATAGATCTACGTCCACTCCTTAGCCGAAACGCTAAGATTTCCACTAGAAAAGTATACGAAAGTACAAGGAATTGACAAACACTTGTAGTAGGCGGCGAACTTTCGGACCGGCCACAACAAAGCTATCCTCCTATGATTCTTACTTTTCCAAACACAGCTATGGCCAAGTCAAGGGCGGAACCTTCGTGTAACTTGTCCTTCGTTGTTAGTGAGGTTTTTATAGTTTTCCTCGAAACTGTTCAGGAATGCGGCTAGAAGCTTGTCGGAGTCAATCCTTTTTAGGAATGACTGTTGGATCTTCCTAGGATGGAAGTTATCCCAATGATTGAAGATTCTCAACCGAAGTTATGGAATCTCTTACAGGGAAGTGTCAGATATTCAATGAAAGACACTTCTTGGTTGTTGAGAGCTTTGAATACTTCTTTTATCACGAGCTCTCAACTGACTACTTTTCGCTTGTTCGCTTTGTCAAATGAATCTCACACTTGAATGTTTGTGAATGTCGGTTGTGATTGAAGCAGTAGTAGTAGTAGTAGTAGTAGTAGTAGTCGATTCTCACTTTTGGACCTGCCTTTTATAGATGGAGATTCAAATCTTGAATCTCCATATCCGTTAGACACAACGGCTCCTTTGTCCGAGAGTGATTTGACTTGATCAGTCGCTTTTGGCATTGATCTGTACTTTCCAAACTACTTTGGGAAAGTCTCGTCCTTTGTGTGTACTTTTGTCAGAAGGGCAGTGTGGCTTCAGCCTTTGACACTCTTGCTCTGCTAATGTTCATTAGCGATCTGCTATCGTCTATTTGGTTGCTGAAAGCTTCCGCTGACACTCGATCCTTTGACGTTTGTTCTGCTAGCATCTTTTAGGATTTGCTGGATGTTAGCAAATGCTAAAGTCTTAGCATTCTGCTATCGTATGACTTCTAGCAAACGCCGTCCTTCGATATCTGCTAGGAAATCTTCTAGCAAACTAAACTATTACAACTCAATATTCGACCACATGCTAAGGTTCGATTCAACAAAACCTTTTTACAAATAAATCCTAAGGGAGATTTTAGGAATAATTTCCCAACAATTTCCCCCTTTTTGGTGCGATCAAAGCTTACTATCATTTGCTGAAGCTAAGAGGAAGAATGTCTGTGTTTACAAAAGACTAAGCTATCCTAGCAATCTAACACAGAGTTTATCCACCTTAGTTCAAGCAACAAGAAATGAGATTCCCCCTGAACAAGTGCTGGGAAATATTTTACGATTAAACACATAGGTAAATGCTGCAAAGGTAATGCTAGAAATTCTAGCACCCAAGAAAAATTAGCAGACATTTACTTTTTCGATCTCAATCCAATCGTTTTCAAATACGTTGAATACACAGATAGTGTATTTCAACTAAGGCACACAGTGAAAATCAGAGATTGACAATGAGAGGTTGTCTCAGTCTGATCAAATTTCATTCATATGATATATCTATTACAAGTACAATGAAAATGATAGACGGAGACAAGTGAGAAAAAAAATACCAGAGGTAAGGATGTAGTCAGGAGTCTGAAGCAGGTTTCTTTAGCTTCTCAAATTCATCGAATTTGCTTGATGCCATCTGCATAAATGAATCCAAAAGCTCCTTAGCAGTAGCACGTTCAGCGGCTTCTAACTCAAGATCCTTAGCAATCCGCTCATTCTCCTCTTCGAGCATCTTGATTTTCAGCTCTGTTTCCTTCTGCTTTAGCTCCTCAAGAGCTTTCCTCTTCTCTTCTTTGGCAGCAGCTCTGGCTTCTTTTGCTTTCTTCCTCTCAGCAGCCTCAGCAATCCTCCTTGCTTCCCCCTCTTTGATTGCATCCAAAAATTTGGAAGAAAAGGATGTAACTGTATGTTCTACCTGCTGCTTATGCTCTGCTACGTCTGCCTTGACTTCCTGCACAGAAGCCTTGACAAAGGAAACATCGGACTCGACTGAATTTACCCTGGCCGTTACAGTATCAACATTCGTCTTGACTACCGCAATCTCCCTTCGTATTTCCGTGGCTTCTATCACCATTCTCTCAGATATGGTGGATACAGCACTTTGAATCGCCATTTGAACTACAGAGTTCAAATATGTTGGAAATTGGAGAGAGCTGACCGGAGTGGCAAGGAAAGATGATGTAGTAGGTGATAAGCTCATTATTTCACTCACTAATCTATATTATTTTTATATTATTCTATATAGTTTTATTGAGTTTATATATATATTTTATGCATGATGTTAATATTAGGTGGTATTAGGCGTATTTTGGTATCTGTGCAGGTTTTTAGGCCTAAACCTACGAGAAAACTGTTCCGAAAGCAGTAACGTGTAAGAGTAGCAATGAAGAGTTCTTCCACAAGAGGAATTCGAGCTAGTGGTGCATGGCAATGGATGATGCTTTGAGTTAGCTCTCCAACGCAACTAGAATCGGGTCAATCGGAGTTCGGAAGAGGAAGTTATGGCCAAAACCGTGAGACCGCACAGACGAGGCAAAGAAGGCACAGTGCTCGACGAGGGGAAAAGGAAGATCGACGGAAGCAAAGGCCACGTCGATCGCTGCCAATGCTCGTCGATCGACGAAGATGTTTCAGGAGCAGCGATCGACGCCAGAAAGCCACGATCGACGTGAACCTGTTGGCGCGGGAAATTGATAAAAATCGGATTTATTCATATCTTTAGCCCTAGAATTGATAGGATACACCCCCACCTCTATAAATATCCTAATAATGTCGATTTTGAGAGTACCTTTTGACCTTTTTATCATGCTTTATTCTAGATTTCAGATTTTAGAGATTCTAAGAGTTTTAGGTTTATGTTTGAAGACATATTTTTTGGGGGAAGACATTCAGACTCAAGTTTTTATGCAATTCAGGTTTTATCTATCTATGATGAATATTACTATGAATATGTGTAACTAAATCCTTCCTCAGATTCTAGGGTTTCGAACTATCAATGTATACATGTTTGATTGATTGAATTATTTTCCCTTTCCCTTCGTAGTTTGTGAAATCTGTGCTTATTCATAATCTTGATTTGTTGATCACATCTTAGGATTACCTAGTTTATTACTTGAGACGTAACTATGATAGTTTTCAATGGAAAGAGATTTTCACAATATAATCTGATTTCTTGTCGTAATTGAAGGAGATTGATTGTAGGAATAAATCTGTAGATCTTTGGAGTTAG